>CM038624.1:4887108-5334608 GCA_021554675.1 Leuciscus idus
TTATATCTCTCCCAAAACTGTTCACTCACGCTTCAAAACTAAATTCCTTTCCCATATAAAGAGTCAGAGCCACGAAAATGGCAAAGATCCTTCTGAATTGCTTTGCCTCATTTCTTGAAACAGACCGGACGTTCTCAGCACTCTTGGTGCTTTTGCCAAAATAACGTGGATGGTTCGGCACAACACCATGGTTCACCTGCAAAAGCTCATACCTGTCCCAAAACAGTTCACTCATGTGTCAAAACTAAATTTCCTTCTCATTTAAACAGTCAGTGCCCCCAAAATGCTTCGTCCCTTTGGCATTGTGTAAGCACTGCAAGTCAAAATGTTTAGATGTTTTGTCACTATGGCAGAGGACCATTGAAATATCCCTCATGTCCACCTTTCAGTCTTAGCCCAGTCCTTCATTGACAATGGTTACTGTACTGTTTTTTGTCTAGCTAACAGAATACAATTGTGTATAAAACTGAAAAAAAGAAATAGGATTTTAGGGTAAGAGTAGCCTCCAAGGTTTGACATCACACATTGCACTCATACTGCCTAGGTAATTGTAACCATTATCATTCACACACATAAAGTAACTCCCATACATCAGAGTAAAAAGAAAATGTATACAGCATAATATACTGTAATATAAACACACAAACAAAAAACAATGAAAATGATATGCAGCCTACAGTGCTGTAAATAAAGCTGGAGTTTCACAACTAACAGTTCTTCACTGGTCGCTGTCCTCACCCTCCCTCTCCTGGCCACCGTCCTCACCCTCCTGGCCATCCACGCGCTGCTGTCTGTCTGGCCACAGATTCTCGTCCACATCACAGCGTATATTCTCCCTTGCGATGCAACGAGGGAAGAAACGGCGTGCATGTCACAACCATCCCCTACACTGATCTCCTGTAAGATCCTCACATGCAGCGTCCATTGCATGGAGCAGGGACCTCTGATCTTGAGCCCGATGCTCATACACTCTCCACCTCCAAGCGGAGAAATACTCCTCAATAGGATTGAGGAAAGGAGAGTAAGGTGGTAGGAACACTATGACCATCCTTGGATGAGTAGTGAACGGTGGAAATTCACATTGTCCCATACAATGACATATTGTGGTAGGTGAGGCCTCTCTCATTTTCAGGGATCAAATCAAAATGAAGGCGGTCCAAGAAGATGAGGAGCTTCTGTGTATTGTATGGGCCAAGACTGGGGATGTGAGTGGCCACATCATTCTCAGATATGGCAGCACACATAGTTATATTGCCCCCTCGCTGGCCTGGGACATCCACCGTGGCCCGGTGGCCAATAATATTATATGGTGTATATATAATATATAATATATATATATGGTATTCATGGTATTATGTTCTTGACTAATTTTGACAATTGAACAGACTATTGTGCATGTGATGACTTATACACTTACCTAAAGGATTATTAGGAACACCTGTTCAATTTCTCATTAATGCAATTATCTAATCAACCAATCACATGGCAGTTGCTTCAATGCATTTAGGGGTGTGGTCCTGGTCAAGACAATCTCCTGAACTCCAAACTGAATGTCACAATGGGAAAGAAAGGTGATTTAAGCCATTTTGAGCGTGGCATGGTTGTTGGTGCCAGACGGGCCGGTCTGAGTATTTCACAATCTGCTCAGTTACTGGGATTTTCACGCACAACCATTTCTAGGGTTTACAAAGAATGGTGTGAAAAGGGAAAAACATCCAGTATGCGGCAGTCCTGTGGGCGAAAATGCCTTGTTGATGCTAGAGGTCAGAGGAGAATGGGCTGACTGATTCAAGCTGATAGAAGAGCAACTTTGACTGAAATAACCACTCGTTACAACTGAGGTATGCAGCAAAGCATTTGTGAAGCCACAACACGCACAACCTTGAGGCGGATGGGCTACAACAGCAGAAGACCCCACCGGGTACCACTCATCTCCACTACAAATAGGAAAAAGAGGCTACAATTTGCACGAGCTCACCAAAATTGGACAGTTGAAGACTGGAAAAATGTTGCCTGGTCTGATGAGTCTCGATTTCTGTTGAGACATTCAGATGGTAGAGTCAGAATTTGGCGTAAACAGAATGAGAACATGGATCCATCATGCCTTGTTACCACTGTGCAGGCTGGTGGTGGTGGTGTAATGGTGTGGGGGATGTTTTCTTGGCACACTTTAGGCCCCTTAGTGCCAATTGGGCATCGTTTAAATGCCACGGCCTTCCTGAGCATTGTTTCTGACCATGTCCATCCCTATATGACCACCATGTACCCATCCTCTGATGGCTACTTTCAGCAGGATAATGCACCATGTCACAAAGCTTGAATCATTTCAAATTGGTTTCTTGAACATGACAATGAGTTCACTGTACTAAAATGGCCCCCACAGTCACCAGATCTCAACCCAATAGAGCATCTTTGGGATGTGGTGGAACGGGAGCTTCGTGCCCTGGATGTGCATCCCACAAATCTCCATCAACTGCAAGATGCTATCCTATCAATATGGGCCAACATTTCTAAAGAATGCTTTCAGCACCTTGTTGAATCAATGCCACGTAGAATTAAGGCAGTTCTGAAGGCGAAAGGGGGGTCAAACACAGTATTAGTATGGTGTTCCTAATAATCCTTTAGGTGAGTGTACAATGAAATGACGCTGACACATTTTGGAGCGAACAACCATTAGACTGAGAATCAACAATCAGTTTAGATCAACAAGATCTATTCACTTGGAAATTGTGCTAAATGTAGGCTACCTGTACTTAATAATTTGCAAAGATGTACTGAGACATTGAGACATGTACTTAGACATTTGCAATTTGATTACAGTTTTTCTCCATTGGTTTGGCTCATTTCTTGAAACAGGAATGACATTCTCAAAACAACATGGACAAACCTCCAAACCACTTGGCAATTGTTCACAACAGAATTGAATTTCTCATTCATTTCATCAAATTGCAAATGTCTAAGTACATGTCTCAATGTCTCAGTACATCTTTGCAAATGATTAAGTACAGATAGCCTACATTTAGCACAATTTCCAAGTGAATTATGCTGTATACATTTTCTTTTTACTCTGATGTATGGGAGTTACTTTATGTGTGTGAATGATAATGGTTACAATTTCCTTGGCAGTATGAGTGCAATGTGTGATGTCAAACCTTGGAGGCTACTCTTACCCTAAAATCCCATTTCTTTTTTTCAGTTTTATACACAATTGTATTCTGTTAGCTGGACAAAAAACAGTACAGTAACCATTGTCAATGAAGGACTGGGCTAAGACTGAAAGGTGGACATGAGGGATATTTCAATGGTCCTCTGCCATAGTGACAAAACTTCTAAACATTTTGACTTGCAGTGCTTACACAATGCCAAAGGGACGAAGCATTTTGGGGGCACTGACTGTTTAAATGAGAAGGAAATTTAGTTTTGACACGAGTGAACTGTTTTGGGAGAGGTATGAGTTTTTGCAGGTGAACCATGGTGTTGTGCCGAACCATCCACGTTATTTTGGCAAAAGCACCAAGACTGTTGAGAACGTCCGGTCTGTTTCAAGAAATCTTTATATGGGAAACAAATTTAGTTTTGAAGCATGAGTGAACAGTTTTGGGAGAGATATGAGCTTTTGCAAGTGAGCTATAGTGTTGTGCTGAACTCTAACTCTGTTTTGCCAAATGATCTTAGATTTTTGAGAAGGTCATTTCTGTTTCAAGAAATGAGACAAACCAATGGAGAAAAACTGTATTTAATTTTTTGCATCTGCTGACCCTTACGAAAAAAAAGTATATTTCAAGTTAATTTTATGAAGTATACTTGAGTAATGTTCAAGTATATTTTTAAGTATACTTTATGTAGTAAGTATACTAATGTCAATATGTACTAGTAGTAAACTTGTAAGTGTACTATTTTAATACCGCTTGGGACTAAATTGGCCCACTTGAAGTATATAAAAGTATATGTTTAAGTGTACTATAAGTGTAACAGTAGTAAACTTTAAGTGCACAACTAGTTCATAATTATGTTTCTCATTTGTACTGCAAGTGAACTTATGAGTATACTAGTAGTTTACTATTTTAATACTTGTAGCAACTTTGAAGTATACTCTCAGTAAACTACCAGTTTAGTAGTTTTATACTACAAGTTTTCTTTAAGTGAACTTAACATCATACTTATAGTTTACCATTTATATATTATTTTTACTCTTTTAGTGTACTCTCAGTAAACTTGTAGTATAAAACTACTAAACTAGTAGTTTACCGAGAGTACACTAAAAGAGTAAAAATAATATATAAATGGTAAACTATAAGTATGATGTTAAGTTCACTTAAAGAAAACTTGTAGTATAAAACTACTAAACTAGTAGTTTTCTTTAAGTGAACTTAACATCATACTTATAGTTTACCATTTATATATTATTTTTACTCTTTTAGTGTACTCTCAGTAAACTACTAGTTTAGTAGTTTTATTCTACAAGTTTTCTTTAAGTGAACTTAACATTATACTTATAGTTTACTATTTATATACAATTTTTGCAGTTGCAGTAGGCCTACAGTATACTACTATGTTCAAATGTTATTTTTTATACTTGAAAAATACCTTTAACTCTACTTCAATTTTAAAAACATTTTATTAGCCTCATGCATCCTTTTTTATCAACACTTGAATGTCAGTAAGTTTCATAAAGAAAGGCAACATTTTGTTAAAATGTTGAGAAAATAGTTGAGAAAATCACATTTTTGTCAAAGACTACGCCTTGATCAGATCCAGAACGATGATCAAAACACAGGTGGAGTAGATTGAGTCCAACACCCCCAAAGCTTCACAGTCGTTTTCTCTTCATGGGTTAGGCCTACACTTCATTTCATTTGGAAACATTAAGCAGTTTTGATTTACAAGCTGTTTAAAATTTGATGATCACGTTATTTTACATTTGAGTGAGCAATCTTCTATCACTTGTTTCAGCTTCTTCTTCTCCTGTGTTTTGATCCGGAGATTCTGTACTAGAAGATGTGTCATAGCGCCCCCTACCGTATACCAGTGAAAACATGGATAGCTGGAAAATTCAGTCAATGGTGGGAAAAAGTAGAGTTAGAGTAAATTCCTTTGTAAACCAGGGGACTAGCCTACACAAAAATTCAGATACGCAGAATTAGAAACATATCTGTTTTATATCAACATTTTAATCAATATTTTCAAACAAAGTTTCATAAGACTGTATATGAAAAACGATGTAAAAAAAAGTATATTTAATAGGCTACTCGATCAAAAGAATTAACACAACTACAAGCCAAGTATACTTTGAATGATTAAAATTTTAAGTATATCTCGATCAAAAGATTGAGTACAAGTATAGGCCAAATATACTTGGACTTTCCTCTCAGTATAAGTCAAGTACACTTAAGTGTAATTAAGTATATTTTTGAGAAGTATATAAAATGTAGACTGAAAGTATGCTTTCTTCTTTTTAGTTGAAAAGAAGTATAATAGAACACTTGAATAAACTTATTTTCCATGCTTATTTTATTTACTCTATAAGCTATTCCACCCGAAAGTTTGTTACTATATAAAGCTGAACATGTTAGTTTATAAGACGGTGTGTAATATTATGTTTTTAAAAAAGTATTTAGTAAGCTACTCAATCAAAATAGTAAACACAAGTACAAGCCAAGAATACTTACAATACTTAATTATACTTTTAAGTATATCTCGATCAACAAGTATAGGCCAAATATACTTAGACTTTTCTGTCAGTAAGTCAAGTATACTTAAGTGCAATTTGAAAGTATATTTCTGAGAAGTACATAAAGTATATTTCTGAGAAGTATATAAAAAGTAGACTAAAAGTATACTTTCTTATTTTTAGTTTAAAAGAAGTATACTAATAGAACACTTTTTATTAGCCTCATATACTAATAGAACACTTGAATAAGCTTCTTTTTCGTAAGGGGAAGCACATGAGATTTATTTAGATCTGCTTTTGAGTTCAATGGAAGGAAGGAAGTCAAACAGGATTGGAATGGTGTCAGAGTGTGTTTTATTGTGGTTGATCTATTCCCTTTAACAGACACTGTGGGTGTTACACTCACTGTATGACTGCGAGGACACGGGAACAAGATGGAGAAATGTGTGCCGCTCTGCTAAAAGAAAGGTCAATTCACATAAGATATAAGAGAAAAAATGTGTGTTTGTCTGTATAAGACAGACAGAGAAAGTGAGAGTGACTTGAAATGACTCACTTTGTCGTCTCTTTCTCTGTTTCCCCTGTTCTGTCACATCTCTCTTGTCTCGGCACCCTTCATGTTTCCGTCTCTCAGGGAATCTGTGGTAACAGCTTACCTTATAACAAAATATATTTGAAATTAGATATCACATACTAAATTTCATATGATTTTGCTCCAGGGTTTTACATTGGACATGAGTTTCTGCAATGCCAGTAAATCCCTTGAAAACATTCTTCTGTGGAAAACCCTATTGGATCCTTCCCAAACTATTGCAACAAAGCCAAAAACACAATTAATGGTCATTGTCCTCACAGATATTACTGGAATAGCCCGACCCATTTGAAGGGGGTGTCCACATACAGTACCTTTTGTCATATTACCATGAACTGCGCAGGCCCAATAATATGCCAAATTGCTTGACCTTATGGTCAGTATTTGGTTTCACACTTTCGGCAGCCAATAATCAACACACATTTCTCCTATGAAGCCGTATTTAATCTCGTTTGGGTCTCTCTTTTTTTTAATCCTTGTAGTAAATACTTTTGTTCATTTTATAATCCCCCGTTAAAAGTTGATAAATCTTTTATTATTTGTAATTAACATTATTTCTTGACCTTAAAGTCATGATTTGTGTTTAATGGTTAGAGGTTTGATCCCAGACTTTTGAAGAGTCTTTTACTGTGTTGTTGCAGAACTCACTAAACTCACTTGGATTAACAGTGTTTGATGAATGACTAACAGGATGGATATCGAGAAGAAACTTTTGAATAAAATGCTTTTGCTTGAGAGAGAATTTATTTATTTATTTATTTATTTCACATTTGTTGGAAGGGTGTCCTAATTTCTGTGTTTGATTCCATCAGATCTGTTAATGTAATATTCTTTGTAAAACAGTTTGAGATGAGGAAGTGAAATCAGTTGCACAAATAAAGCAAAAATGATTGTGGTGTAACCAATGTTTGTTGATATAGAATAGATAATAGGCTACTCCATGATTATTGCCATATACCACTTGCTTGGTACCATGGTATATATGCTTTTGGATCTGTAGTTCTATGGTATTCTTGAAAAGTGTACATGTAAATACAATAGCAGGCCATAATACATCAAAAGTATAGTATTGCCATTTCATACCATAATTCTGCCACAGTACATTTTTAATGTGTATAATGCAGAATGAATACCATATCCATATACCATGGTGAACGTACTTCAATGTGCTTTAAAATGCCATGTTATAACAATGACAATACTCTGATATATACTACAGTACCGAAACATTACGAAAATTAACCAAAGTTTTACTGCAAATAAAACCAAAAAAACATGGATATTATAGTTAAACCATGGTAACTAAATTAACCATGGTTTTGCTACACCATAGTTTAACCACGGTATTTGTTGGAAAACTGTGGTTGGGGAGAACAGGGTAATGTGAGACATCGGGTAATGTGAGACACCCCCTGAATCTAGGCAACGGAACACATTTGTGGTCATATGACTATTATGTTTTCAAGCCCCCCTCCCATTTCCCCTTGGCCATGAAGGAGAGGACCTCATGGTGCTGTAGTTTTTGTATGTAAAAGTAAATTGTCTTGCTGTCAACTTAATCAACTGTTGTGCCAAAGCAAATTGATTCAGGTAGAAAAACTTATATCATACATGTTGATGAACTACCAACATATAAAACCATGTAATGATGCTCGCTGAAGATTAGCCTGAATTGCTAAGAGAGATTGTTTTTTCTAAAAATGGGGCGGTGGGGTAAAGTGAGACATGAGGCACAAGTTAAGTTTAGTCTTAAACATATTTTAATGTAATATTACATTACATATATTTTATTTTTAATGTCATAAACATTGTAGAAAAGCCATCATGCCAAGCCAATACACCAGGAAGACAACCTGGGGCAAAACAACCCTCGAGGAGATGGAAAGTGAAGCCGCTGAGGTCAGGGAAGGAAAGAAGTCAATAAGAGCAGCCAAACCAAGAGTCAACCAAACACAGGAGCGTCTGTTACATTGGCATGGCTGAGAAAGTTGAGGATGACGAAATACTTGCACAATTTCTCAGAAGAATCCAGAAAAACACGAAAAAGTGGGAGAGACCCATGTTTGCTATAAAGGAAAATGATGTGGCACATGTTCCTAAAAGTGATGTGGTGAAGAAGCTGCCTCAACCTAAAAGGCCTGGAGGAACCACACGGAGAGAGCAACTCCTCATCTTTCCCTGTAACCTTCAGGGCTGGAATGTAGAGTAGGCCTAGTTGTAGAGTATGACAGTAGGCTGATGTTCTAATCCAGGTGGATCTAGTCCTGTGTTCTGAGTCCCAGGCTGTTCTAGCTGGTTCTGTTTGTCCTTTGCTCTGACCCCCAGACACTAGCTGGCTCTAAGAGTCCTGTGTTCTGACCCCCAGACTGTGTTCTAATCTAACTGGTTCTATCTGTCAATTGAATGTTAATTAAAACATTTTGAATTATATTAGCCTTTGTTGTATTTGATTTTGTTCAGAGTTACTTTCAAGTACATAGAAAAAAAAGTGCTTAATTGACCAATCCCCATGATTCTGTGACTAGTTCGACATTAGTTCTGGAATGTATGGTTGTCAAGCTATCTGTCAGGATTCTAACTGCTACAACATGTGTTGTTATGGTAGTTTCAGAGTGGAAAAAGTAAGTGGATCAGTTTACCCCCAGCTGGTTCACTTTACCCCCTTGATTTCTCTGGTCTATCTCAGTTTACCCCTAAGCTGGGGTAAAGTGAGACACAAGACCACTTTTTAAAAAACAATCATATTTTCACTGCCCTTCGTACCAGAGTAAAGATAGTTTTGCGGTTTGATTTTCTTTATTCTTTTGGCTACGGTCCCGCCGTGCAGTGTCGTAGACATGCAAATAATCTCATTTCGTTATTCATGATTTGTGAATTTGTGTGACGCGGTCCTCCGGTCCGAAATACGTGTATTTTTTTATACCGACTTTTCTTTTTAAATTGCGTATAACTCCCAGGAGACTCCAGGATGGCATCGCCGCCACGGTGGTGCAGGACGAGGAGGTGGCCATGGTGAAGCAGGCCCTTCGGACGGCCATGGTGGAGAAGACCCTTCAGGTGACCATGGCGGTGAGGACCCTTCGGGCAGCCATGGCGGAGAAGACCCTTCGGACAGCCATGGCGGAGAAGACCCTTCGGACAGCCATGGCGGAGAAGACCCTTCGGACAGCCATGGCGGAGAAGACCCTTCGGACAGCCATGGCGGAGAAGACCCTTCGGACAGCCATGGCGGAGAAGACCCTTCGGACAGCCATGGCGGAGAAGACCCTTCGGGTGGCCAGGACGGCATTGGGAACCGTGTCGGTGAGACCTCCACGGTCCCCCCAGAGGACTTATGCTTGGCTTCGGCAGATCTGACGTGAGGTGCGGGCTCGGCTGGACTCGGAACTGGATCTGGCCTCTCTGGGCCAACAACTGTCTCAGGCTCAGCGGGCATGACGCGAACTGCCTTGGTTTCGGCAGATCTGACGTGAGGTGCGGGCTCGGCTGGACTCGGAACTGGACTCGGAACTGGATCTGGCCTCTCTGGGCCAACAACTGTCTCAGGCTCGGCGGGCATGACGCAAACTGCCTTGGCTTCGGCAGATCTGACGTGAGGTGCGGGCTCGGTTGGACTCGGAACTGGACTCAGAACTGGATCTGGCCTCTCTGGGCCAACAACAGGCTCTGGATCGGCGGACATGACACTCAGTCTCAGGCTCGGCGGGCATGGCGTGAAGTGCAGGCTCGGCTGGACTGGCGTGAAGTGCAGGCTCGGCTGGACTGGCGTGAAGTGCAGGCGCGGCTGGACTGGCATGAAGTGCAGGCACGGCTGGACTGGCGTGATGCGACAAATCGCGGCTATCCCGAGCCAAAGCCGCAATCTGTCCAGCGAGCTCCCAGCTCATGATGTGGTCGGTTATTCTGTCAGGTCCGGGTTGAGGAAGGAGACAAGCCAAGTAGTGATGTTACGTCTGACACCGACGCTCCGAAGCTTGCTTCAAACTCGAACGGTCCTTGCAATGAACCACTGCTTCGGAGCTTGTATCATTACGTCACTAGTCACGTGAAAATGACTTCTGAAGCAAACACACTGGTTCACTCCTGTAGTGAATCATCTCTGACTGCTTTGACAGCCCAATCCAGTGTTGACAGGTTTGAAACATGGCGGCTGTATTTCTTCTTTTTTTATTATTATTAATTAGAGAACATATGAACATTGTTACATAAAAACATGCATCAAAGACAGAAACTTCAAAAACCCTCTGCTACATTATACAAGTACAACCAGTTACACAGGCACATCCTTTTCAACATACAAAAATATCAGTCCCACCAGTTAACAAGTTATAGAGTTCTGCTTCCCACAGCTAAACAAGATAAAGCTTTCACACACGATACTGCCCTGCAAAAAAAAAAACTATAGAAACCATTACAGAAATTCTATTGGATTTAATGGTTTTCATGGGAATTTTATTGGTTGTAATGGGAATTATAGTGGTCTCTGTGGGTCTCTACTGATATGTGTTGGGTTCTATTGGTGGGGGCATTAAATCCTAATGGAATATGTCCCAAACACACTACAAAAAAGAATTCTGTAGTGGTTTAAATAGTAAAAGCCAATGGTTCCTATTGGTATTTTAATAGAAACCATTAGAATTTCTGTGATGGTTTCCAACTTTTTTTTAAGCTGGTCTGATCTTCTGTCCTTGTCTAAAGAAATAATTACACACACACATCATGCTTAATGTTTTATTATCAAGGTGAACACATGAAATTCATCAGTATCTGTAAAATTCACCTACATAAATGAGTTTCACAGCACTAACACTGTTTCAGCTTTGATCGCCTCGTTAAACACATAATAAGCCTACTTGCATTTTATGGTTGTCAGCTTTGTTGCATTACATTTACTTCACCAGGAGATGGTGCTGCAATTTCTATCTGAATGAAGCTTCGAGTAATGAATCATTTTCGACACAATTGTATCAGAAAGCAATAATGCTTCGAAACGCTTCATTTGGCCATCACTAAAGCCAAGTACCAAAATAACAAAGGTTTATTAACAGGCGGCAACTCAAAACAAACAAGAAACAGTGTGCTGGTGCACAAACAATAACCAACAAAAGACAAGTGAAGACCAGGAACTTATATACACACACAGATGAACACAAGACAGGTGATGCAGATGATGATAATGATGAACAGGTGGGTAATTGAGGGAGTGAGTTCAGGTGTGGAGACAAGGAGGATTCTGGGAAGTGTAGTGAACAGGACGAAGACAGACGGTGAATGTGACATGAACCCAGCTTCATCTTGACCTGCTTGATTTGTGAATTTTTTCACAGCAAAGCTCATGTCCATAAACCGTTTGGTAAGTCCGCTAGACAGGAATTTGGTAAATAGCCATTCTTCACGTTTAACATCAATTTATAATAAACAAACAGACAGCTGGATTACAAAAAACACTTGTTTTATATTGAGCTTGATTTCTGAAAACTTTCACAGTGCGGTTTGGCCCAGTTAACCTTTCCCTGAGTGTTTAAAATAACCATTCTGATTTGTGAAAGGTTCCACAGTTAAGTTTGGGTAAGTTAACCCTTCCCTGAGTGTTTAAATGGCCCACTCTGATTTGTGAAAGGTTCCAGAGTGCAGTTTGGCCCAGTTAACCCTTCCCTGAGTGTTTAAATGGCCCACTCTGATTTGTGAAAGGTTCCACAGTGCAGTTTGGCCCAGTTAACCCTTCCCTGAGTGTTTAAATGGCCCATTCTGATTTGTGAAAGGTTCCACAGTTAAGTTTGGGTCAGTTAACCCTTCCATGAGTGTTTAAATGTCCCATTCTGATTTGTGAAAGGTTCCACAGTGCAGTTTGGCCCAGTTAACCCTTCCCTGAGTGTTAAAATGAACCATTCTGATTTGTGAAAGGTTCCACAGTGCAGTTTGGCCCAGTTAACCCTTCCCTGAGTGTTAAAGTTAACCATTCTGATTTGTGAAAGGTTTCACAGTGCAGTTTGGGTCAGGTAACCCTTCCCTGAGTGTTTAAATTAACCATTTTGATTTGTGAAAGGTTCCACAGGTAAGTTTGGGCCAGTTAACCCTTCCCTAAGTGTTTAAAATAACCATTCTGATTTGTGAAAGGTTCCACAGTGCAGTTTGGCCCAGTTAACCCTTCCCTGAGTGTTAAAATTAACCATTCTGATTTGTGAAAGGTTCCACAGTGCAGTTTGGGTCAGTTAACCCTTCCCTGAGTGTTTAAATTAACCATTCTGATTTGTGAAAGGTTCCACGGTGCAGTTTGGGCCAGTTAACCCTTCCCTGAGTGTTTAAATTAACCATTCTGATTTGTGAAAGGTTCCACAGTGCAGTTTGGGTCAGGTAACCCTTCCCTGAGTGTTTAAATTAACCATTCTGATTTGTGAAAGGTTCCACAGTGCAGTTTGGGTCAGTTAACCCTTCCCTGAGTGTTAAAGTTAACCATTCTGATTTGTGAAAGGTTCCACAGTGCAGTTTGGGTCAGTTAACCCTTCCCTGAGTGTTAAAGTTAACCATTCTGATTTGTGAAAGGTTCCACAGTGCAGTTTGGGTCAGGTAACCCTTCCCTGAGTGTTAAAATTAACCATTCTGATTTGTGAAAGGTTCCACAGTGCAGTTTGGGTCAGTTAACCCTTCCCTGAGTGTTAAAGTTAACCATTCTGATTTGTGAAAGGTTCCACAGTGCAGTTTGGGTCAGGTAACCCTTCCCTGAGTGTTTAAATGGCCCATTCTGATTTGTGAAAGGTTCCATAGGTCAGTTTGGGCCAGTTAACCCTTCCCTGAGTGTTTAAAATAACCATTTTGATTTGAAAAAGGTTCCACAGGTCAGTTTGGGTCTGTTAACCCTTCCCTGAGTGTTTAAATGTTCCATTCTTATTTGTGAAAGGTTCCACAGTGCAGTTTGGGTCAGTTAACCCTTCCCTGAGTGTTTAAATTAACCATTTTGATTTGTGAAAAGTTCCACGGTGCAGTTTGGGCCAGTTAACCCTTCCCTGCGTGTTTAAATTAACCATTCTGATTTGTGAAAGGTTCCACAGGTCAGTTTTGGTCTGTTAACCCTTCCCTGAGTGTTTAAATGTTCCATTATTATTTGTGAAAGGTTCCACAGTGCAGTTTGGGTCAGTTAACCCTTCCCTGAGTGTTTAGATTAACCATTTTGATTTGTGAAAGGTTCCACAGTGCAGTTTGGGTCAGGTAACCCTTCCCTGAGTGTTTAAATGGCCCATTTTGATTTGTAAAAGGTTCCACAGGTCAGTTTGGGTCAGTTAACCCTCCCCTGAGTGTTTAAATGGCCCATTCTGATTTGTGAAAGGTTCCACAGGTCAGTTTGGGCCAGTTAACCCTTCCCCAAGTGTTTAAAATAACCATTCTGATCTGTGAAAGGTTTCACAGTTCAGATTGGGTCACTTAAACCTTCCCTGACGGTTTAAATGTCCCATTCTGATTTGTGAAAGGTTTCACAGTTCAGTTTGGGTCAGTTAAACCTTCCCTGAGTGTTTAAATTAACCATTCAGGGGTGCGTTTCCCGTACAACTATATAGCTCGCTGCTTAACTACCATAGTATGATGCATCGTTGGAGAAATCAACTAGCTAGTCACGACTGTTTCCCGAAACCGTATGTCGCAAAGTATCGTTCAACCACGTTGGTTTATGACGTCTCGCACGTGGTGGACTAATAACTTATTTTAATTAATCTGTTTGAGATCGAATTAACGCTAGATTTTGTCATATAAGTTACAGACATGGCATCTGAAGACTATTTCAAATTTTTCTCAGTTATTTTGCTTTATTACCAGACTCAATATTTGGCTCGTTCTTACATAGTAGAGCATGTTCGCACATGCCCAGTCTTCAAAAACGGTGCTTTAAATCTCTTGACAAACTAAAAGACGTAAATTACATTTGTATGTATTCTAAATAAATAACACGAGTTGTACTGAATGTCAGCTTGCTTATTTGGCTAAAGATAAGGATTTATTAAGTCTACATCTCATGTAAACTAGAAACTATGCTTCTAACGACAGCTCAAGAGCTGTCGTTCCAACCACACAAGTTTGCGATGCTGTTTGCGAACGTTCGTTGGAACGATGGTTTCGGGAAACACCAAATCGTTGAACTATGCTGATAACGACGGAACTTGCGACCATAGTTGACTAACGATGCTTTCGGGAAACGCACCCCTGATCTGTGAAAGTTTTCACAGTTATGTTTGGGTCACTTAAACCTTCCCTGATGATTTAAATGTCCCATTCCGATTTGTGAAAGGTTTCACAGTGCAGTTTGGGTCAGTTAAACCTTCCCTGAGTGTTTAAATGACCCTTCCTGATTTGTGAAAACTTTCACAGTTCAGTTTGGGTCAGTTAAACCTTCCCTGAGTGTTTAAATTAACCATTCTGATCTGTGAAAGGTTCCACAGTTCAGTTTGGCCCAGTTAACCCTTCCCTGAGTGTTTAGATGACCCTTTTTGATTTGTGAAAGGTTCCACAGTTCAGCTTGGGTCACTTAAACCTTCCCTGATGGTCTAAAGGTCCCTTTCTGATTTGCGAAAGGTTCCACAGGTAAGTTTGGGCCAGTTAACCCTTCCCTAAGTGTTTAAAATAACCATTCTGATTTGTGAAAGGTTCCACAGTGCAGTTTGGGTCAGTTAACCCTTCCCTGAGTGTTTAAATTAACCATTCTGATTTGTGAAAGGTTTCACAGTTCAGTTTGGAATACTTAAACCTTCCCTGACGGTTTAAAGGTCCCATTCTGATTTGTGAAAGGTTCCACAGTTCAGTTTGGGTAAACCCTTCCCTGAGTGTTTAAATGTACCATTCTGATTTGTGAAAGGTTCCACAGTTAAATTTGGGTCAGTTAAACCTACCATGAGTGTTTAGATGTCCCTTTCTGATTTGTGAAAAGTTTCACAGTTTAGTTTGGGTCAGTTGGTCACTCAGGGAAGGGTTAACTGGCCCAAACTAAACTGTGAAACCTTTCACAAATCAGAAAGGGACATTTAAACACTCAGGGAAGGGTTAACTGACCCAAACTAAACTGTGAAACATTTCACAAATCAGAAAGGGACATCTAAACACTCAGGGAAGGTTTAACTGACCCAAACTGAACTGTGAAACTTTTCACAAATCAGAAAGGGACATTTAAACCGTCAGGGAAGGTTTAAGTGACCCAAGCTGAACTGTGGAACTTTTCACAAATCAAAAAGGGTAATCTAAACACTCAGAGAAGGGTCAACTGGCCCAAACTGCACCGTGGAACCTTTCACAAATCAGAATGGTTAATTTAAACACTCAGGGAAGGTTTAACTGACCCAAACTGAACTGTGAAAGTTTTCACAAATCAGAAAGGGTCATTTAAACACTCAGGGAAGGTTTAACTGACCCAAACTGAACTGTGAAACCTTTCACAAATCAGAATGGGACATTTAAACCGTCAGGGAAGGTTTAAGTGACCCAAACTGAACTGTGGAACCTTTCACAAATCAGAATGGGCCATTTAAACACTCAGGGGAGGGTTAACTGACCCAAACTGCACTGTGGAACCTTTCACAAATCAGAATGGTTAACTTTAACACTCAGGGAAGGGTTAACTGACCCAAACTGCACTGTGGAACCTTTCACAAATCAGAATGGTTAATTTAAACACTCAGGGAAGGGTTAACTGGCCCAAACTGCACCGTGGAACCTTTCACAAATCAAAATGGTTAATTTAAACACTCAGGGGAGGGTTAACTGACCCAAACTTAACTGTGGAACCGTTCACAAATCAGAGTGGGCCATTTAAACACTCAGGGAAGGGTTAACTTACCCAAACTTAACTGTGGAACCTTTCACAAATCAGAATGGTTAATTTTAACACTCAAGGAAGGGTTAACTTACCCAAACTTAACTGTGGAACCTTTCACAAATCAGAATGGTTAATTTAAACACTCAGGGAAGGGTTAACTGGCCCAAACTGCACCGTGGAACCTTTCACAAATCAAAATGGTTAATTTAAACACTCAGGGGAGGGTTAACTGACCCAAACTTAACTGTGGAACCGTTCACAAATCAGAGTGGGCCATTTAAACACTCAGGGAAGGGTTAACTTACCCAAACTTAACTGTGGAACCTTTCACAAATCAGAATGGTTAATTTTAACACTCAGGGAAGGGTTAACTTACCCAAACTTAACTGTGGAACCTTTCACAAATCAGAATGGTTATTTTAAACACTCAGGGAAGGTTAACTGGGCCAAACCACACTGTGAAAGTTTTCACAAATCAAGCTCAATATAAAACAAGTGTTTTTGTAATCCAGCTGTCTGTTTGTTTATTATAAATTTATGTTAAACGTGAAGAACGGCTATTTACCAAATCCCTGTCTAGCGGACTTACCAAACGGTTTATGGACATGAGCTTTGCTGTGAAAAAATTCACAAATCAAGCAGGTCAAGATGAAGCTGGGTTCAGTCTTCTAAGTGACCGACTTTTGGAGTTATATACGCAATTTAAAAAGAAAAGTCGGTATAAAAAAATACATGTATTTCGGACCGGAGGACCGCGTCACACAAATTCACAAATCATGAATAACGAAATGAGATATTATTTGCATGTCTACGACACCGCACGGCGGGACCGTAGCCAAAAGAATAAAGAAAATCAAACCGCAAAACTTTACTCCGGTGCCCTGCCGACTGAATACATTCTGATAATTTCCATTGCTAGGAAACATCCTGAATTAATGGGAAATGAGCAAATTATGAGAAATGAGCAAATGTAAAAAAAATCTCACTTTACCCCACTCTCCCCTTATACAAATGGTAGCCTACTCAATCTGCCAAAAAACTTTAGTAACTACACTTTTACTATAATAAAACCATGGTCGTTTTTTGTATTTACATTTTAATCTAAGTTTATTTAGAAATACTTTGGTATAACCAGGATGCATGTGTAAAACAGTGCATTTGTTCGTGAAACAATAGACGAACAACGTTAAGCAGTTCAAATGAATAGCAGATGAATGAAAGCACTCACCTACCCCGCAGCACACAGAATCGCAGCATATCCCACCTTCTGTTCCCGCTGTTCCCAGAGGCCTGAACCGCTGCTTTACTTCAGACAGTTCTGCCCTAAGCATCCAAATGTGTGTCCACTGTATGTACACCACACCCACACAGGTGCAGGCAACCGTGCAGACGAGAAACCACTTCAACACTTCCACCTTCACCTTCCAAACATAAGCAGGAATGTTGTGGTTGTTCATTGTAAACTCTGACGTGATATTCCCGTTTTCAATTGATCCGTTAACTTTCGGTTTCGCAACTTTCATCATCGGACATGTGAAAGCAGTGGGAGTGGAGAAAAGTGTCAACACATGGTCGGTTTATTCTCTGATGGACATTTTCTCCTACGTTGTAAACAATAATAGGATCAACGAATCACATAAGATGCTAGTGGACATGCCAGGCTAGTTCCGAAGTAATAAAGTGAAATGGAAAGTAAAAGGAATGAATTCCATTATTTCCATTTTTTTAAAGATTCATCCACGTGTTGACAGATAACAAAACCGAATAGTTATGCCATTTCATCCCAGAAAACTTGATAACAATGAAAAATGTGCGTGTGTGTGTGTATATATATATATATATGAATACCATGTAATGTATATAATTATGTACCATAGTATTTACATTGTACTGCAAGTGTTTGATATACTATTGGTACATGTACATCATGGTATTACCATGGTACAGGTCAGTAATAGTTATAAGAAGTAGGCTACAAACAATAACATGTCCAACAAGTGCAAAAAAGATAATTGGATCCAATTTTTCATTTTATTATTTACTGTCTGTTTATCTGTTGGATTAATCAGACACTTTCAAAATCATACAATCACAAATGGCAATACAGTAATATCTCCATAAATATACATTTCATTTGCAAATAACTAAGCAGACTAGTCTTCTTCTTTAATATTCATAAGCCAAATGCCCTCACACACTAGAAATGTTATACCAATTTTCTGACAGAGCATTATGAACTCTTCATGAACACAGTATACTCTAACATTTGCAACCATAAAATTCCTTTAAGACTTAACAACAGTAGGTATTAAGAGAAAACAGGCTGATCCTTGAACTATGCCCAAATGGCTCAAACCGGATAAAGCTTATTTAGAAGAACTGAAGGTTCTGAAGAAGTTTCATCTCATCATCAATGCCCCTGAGGAACATATCCGATCCCACGGGATTCACCATGGCGTCATCAGCCATCAGGAGCGATTGATGGGCCGTTCCTGCAACAAACGCCATCATGGGGTTCCCTCCTGGAGCAAGGTCAAGAAACTGCTCATATCCTCTAAATGAGACCTGCTGGGGGGAAACACACAAAATAAAATTATCTAGTGGATTTTTTTTTTTTTTACAGTCACAATTTCTCAATACTTTGGTCACTTTATCAAAACTCTTCACACAGTGAGCACAACAGCAGTCTATGTGGGCTAAGCAGCACAAAATTATTCATGAATTGTGCCCTTTGAAATTGAAAGACCTGTGTAGGTGTTCAGCTACATCTATTTTTTTATTTTATTATTAAATGTAGCAAATTGCTGTCTTATTAAATTTTGTATTATGTGAAGGTTTGAATTTACAGGGGTTTTTTTTGTTACTTTTTTTTTTGTTTTTTTACAATCGCTAGGACACATTTCAGTCTATGTGGGCTAAACTCTAAATCATTTATCATTGCTTTGGCACAAAAATGCATTCAATGACGACTACTTTCAGTTTAGATGAATTCTTCTCCCACTTCGACCCAACCACAGCCAAAACTCTATGCCTACAGGCCGATTTTGCAAAACCTAACATAATACAAAAATGAATAAGACAGCAATTTGCTACATGTCTAAAGTAATACTATATTGAAATATATTCCAAATCTAAAAATCGAAATACACTATCAAAACAATAAGATGTAGCTGAACTCCTAACAGGTGTTAGTCCTTCAATTTCATTACTATCTATACAAAAGGGGAAACTTGGGAATAATTTTGCACTGATGGACCATGTAACATACCACAGGGAATTTTAGGTCGTTGTTATGACAAGGTACAGCATGTTTGTTGGGTGAAAACCTTCTGGAAGAATCACTTGGTTTGAGACATGTGAGAAGTGTTTTGGTAGTTTTAGTGCATTTTGGATGTGAAAAGAGTTTTGAAAAAGTGACCTAAGCATTGAGAAACATATCCTCGTGAAAAAATGTTCTTCTTTAGGTTATTAAATGTTCTTCACACTGGTTCTTTAAGAACACTGAAAAGTTCTTTGGGGAACCAGAAATGCTTCTTCTATGGCATAGAGTGGTGCGGGTGTGACGTCAGAAACCGGAAGTCCAATTCGCCGCTGGTTCCTTTGAGCTTTTCCTATGGGATTTCTCAATTTATGAGTAAAATAAAGCCTGTGGTAAACATAATTTGACGATACTTTGGCATGTTGTTCTGCTACGTACACTGCACACACTCACACACCCCAAGCAAGTCTTATCTAGTTACTTATTAAAAACGTACGGTTTAAAAAAATGTGCATAAATGCTTCAAAATTCGTATTTTCACTATGGGTGTGTGTAATTTACAGTACGTTGTAGAACCAAAAGTCAAACGTCATACTGGCACCACTTAATCCGCTTGTTAAATCGTGACGTAGGGAATACTGTTTACGGGTCTAATGGTGCGTTCAAGTCCTCCTGGGATGTTCGTACATA
This sequence comes from Leuciscus idus, assembly GCA_021554675.1. NCBI lineage: Eukaryota > Metazoa > Chordata > Actinopteri > Cypriniformes > Leuciscidae > Leuciscus > Leuciscus idus. The sequence continues at coordinate 4,907,117 of CM038624.1, forward strand.
CGAGGTGGGAAGTCGTGCTTATAACGGCATGTGCGTTCAAGTCAATTTCGTCGGAGCAAAATGGCGGAGTACTTTCTCTTAATTAATTACACAAAAATACAGTAAGATTCTTAAACTCTTGTACTAGAAAATGAAGAACAAAGAAATGTGCATCAGGTGTACTTTGTATTTTTACGTTTTTAATTAATTTATGAAGCCACTGCCAGCTCATCGTTACATGTTGCATTGTTATATTATAATACTATCATATTCTGTGTTGGCGATTAGCTAACTGCTCTGTAAATAGAAAAGCCTGACAATATCACAGCTAAATACCTTTACGTATTGTGTATTCCGCCATGTTAATCACTGACACGCCCCCAACTCGTACAGATCGGGGCTTAAAGAAAATCCCGAGCTCCCCACTGGTATTTACGACATTGTGGTGGCGTTCATGTGCGTTCAACTCGTAAATACGATCTATACGAGATGACTTGAACGCACCACAAGTCGTTTCAATTGGGAATATTATCTCAACAGCCATTTATGAGCACTATTCATATCACACTTTTAAGCTAAGCTACACTAAAGTCTCCGTGCTCATGGCGTCCCGGACATCCACATTTTTAAAGATTTACAAAAGACAAATCACTCTCTGGCCAACTGAGATTTTGCTACGGAGATAAAAAGTTATGCTCATGATTTTTCAGTAGTATTACAGCACACTGTGAGTGCATATTAGAACCGTTTGTTATTTGAGGCATTGACGTGACATGGTATTTTCACTGCCACACAAGATAATGAATATAATTAGTATTGTCATCATTTAAAATGCAGTAAATGGTTAAGCATTTCTTTATCTTACATGGACCTGTTGATATAAAAAAACTGCCTTGTTATTAGATTTCTTTCATTTTTGAGCAAAATCTCAAAATTGTCCTATGGTGTGACATTTGTAAATTAAAAAGAAAAGCATACAAATTTTAATAAATACCTCAGGCATAATTTTACAATTGTCTATATTAGTAAATCATTTATTTCATCCATATATTTCTAAATATATACTTGATACATTTTGTCACTTAAAGGGTCATGTGTAATAAGGGGATCCACTGGAGGCAAGTTGAGAGATGAGAACCCATGTGCAGTTTATTGTAACTAAAATAAAACAAAAACATGGCGTGGCATGAAAACAAAAAACCAAAGCAAGAACATTGAACTTCGCACAACAGCAGACTACAGGAAACAATACTTGACAAAGACACATGGCAAACATGAGGGCTTAAATACACAGACTAATGACAAAACAAGGGACACCTGTGAACAATGATCAGACAATTAACCAATGACAAGACATGGCAGGATCACATGACAAACAGGGAATCACATGACAGACATGGAAACAAGACATGACACAGAAACATGACCAGAACAAACCCAAAACGTGACATCATGAAACCCTAAACCAAATTTTCTGAGATTTCAACAGAGGTATGTGTGTTGAACACCATTGAAGACAATGTTAGCATCTGTTAGATTTAATAGTATGGGGGAAAATGGTTAAATTTTAGTTTTTTTCTGCTATTTTCATCTTCCGGGTTTAAAATCTTCATCGTGTCCACGTCACTGCAGAGCACTATAGTACTTTGATGACTCATCGGTGTCTCATAATTATTCATGTACTGAGTTTTCTTATCCAATGAGAAGACACTTACTCTTAATTATTCATGACACTACGTGGAACTTTCCAATGACAGACATGTCAAACTATGATATCGCGTAGTAGATGAGAGAGGTAATGATGGGACGTGCTTTTTTGGTGCAAAGATTGACAATGTTAGAGACCCCCTAAATTTTCTCAAACATAAAAGTTCACACTACATAATAATATGTATTTTTTCTTCAAAAGTGGTGTTTTACAAAAAAAGTAATTTTTACTCCATATTTGTCAACTACCCATTTGCTTTTAGTATCTAATAGAGCGCTTGAACCCAGAAACGGTGACACCTCCTTATTTTTTAAGAGTGTAGGACACAAAAAACTACCTGATGCGTCAGTGAGGAAGCAGCTTCATAAGGCTTTGTCATGGTCACATCAGGATTGTCCAATAGCATCGTACTGAAGCTAATCCCAGCTGTCAGACCAAGAAGCTGCTCGTTCCCGTCCTCAGTTGGACTTCTGCTCTCCTCTGGGCCGGACACAGCAGTGGCACCCCACCATTTGTCCCCCTTCAACCTGGAACGAAACAGACTCATCTATCACATATGTTCTAATCCTTAATGCCTCTACCTCCCACAATCCTTCTCTCTCTCTCACGCATTTATATGACGCTGTCTCATCCTGAGTTCTCCTATGTGTTTCAGAACGTTTGCAGTCGGTTCCTGCAGTCCTTGACCTCTCTTCCTTCTGCCCATCAGCTGTGACGGGTGCGGCAGCTTCTCATGGGTCAGGCTTACATTCAGTCCGTTATGTCTGTTCACCTGAAAGAAAAAGAGTTCACAGCAGCTGATGTGATGTTACTATAGTAAAGTGATGGTAATTCCATTCCAGAGATCTTCAATCTGTGTGAAAAAGAAGTGCTTAATTGTATTAAAAGTTACTTATATTGTACTTTAAATCCAAGTATATATAAAAAAAAGGTTGCACATTATTTTAAGGTGTCAGTTTTACAGTGTGATTATACAGTACATTTAAGTACTAATAAGAATTACATGTACTTATAGGGTTAGTGTTAGGGTTAAGGTGTGGTTTAGTGTTAGTTGAATGTAATTATGCACCATTTATAGTAATTACTATAGTAACTACATGTAACACGTGTAAGAACACTGTAAAATAAAGTGTTACCAAAAAAACTGTATTTGCAAATAATAAATTAATAATTAAATACTGTAGACCACTTAAATGTACTTTCATGACACTTAAGTACACTTTTAAGTGTTAAGTGCACTTTGTAATAATGTAAAATTAAAAGTTTTACTTTAAAGTCCATTTTAAAACATTATTTTATAACAATCTTTTGTCGTGCTTTAAAGAAGTACACTTATTTTGATGTGTTGACTAATACTAAACCACATGTAAAATACTTAAAGTATCATTTTAACTATAGTGTGTAGTGTTGTTTGATATTATTTGAAGTTATATTGAATGAAATGTACTAAATTGGAACTTCATCATTACAAATATATTTAAAAACCAGACATATAAGTTTAGTTAACCATAAATGCTTGTCTTTCAGCAGGACATTTTAACCATATTTCAAAGACAATAGTAGTAATTATGAAATTACATATAAAGATGAAGTTAAGTCCTAGTTAAGTGTCACTCTAAAGTTCAGCTAGCTGCATTTAATATAAATTTAAACTGTAATACATTTTCATTTATTTGCAGTTAACATGCAATAATATTCAGTCCACACTTAAGTATATTCAATAATATAGATTATTTCCATTATAAGTGCACTTTTTAAAAGTATACTAATGTGAACTTTTTCATAAAGGAAGGTACTTCACAAATACCATGGGATGACTATCATGGCATTGTGGATTTTAAGGGATTAAATAGGGAAAAGTTTGTTTAACGATGACTTTAAATAAAGATGTTAAAGGTGCATCATCCGACTTCTAGTTACTCACCATCCCAACCTGTGAAGTGGAATACAGGCCTGGATCAAGAAACTCCTCACTGCCAACAACCATACAAACACAGTCAAACTTTCAAAGCTCTCTGAAGTACTTAAAAAAAAAAACTCTTTTCCACTGAGATAAGGCTATTGAATGAACAGTTTTACCATGGCAGTGGCACATCTGGTCTCCAGTAAGACTCGTCGTATTGAGGTTGCACAGGCACATACACACTCTCCTCACCGTGGCGATTCACTGCCTTTGATCGCCTGTAGATGGCAAAATAACATTACAATGCCCAGAAATTGAGAAACATGGATACAGAAAACACACTGGACAAACAATTTTACTCAGAAATTGCCCGTAAATGTTGTTATAAAGAAATGGTAGGTAACACATGAAATTAAACGTGACATTTTGATGAAAAAACTGAAATTTTTAAGTAAAACCGTACTCAAATAATCTGTTTTATTTACAACTTCGAAAAATATTGTTTTACAGTGCATATTGCTTTATTTTTTGACATATTTGACAGAAACTCTTACTTTGCGAAAGGCGGAAATAGGTCAAAATCCTCCTCTTCGGTTTGCGGTGACAGATATTTCGTGGTCCACATCTCTCTTTTAGCCGTGTAAGTTAACGTTAGCAAGAAAAAACTCTTAGTTAAACTTAGACTAAACGTATATTGTATCCGTTTATTATATATAAGCGATATAAGGCTGAAATATGTTAGCTTATGTGGAATATGAGACCTTAAATATGTTGAAATTATCTCTTAGAAAAGTTATAGATTTGTTTAGAAGAAATTTTCGCGCTACTGACAGAGACTGCGCGTGAGAGGGCGCTATACAACTAATACATTAGTCATTAATCTAATTAGCCATAGCAAATGTTTATTTATTTATTTATTATTTATTTTAATTAAATTAGAAAGATGTGTGTGGCGAACAGGACTTTTAATTAGCCAGAGAAAAATATTTGTATTTATTTATTTATTTCAGTTAAATTAGAAGGATGTAGCAGACGAACATGACTTTTAATTAGCCAAATTAAAGGTTATTTATTTAATTATTTATTTAAAATAAAATCAGAAAGATGTTGCAGACGAATAGGTAGAATGATGTAGCTGACGAGCAGGACGTTTAATTAGCCAGAGAAAAAGATTTGTTTTTATTTATTTCAGTTACATTAGAAGGATGTAGCAGACGAACACGACTTTTAATTAGCCAAAGAAAAGGTTATTTATTTATTTAAAATAAAATCTGAAAGATGTTGCAGACGAATAGGTAGAAAGATGTAACGTTAGCTGACGAACAGGACGTTTAATTAGCCAGAGAAAAAGATTTGTATTTATTTATTTCAGTTACATTAGAAGGATGTAGCAGACGAACATGACTTTTGATTAGCCAAAGAAAATATTTATTTAGTTATTTATTTAAAATACAATCAGAAAGATGTAGCTGACGAATATGACTTTTAATCAGCCAAAGAAAATGGCTTTTATTTATTTATTTATTTCAGTTAAATTAGAAAGATGTAGCAGACGAGCAGGACTTTTAATTAGCCAAATAAAAGGGTTATTTATTTATTTATTTATTTAAAATACAATTAGAAAGATGTAGCAGACGAATATGACTTTTAATCAGCCAAAGAAAAGGGGTTTTATTTATTTATTTCAGTTAAATTAGAAAGATGTAGCAGACGAGCAGGACTTTTAACTGCTCTCTGAGTCACTCTGCTCACGTCATGCTCTGATCTTTGGGAAGAGTGACGGCAGGGCTCTAAACTTTCACACACCGGCGATACTTTAATTCATCCGCCTTCATCTAGTAAGATATGTCAGTGTCCTTAAGAGTACAAAAAAGTTTTGTTATCATTCACAATATTGTTAGATTTCGTTGACGAGAACGCGTCTCCTGGTTTTAAAGCTTTTTTTTTGTTTGTTTGAAGTACGGAGATTTAGGATAGCCACACGATAAATGGACGCATGCGGATCGCGTTTATATAATATGTGAGTGTAATAAACAACTTTAAAGTGCAGGGAAGAAAACGAAGAATTACCTTTCTGCTTCTTTTGGACATTTGTTGTATTGGCTTTTGTGTGTGCGGATTCCAGTGAACGGAAAAACTTCCACCCAAGTTTTCCTGCTGTTGGTCGTCGTGTGATCCAGCAGGTGGAGAAACACGAGCCGCTGTTTCATCAGGGAGGAGAACAACACTGGAAGCGAATTTAAAATAAATCCGTTTTCTTCTGAAACTCCCTCTGGATTTAATTTCACGACTTGGTGGCTCGAATAAGCAACTACCCAGATCTGGTAAGTGTTAAATGTCTTTATCCCAGCGAACACACTCGGACACATTTACAAACACTCAAGGTTGTTTCGTTTTAGCCTATGTTTAAGTAACGTAAGTTACATGATGTTCCTGTGTTTCATTAATATTTTTCATACTGATTTTGAACCTTTCTCATATCTTTAACTGTATTGTTCAGAATTTAAGTGTATCCAGTAGGATATTTGATAACATTAGAATTAGTTCAGTCTGTCCAAAAGAATGTGAATGTGACTCAAATATCTTCTCAAATATATTCTTCTCACTTATTATTATGTATGACCTCTGCTTGTGTTGCATTAGAAGAATGTAAAGGAAATCACAGTGCGAGTGAACATCCTGACATATTTTCCTTTTGATGTCATACATTATACATTATATTAGAATCATATAAGAGAGCTCAAACTGAGATCCATTATTATTATCCCTGGATTATTGTGAACAGACAGTAAAATGATGTGTTGCTTCTTGAATTCATGAATACACCTGTTGAGTTACTTTACAGGTGCCAGGAGTAATTAGTTTCATTCATGCTTGCTGGCTCCAGGCTCTGCTTGATTGATTTGACAGCTTATCGTGTTTTTGACATAATAAAACCATGATATTCCTTGGAATACCATGTAAATATTATGGTATATGAGTTTTCAGTACCGTATACATAATATATTTAGTCTCAGACCATCTCGGCTCCATGTTACAGACCTTTTGTACAGAAGGATTGGTTGTGGCCTGGACATCGCTGAGGTTTTGAGAGGGAAACAATATTTCCCTATCTTAGTTTCGGTTCAGGTGTTTTGATGCACTTTATTTGACCCTTTTATTTATTTATGTGTCTCTCCCTCTTAGCTGTATAACCTGTTGTGTCTGGCTTGCTCTGATACTCTATTTTGTTCTCGCAGCCTCGTCTCTGGCACTTTAATTGAAAACTGGGTTTGCATGCCTGCAGCTGCTTGCCTTTAGGGACTACACACACACACACACACACTTAATGACAGACCAACATTCCTCAGTCTCGGAAAGGTATGCTGTCTGTCTCTGTCTTTCTCATTTTAGCTGTCCATCTCTCTTTTGTCTCATTCTTTCTCTCAGATGGATCGTGTCCAAAACATAGAATCTCTCTGGAAGTTAATTATATGAGTTGCTCCGTCTCTAACGTGGCGTAGTTTAGTTCTTGCACACATACAGTAGCTTAGAGGAAAAGTTTAGGAATATAAACTTGGAGGTAGGGTACAAGTTTGGGAAGAGGGTGGCATACATTGCATTCAATGTTATAGCGCCGTGCTTAACTCTGTAACACTTATGGTTTAATTAGCAAAAGACAAAAAATTCATAATGACGATTATTTTGGTCTGTATTGTAGGTGAGATTAACACGATTAGGAGTGGGCGGCATGACCAAATAAAACAAAACAAAATATATCAATTATATTTTGCTGGAAATAAGGTTACTATGATTTTAAAAAAATTAGACACCAGTGAAATTTCATAATTCTTGATACCAATTTCAATAACACAGCAGAAATAACACATTATTTCCAGCCCTGAAGTCAATGTTTCTCATTCACTAACCGTGCATTTTCAAATTAGCCGTCAAGCGACATGAAAACCAGTGCTGTTCAGAAACATTGTGAGCAAACCTTAAAGGGATATTTCACCGCTGGAAAGATGAATGTGTATTTAAATTGGGTCATTTATGTAGTAGAAATGTGAAATTATTTTAGAAGTTGGTGCCTTCTAGACTGAGAAAAGCCAGAAAATGTATTTTTGGCTCATGTGGATGAAAGACAACAGCTCCCAGAATGCACTTGCTTCGCTGCCCTACGAGGACACTCCCAAGCCACGCCTACCGGTTACAGAGGGCAGTATCGGAAGAAATGATACAACTAGGCTACTAGTCGACTCGAAACTGAAAAGATGCCGTTTTATGGTGAGATCCCCCTATGGGCGGGTTGAAGACATGCGGGACGAGCTCCTCCTACTGGCTGGAGTCTCTCGCCTCTGGACTAATAAGCCTCTGATGAGCTAAATGACCATTTTTGCGTCATCTGAGGTTTTTTTACAGAAATCTCTCGTCTCAGGGCGACATGAGGGAGGGAAGCACGGCCATTCAAAATACTACCGGGTTTCTACTGATACAAAGCTTAATGCTAATCGGTGAAGTAGGGATGGGACGATTACCGGTTTCACTATAAACCACGATAAAATGTACTGACGGTTAGTATTATCGTTTAAAATTGAATTATCATTAAAACCGTGTTTGATTATCGCGATTTTAATAACTCACTGTAAATCCTGTCCAGCCAGCAAGAGGCTGGCGCAGGCGCAGCGCGCAATGTTGTTGCTTTTTTTATTCGAGAATGAATGGCGGAAGGCAGATTAATGTTTTAAATCTTACCTGTTTATAAATAAATTTTGTACAGCATACAAAACAATCGTCCAGACAAGATGATCACAACAATATTATCAAACTCTGTAAACAATAAATCAACTCTGAATTAATTTTCAATACAATCAAAAACGGAGACGCAAGACGGCAAGTTGTATTTGAATGTAACGAGGGAGCGCGTCGTTGTGATACATGGATCTGCGCCGTTATAATGCGTTGTTATTGACGACGTCATTATAAGGAAGGAAATGCTACAGAATATAATCTTGCTTAAAAAAGTGCATAGAGGTGCTTGTTTTATTTGTTGTTTGTTGATTTTCAAATATAAAACTTGTTGAAATGTTTTCAATGTTTTCAACACTTTAATCTCGTTTTAACAAAACCGTGATAATATTGATAATCACGATAATTTTGGTCACTATTATCATGATAATAAATGTTCATACTGTCCCATCCCTACGGTGAAGTATCCCTTTAATATCTCTTGTTGTGTTCCACAGAGAAAGATGAGAGTGAGTAGATGACAGGAGTTTGACGTTTGTATGACCCCTTTAAATGGATAATAACAAAGTTCAGAATTGACAGAGGAAGATTTGGTCTTAGATCAGCGTTTTTCTTTTATCAGTGTCCGCTCTGACCGGAGCTGTGTATTGTGCTGTGATTTGATTCTCTGCTCCAGATTCCTACGCTTATGACTAAAATGTGACCAACATTAAAGTTCCAGAGACACTGTGCTAGAGAGGAAAGAGAAAGTGAGTAAAAGGGCATGAAGAGCACCCTTGTTGCACTTGATTTTGAGTGTTTTTAAAGAGAATCTTTTTTCAGGAATTGATTTTTATTGATTTTACCACAAAACTATCACCAGCCAGTGCCATTTTTGCGGCTTTCATCACAAAACACATCACTGACAATATTAGAGCCGGTCCCCCTATATCATGGGGGAAGATGTTGCAATCACATGACCAGCCGAATAGGACCACATAGCAGAACCGCAGTGCCAGAAGTTTCAGACAAGCAGCAACAGCTTATACACGTCATTTTCTTTTATTAGATATGAGCTATTTCCACATGGATTTTGATATTTAACAACGATAATTTTAAATGAAGTCATTTTGTGTAATGGTAAAATATTGCCTATTAATCATGTTTAAAGTTAATTAATACAAACACAGTAGTTCATTGTTAGTTCAACGATATACAACATTTTATTTTATTATTATATTTTATTATTTTATTGTGTAACCGTGTTGTAAAGTGTTTCCTTTTGACTGTGGTGATATGTTCATGTCATTACAAATCATACAATCTCATCCCAAGCCTCCGTTGCTAATTCCAAACTTCCCTTCATTTTAGAGAGAGAGAGGTTTACAAAACTTTATTTAAAACAACACTTAATAATCTTCAACAATTCACAATATATATATATATGAAAAAAAATTAAATAGAATAAAAAAATTACATTTCCAAAACCAGATGTCCATCAGAAACAACACACAAAACATCATTAATACACCACAGATCATTGAAACCCATCTCATTATTTACAAGACTATAGTATGCAAATTCTATTTTTAGTCTACCAGCTACTAATTTCATAAACATCACTTGATTTCCTTGATTTTTCCTGGTTTTCCATATTGCCAATTTCGCAGTTCCTATTAAATAATTTAACAGACACATCTTCCTTCTTTTTGAAAAATTATATTTCACACCCCCTATAAAAACTTCCTCGGAGAATTCTTCACCAAAAGCTTGAAAAAATCTATTACCTTCCAATCTTTTACATTTTAAAAACAAATGTTCTAAAGAAGAGGGAGAGGGAGAATAACCCAAGAAGAATACATACATGATTGGCAGATAAAAGTCATACAATTAAATAAACTAAAATACTTCCACAAAATAAAGTCTGATTATAAATTAGCTAAGCAATATTATTAATTATGGTCAGAGAAAGCTCCTGACGAGGTATCGCATTAGTGACCACAGTCTGTGTGTGGAGACGGGCCGACACAAGCAGACAGACTTCAAAAAAGCTTTTGACTCCATTTGGCATGAAGGTCTTTTTTAATTTTTTTTATTAATCCAGTGTGGCATCGGAGGAAAAACATATAGCATCATCAAATCAATGTACACAAACAACAAATTTGCAGTTAAAATTGGTAACAAACACACAGAATTCCTCCCTCAGAGTCGTGGAGTGAGACAGGGCCGCAGCTTAAGTCCCACGCTGTTCAATATCTACATAGATGAGCTAGTGAGGGCTCTGGATCAGTCTACCCTGGAAAACCAGAGTTCTCGCGAGAGCACAAGTTGAATTTGCTCAGCGAGTTTACTCTGGCATCGAGTAATGATGCTCATTAAATATGCCCTTGTATCCGAGCTGCACCAATCACATCGGGTTATCTGATATAGGCGGGCCAGAGGCGAGCTAAACAGAAGACGACAGCGCTGTGTCGACGAAGTCATTAGTAAACATTGCAAGATGGCTATGGATGAACACCAGTTGTTTGAAACGGCTTTGGCCGTTACAATGAACGAGTTAGACTTGGCTTTTTCTCTAAAAGAGGAACAGAAGACGGCGCTCGAATCGTTCCTTTGCAAGAAGGGCTTTTTTGCCGTTTTGCCGACCGGATACGGCAAGAGTCTAATCTACCAGTTAGCTCCGCTGGTAGCTAAGCGTATGGGGCTTGTTGTGATTGGTCGTAGTGTTATCCAATTGCGTGCAGTGAGATTTTCAAATGCATGATTGGTGCCACCCCTCGAGCTGGCCGATTTTCATTAGTCGATGTCAGACCATTAATCTTTCAGATTTAGGTCTGGATTTCCAGGCTAGGATCAGTCTGCAGCACCTGGCCTTACTCTACTGGACACTGAAGTCAGATGTTCGCTGATGATCTGGTGCTGCTGTCTCCCACTAAGGGTCTACAGTTGCATCTAGACCTCCGGCACAACTTCTGTCAGTCATGGGCCCTGTCAGTTCACCCCAAAAAGACCAAAATAATGCTTTTCCGAAAAAGACCCAGCCGCCAAGACCAACTTCATAGTTTTAAATTGGACAACATGCTCCTCGAACACACGCAGGACTACACTTACCTTGACATAAATATTAGCAACACAGGAAATTTAAAAAAAGCTGTTAACTACTTGAGAGACAAGGCACGGAGAGCATTTTATGATATTAAAGGGTAACTTTAGCCAAAATTGAACCTATGTAGTCGATGTAGACAATGTAGTCGATCTCCGAATGCAACGTAATGAACTGACTCCATATGAGGAAATGTCATGAACTTGTAATTTCACTGAAAAGCATGATAACTCGGGAATTTATATGGAAACAAGCTTTAGGAGCTTTGCATCTTTACTCTCCTCATGTTACGTTGCATTTGGAGATCGACTACTTTTGACTGACAAAATTCCAGCCACCGGAAACACTAACTGATAAAGTGAGTCGTACAAAATCTTTCTTTTTAGTAAACTCTGTGTACACAAACAATGTAGTCAATGCTGGAGTTCATGTGTAGAGCCCCTGGTGATACTTCAAGCACAGTTTTATGTTGTGTCGAGCCTTCTTAGTGTTTTAAAAATAGCGATTTTGATGCTATCATAGAAGTGCCCCAAACACTCCCATTCAAAAGGCAATTTGACCTAAAACGAAAATACAGTCAATCTTAAAAGTGGCCTTTCCATTCTAATTATGCTTTTACATGAAAGTTTGACTCGGGTAGATTAACAAAAAGAGCCTAGGTTAAATTTTGGCGAGAGTTACCCTTTAAGAGAAATATCCAAATTGACATCCCAATCAGAATCTGGCTAAAAATAATCAAAACTGTAAGAGAGCCCATCGCGCTGTACGGGTGTGAAGTCTGGGACTCACAGACCAAGAGTTCACTAAACGGTGCAAACACCCAATAGAGACTCTGCAGATCGAGCTGTGCGAAATCTTGCTACGAGTTCAGCGCAAAACTCCAAATTATGCCTGTAGAGCAGAATTAGGATTATACCCCCTTATGATAACTATTCAAAAAAGAGCCATTAAATTCCATGACCAGTTAAAAAATAGCGATGAACAGACCCCCCATCACACAGCCCTGTCCTACCCAGAGCTGAAGCCCTCGGCCGATTGGTATTAGAGCTGACGTCACAAACTGACAATAAAAACATAGCCAGTCCAAACCAAATAATTAAAAAACAAAAACAAAAATACCTCAAACATTGGACAGATGCAACAGACAAACAGAGTAAATAGGATTGCTATTTGCCCCTAAACAGAAAATATGAATTGGCTGGATACCTGAGTAAAGTGAGAGACCCTAAACTGAGAAAAGTCCTGAGCGTACAGACTCAGTGTACACAGTCTGACCATAGAGACAGGCAGACACACACACACACAGACACAGACACCCCCACACCCACACCTGGCTGCCGAAGGAAGAGCAACTGTGCCCTCACACACACACACACACACACACACACACACACAAACAGACCTGGCTGCCGAAGGAAGAGCGACTGTGCCCTCACTACACACACACACACACACACACACACCCAGACCTGGCTGCCGAAGGAAGAGCAACTGTGCCCTCACACACACACACACACACACACACACAAACAGACCTGGCTGCCGAAGGAAGAGCGACTGTGCCCTCACTACACACACACACACACACACACACACACACCCAGACCTGGCTGCTGAAGGAAGAGCAACTGTGCCCTCACCACACACACACACACACACACAAAAACAGACCTGGCTGCCGAAGGAAGAGCGACTGTGCCCTCACTACACACTCACACACAAACAGACCTGGCTGCTGAAGGAAGAGCGACTGTGCCCTCACTACACACACACACACACACAAAAACAGACCTGGCTGCCGAAGGAAGAGCGACTGTGCCCTCACTACACACACACACACACACACACACACACACACACACACACACACACACACATACACACACACACAAACAGAGAATCAAGTGGAAACAGAGCTCCACTTTTTTGACATCCTGTCCCAATTATATAAACATTAGGGACACTTTCTATCCCCTTTTCACAACCCACCAGAAAGACTTCCATCAGAAATCAAATATAGACAAACTTTTACTCCTACTAGGAGAAAGCTTACGGGCTTTGTCAGGCAAGTGTTAAATAAACTCCTGATGTACTTACAAACTTTCAAATGGCTCGTTTTATGAGTACAGAACCTATTTGTACTACTGTAGAAGTTTGGTACCATTCTAGGCATTATTAGTGGGGTAATTTACGAGATACATCATTGGATCCATTAGCGCCTGCATTAAACCATCCGGCTGATATCTCTAAATAAGCTCTAACTTTAATAATGTTCAACCAAGGGGAAAAAGGCTTCTGGGGGGTGTTTGGCTCGAGGTCATGGTGCAAAGGACCCTAGGTTGAAATTACTCCGAACCATCCCTTTAAGATAAATTACTCAACTTTTCTGATACTGCTGTTCCCATCATGCACTGGGCCTTGAGTAATTAATGAGGTTGATTTTTCACTGTTTTCCAGCTGTATTTACACTGTTTTATCATTGCTTTTGTTGTTAGGATTAGTAACTTGCCATTTTGTGACGTTTTGAGTTCATTTTCTACTCAAAATGACACATTCAAACACAAAAACGATCCATCAAATGTTCCCGTCATTGTGTATTGTCTACCAAGTATTGAGGTCTCTGAGTTCACATAATGCATAACTTCTGAAATGTAGATATGGTGTCTATTGTATTTATTACTTAGATGTTTCTAAGTAAAGCATATACTTTAAAAGTGTGGTTTAATTCAATGTTATATTGTTTGAGTGAAATGTATTGCAAACGAAACTTCAACTAAATAGATACTATTCATCCTTTTACTAGCCAAGTTAAAATTGCTTATTTTCTTTGTTACTAAGTAGAGTTAACTTAATTCCATAATGTGAAGTTTACTAAAAAAAAATATGCGTGCAAAAACTTGCCAAATAAAAATGAAGTACATTTGCTAATAGTTTTTTCCAGTGTGCATACATGTAAGCAGACTAACAGAAGTATGGCACAATCTGCAGTGTGTGTAATCTGATTTGAGTGTGTGAGTCAGGCGAGTGAAACTTTAGATGTGCTGCTCGACTGAGAGACACCCAGTCACCTGTTGCATAAGCCAGCGACGTGTGTGTAATGTAGACTATGAGTGTTATGCGGGCTGTGGCACAGTGGCAGAGAGTGTGTTTGTGTTGTCTGAGCTAAAGGGTGTAGCTCTGTTCCCGTTGCTTGATTGTAATGCAGATCTTTGAGTGTCTTTGTTCACCATCCAGAAATCACTGCCTCTACATGATTCATTTACTAATTGTACTTGAGCTTTTTCCTCCACTCATCATATTTTGTGTAAACTTATTTTTCACCTAGACTACAGCGTCAAATACTTTTGTCCTTGTGTATTCAAACTTGCGTACACACACACACACACACACACACACTCCCTCAGGGTGCATTGCTGACTAGCTCATACTGTCCCCTCATGCCAAGCTGCTGATGCCTGAAATACACTGGAATGTGTTTACAATGGTAACATGTATGTGCTGTTACACTAACCCAAAAAGAGAGAACAAGTGTGGGTAAAAATGTTGTCGGGATGCACAATATATTAACATATTATCATTTTTATAAATATTGTAATTCTGTCTCATTTTTGAAAGCTATAATAATTGCTCTGTTCCATAACCTGAAAAGGCTTTGACGCGTACATTTACATTCATGCTTTTAGAAAATACTTTTATCAAAAGCGACTTACAAAAAAAACTAAAGAAGAGAAATGCCGATCAGAATTTTTTTTTAATTTTTTTTGCTTGTTAATTTGTTTTTGTGAGTGTGATTTAAAATTGAAACAAAACAGAAGTTATGACTATATGTCTAATGTCTATTTTTTTCCCCTATTATGACACACACTGATGAGCCAAAACATTATGGCCAGTCACAGGTGAAGCAAATATGTGACCTTGGACCACGAAACCAGTCACATGGGTACATTTTTTTGAAATTGAGAATATTTGGGAATATTGACAACTATTATTCCTGACACCTTCAGGGATCCTGGAGAGTCCATGTCTCGGCGGGTCGGCGTTGTTTTGGCAGACCCAACAGCATATTAGGCAGGTGGTCATAATGTTTTGGCTCATCGGTGTATATCTGGCTTCTTGAACAAGAAAACATGTTGGACAGGACTTGATTTTGTCAATGGGAATTGATTGGATGGTGTTTAGTTTGAGTGACAGGTTGTCCCGCCCTCATCATCAGAGAAGAGAAGAGATGTTGTTACAGTTGTTTTGATTAAAGATTACAAGGGTCACGTGATTAAAAAAATAAAATAATAATGTGCATGAATAAATCATTTATATAAGAAATTAGGGCTGGGGCGAAATGGCAAAAAATATGATCACAATACTTTCTCCATATTGATCAGTATCGATAAATGTATAATTTGATAATGCTGCCAGCTTGAGGAGTATCCTGAACCCTGAAGATACCAGAGGGTTCATCGATTACATTTTAGAATTCAGTTTATTAACAAAAATACAAACAAAAACAAATACAAACATTTTCTGCCTAAAACAATAGACATTAGGTTGCCTTGTTACTTAAAATAATTCACTCTTAGATAAAATAATGTTAAACAATATACTGGTTTTACATCTATGAAATTTAGAGGAAGAAATTTGAGTAAAAATGGCAAAATATTAACATAATAAACCAGTCAGATTAACATTGGAGCACATTTTCATACTGTCGGTGTTGGTTCCTCTTCAGGTCATGGAAGAGGTTTGTTGCGTTTCCCGCCCGACAACCAAATGTTGAGCATCACAACTGTTTTTAACATGGATAGTAATATTAAGAAATGTTCCCTGAGCACCAAATCAGCTTATTAGAATGATTTCTGGTGGATCATGTGACACTGAAGACTTTAATGATGTAATGTTTGCAATATTACTCTTTTTACTCTATTATTTTATTAAGTAAATGCAACCTTAGTGAGCATAAGAAACTTCTTTCAAAAACATTAAAAATGTTTCCAAACATTTGACAGGTAGTGTAATCCCTCATTTTCACTGGGTCGCAGTGTGTGTTGACTGGGCTAATATGATCGTACAATAACAGTAGTGTGTGTGAATGGTCTTTGTGTGTTGGAATTGGCAGAATAAGCATTGTTTTCCTCTGTTGTTTGCTGGCTTCATGCGGTTTTTTTGTATCTGTTGTAATGCCACACAGCAGTAATTATCATCTTTGATAGTAACAGTGGGTGTTTCATGTTTTTGTTGTAGTTTAATAATGTCCTGAGGTCATTCCCATCGTGTGTGTGTGTGTGTGTGTGTGAGAGAGAGATTTCTCTTGAGCTGACAAGTGAATACGGCTCATTGGCTGCTGGCCAGACTCTCATCCTGATGCTGAAGACACCTTGTAGTTGTAGACCAGTTTGAAACAAGTGATGACATGGAGTGCAGATAAATAATGTGTGAATGCACAATGGTTTCCATTTAACGTGGTGGTGATCATGAGACAAATAGACACACTTTACAAAATTTTTTTTAAGCATTATCGTATCGCATTATTTTATGAGTTATTGCAGATCACATTTTTCTTGAATATTGTTCAGGCCTAATCACAATTAATATAAACTTTAAATTCCACTCACACTGGCAGATCAAATCAAATAATCATGATCAGGTGATTATATAATAAGCATGTGCTTATATAGTGCAGTGTAATTTTAGTTTTTGTGTGTGTTTGTCTATATACAGTTATATATTTAATATTTCTATATGGCTTTATTTTTTTATTTGTTTTTCAATTTTAGTCATTTTAGTTATTCATACTTATTTAATTTAGTTCTATTTTCTAAGTTCTATTTTTAGAAGCTGTCATTTTCTGTAAGTTTTTAATCTAATATATATATTTTTTTAATTTCAGCTTTTTCAATAAAAAACATTTTAATAGTTTGTTTTAATTAATGAAAACAGTTCTGCCACACTGAACAACATTTTACAAGGAAAACTGTTTACATTGTTGTGCGATTTGTGTGACAAATGTGTCCAGTTTTAACTGGTCTGACACAGACCCAAAACCCAACATTGGGTTACGTTGAGTAGGTGTGTGAGGGGGTTCTTCATTTGTATTGACAGTAAAAATTACCCAGCAGGCTAAGTTACAGAAAAAATACCCAGCACCTGGGTAAAAATATTAAATATAACCCAATAAAATGACCCAACAGTTAGGTAAAAAAATAAAAAAATAAAAATATTGGAGATAAATGCTTTTTGCTACCAGATTGTATAACGCCATCTTACCGGCATGGTCTGATATCATGACAACCAGAAAAACTTTGTCCCCTTGGTCAAATAACACAGAAATGTGTATACCGGTAGTATCTCCTACCTTTTCTTTATTCCTTCCTAGTATGTTCTTACATTTTTACATTCTGAGAAATGGATTATCCTGATGAAGAATAGAGGATGCTATTTCTCAGCCTTTAGCCAGTGGTTCATGAATATGATTGTAATGGTTTTGTGACTTCTGAAGGTTGTTCACTTGTCCTGCAGGTGCTGAGGAGTTTGGCTGCTGGTGGTCATGGCGTCGTCCTCGGTGAAGGTGGCGGTGCGCGTGCGGCCTTTCAACAGCCGAGAGACAAACCGAGGAGCCAAGTGTGTGATCCAGATGCAGGACAAGAGCACCTGTGAGTGCAGCACTAACACACACACACACTGTAGGGCTGGGACGATACACCTATCTCCCGATTCGATACTATCACGATACTTGGGTGCCGATACGATATGTATTGCGTTTTTTTTTTTTTTTTACACTCATAGATAACGACACATTTCATCCTCTGTTGGAACGAAAGTGGCTAACTTCTGTCATCCACAAGCAAGGACAATAATAAAATAAAATAAAGCAATTGAATTTGAATTAATATCGATTCTGGAATAAAAAAAACGATTTTAGAATCGTTAAAAAAAAATCGCGATATCGTGAATCGATTTTCTTTTTCTTTTTCCCCAGCCCTAACACACTGATGGGTTTTTTTCTGTCTACATTGTGCTTTTGTACATTGTCGCCTTTTTCACCTTTGTTGCCATTGGCTTTTTGGCTTGCTTAGTTGGGGACATTAAATTTAATATTCAACAATAATATTGATCTGCCTGCATTGACACCATTGTATGAGAACTGAGCTGGACGATGACTTTACGGTTTTCTCCAGAGCGGCTATATATATATATATATATATATATATGAACTAAATTAATAACTTTTTTTACAACAAAATGAAACATCACTGAACTTAAGCTGGACTGTGACGCCATTTTCTTCTGGAAACAAACTTTTTTGCATTATTTTCCTGTTATCTCTGGAAAGCTGCTTTAAAACAATCTGTATTGTAAAAAGCGCTATATAACTAAATGTGACTTGACTTGACTTGCTTCGATGCAGTAAGAACTTGAACACTGCCTTGTCTTTGTCTTCAAAAACAACAACAACAACATTCTTTTCACGTGAACGCATAAATTCCAAACATCTGATCCACTGTAGTTCATGGAGGTGGTTGAGTCAAAGTTATGCTTTTTTGGTAACTCAGGTAAACATGGATCAGCCTGTTCGTTTTCAAACATTTTGCCCCCCCACAATTAGCCCTGCACATAATATGATCATCACATTTCCACAGAATTCATACATTCTCAGAATTCTTATTACCTACCACTTCCAAATTTAGCAAAAGTTACAGTAAAGACATTTATAATGTTATAAAAGATTATATTTCAAATAAATGACAAATGATCATGTGACACTGAAGTAATGATGTAATGTAAGTAATGATGCTGAAAATTCAGCTTTGCATCACAGGAATAAATTACATTTTAAAATATATTCAAATAGAAAACTCTTATTTTAAACTGTCATAATATTTAACAATATTACTGTTTAGAAAATGTTTTTTTCAATTGCATACCTAAAGTGTTTTAAAAAGTACTCCTTGGGAATAAAGTAGGCTAAGCGTCAAGCCCTGTGGAAGTGGAAGGTAATAAGAATTCTAAGAATGTAATTCTTGGCAGTAATTCAATTTAAAGCAGGCCTGTAAATATTTACATAATAAAGACAGCTTGAAGCAGAAATATTGTACCTAGCGTTCTTGTACAATCATAAAATACTCAAAAACATTTAGTAAATGTTGGCAGGAGGAGCGAGAGCAGCTTCTTGGTATCTGTGGGAAGAAAATTGTCATCAAGACGCTTATACCAATAATAATAGTTTTCTAAGAATAATATCAGCAATGTTACTGGGCAAACTATATATATCAGGACAAAATATATATATCTCAAAGTACACACACACACACACACACACACACACACACACACACACACACACACACACACACACACACACACACACACATATATATACACATACATACAGTGAGGAAAATAAGTATTTGAACACCCTGCTATTTTGCAAGTTCTCCCACTTGGAAATCATGGAGGGGTCTGAAATTGTCATTGTAGGTGCATGTCCACTGTGAGAGACATAATCTAAAAAAAAAAATCCAGAAATCACAATATATGATTTTTTTAACTATTTATTTGTATGATACAGCTGCAAATAAGTATTTGAACACCTGTCTATCAGCTAGAATTCTGACCCTCAAAGACCTGTTAGTCTGCCTTTAAAATGTCCACCTCCACTCCATTTATTATCCTAAATTAGATGCACCTGTTTGTGGTCGTTAGCTGCATAAAGACACCTGTCCACCCCATACAATCAGTAAGAATCCAACTACTAACATGGCCAAGACCAAAGAGCTGTCCAAAGACACTAGAGCAGCTCCACAAGGCTGGAAAGGGCTACGGGGAAATTGCCAAGCAGCTTGGTGAAAAAAGGTCCACTGTTGGAGCAATCATTAGAAAATGGAAGAAGCTAAACATGACTGTCAATCTCCCTCGGACTGGGGCTCCATGCAAGATCTCACCTCGTGGGGTCTCAATGATCCTAAGAAAGGTGAGAAATCAGCCCAGAACTACACAGGAGGAGCTGGTCAATGACCTGAAAAGAGCTGGGACCACCGTTTCTAAGGTTACTGTTGGTAATACACTAAGACGTCATGGTTTGAAATAGGGATGTTAACGATTAATCGACGATCGATTAATTGTCGATAATACATTTAATCGATAAAACTTATCGATCATCGATTAAGCAGGTTCATGCACGTGCGTGCTCGCTCACGCTCAACCGCAAAACATGTATAGCGAGCACACAGGAGTTATGTTTGGGACCATTTTACACCTTCATCATGACTATAAGTTTGCGTGTGCATTCGCAGCCTTTTGTTTTGTGCAAATGTAAGTTGTAATGTTGTGTTTATTTTGTGCAGGCATATCTATATCTGATTTATCTCATATAGGATGCATTTGGTTAAGAATTAATGTAAAGCTTACGGTGATCCTCTTCAGTTTCAGCGCGAGCAGCTCAAACGGCAATGCACGACTAATAATGACTATTGGACTGTCATATTACATAACATTATAAAGAGAACAATATTGTAATAAAATATTTTGCCATAGTTTAGTTGCCATAGTCGCGTTGCTCCAGAAATAGTGCGTCCACAACGAGGACATCTGAATGGCTCATAACTTAACGTTAGTTCAAGTTCACTTGTGCATTCGCTTCATTTTGTGCAGATATCATTTGTAATATTATGTTTATTTTGTATATATATGATTAATCTCATACAGGATGTGTTTCTTTGAGTTAAATAACGCGCTAGTAAAGTGCTCCAGTTTAACGGTATTCATTCAGCGCGCAGCTCAAACAGCAATGCACGGTTAATAATAACTCTGATTAGGACTGTCATATTACATAACATGAGAACACTGTTTTATTAAATCGTTGTGAATTCATTGGGTTTAGTTGCCATTTTCAGTTCGTTGTTCCAGGAAGAGCTAGCCTGGTTAAAACCAGACCCTTCTCAGTTGAAACTGAGTATAGGGTCTGGGGAAGCTATGTAGACAAATCATTTCCAAAGGGGCGTCACCAACCGACGTAGCTCAAATTCCTCTGTCCGCAATTGGATAGTCATAAAACCGATCAGATTGATGAAGGAGATGACGTATGCTTCGAGTGTTGTTCTTTGCTCCGGTTTTAACGAAAACGGTAAGTTTAAATCGCTCAAAACAGACGCGATAACTGATTCGTTTATATACTGTCTATGATTCGAACGAGTGATGTTCCACGGCGGCATCCATCTTTGTAATGAAATCTCCTTCAGCGTCGCTGCGCTGTCGTCATCATGTAAATCCCTCCCCAAACGTTTCTGATTGGTGCCGCGATTTCGGCGGCACAGAAATGAGTTTGAATGGGCTCTTCTCCAGACTATCCTGGAGAGAGAATTAAAATTCGCCGGAAGTAGTCTGGGTTTTCCCAGGCTAAGGAAGAGCACGTCCACAACAGTCACATATTCCAAGCACGCATCTGAGGCGTTGGTGACACTTTTCATTAGTCGTTATATTTGATTATTAAATAATTCATTTAATTAAATGATCAATCACATTGAAACATTTTACAATCCTACTAGCCCTTTATTTAGATTAAAAACCATTCTCATTCATTTGGTGAGGAACATTATTAGCCTGGCTAACGTCAGACCTCGTCTCATTGAGACGTGGTCTGGGAACCACATGTTCATCTCGTATTTGAGGCGTGGTTTACGAATGCCCAGAGCCGTTTATTGGACGCTACGAATGTCTATCAAATAATGTCTACGCCTGTACGTAGTTCATAGCCAATCGTTTCAATTATACCAGATGACGTATGTAGAGTGGCAGAAATTCGACGAGGAAGAAGACAAAATAAACTTGCGTTCTAAACTACTTAGAACACTATCTAAGGCTGCATCGAAAGGTAACTTAGCGTCTGCTGCCATGTAGGATCCATAGATATAACTGCTTCGGTGTGTCGCATAGACGTCGTCATCGTCTTGCTGCTCCCTCCCCGTTCTGTGATTGGTTCCCTTTTTGAGGGGAAAATCTAGTCCATGGTGTCCAGGCTGCCTAGCAGCGTGAATAAAATCGCGCTGCGCTCAAGGCAGCATGGGGAAACCCAGGCTAGAGGAACATAGCGTTTTGTGCAGTATTTGCATACCCTGTCGTGCTGTTGGCAGCAGACTCATACAGTTTTACGGCTAACGATTAATCGATTAATTGATCGTTAATTTAAACGACGATCGATCATGGGAATTTGTTAAAATTGACATCCCTAGTTTGAAATCATGCATGGCACGGAAGGTTCCCCTGCTTAAACCAGCACATGTCAAGGCCTGTCTTAAAGGGCACACGCGCACACACACACAATTCGCCCTGCACATAATTTGTCACAATTCTGCTATATGATCATCATATTTCCATACATTTAAACACAGTTTATGTAACCAAAATACCAATAACCAGGGAGAAAAAAAAATGCATTTTATGCATAATGTGGGACTTTTAATTATTAACAAGCCCGAAATCCACCAACTACACAGACACTTATTTTGAAATGTCAATGCTTTAGTATTGCCAGCTGCTCATTAAAAGAAGATGAAGGAGATAAAATTTCGAAATGACAGCACGTGACATTCGGTTCTACTCTGACAGAAGGTTCCCCTGCTTAAACCAGCACGTCAAGGCCCGTCTTAAAGGGTTAGTTCACCCAAAAATGAAAATTCTGTCAGTAATTACTCACCCTCATGTTGTTCCAACCCCATAAGACCTTCGTTCGTCTTCGGAACACAAATTAAGATATTTTTGATGAAATCTGAGAGCTGATCACTCCTCCATAGGCTAGAGACCTGCACTCCCGCGGGAGTCCCGTGGGTGCGGGCGGGGGGGATGATACGCTGCACTCCCGCAAATTAAATATGAGTGTAAAGTAAAATATATAAATTATTAAAGTAGCGTACATAATTTGTAGTTGTGAGGGAGATTCTGTTTGGCAGCAATAAAAACGTTTTAAGCAGCCTAAACTTGGATGTTGTCGTTTGGGGTAGGGCGGGACCTAATCTCACGCACACTTGTTTAGAGACAATTCCTTCCCGCTGCTCCGTGTTCGAATTCGAAAGCTTCAAGTTCAAAATAGACAGCATGGAGGAGGAAAAGAGCACCTCTAGTGCTTCAGATATAGGCCTATAAGCGCTTCAGATGTAAGCACTTCTCTAAAGAAAGGCACATTTACTACAAAAAAAAAAAATCAGACATTTGGCAGTCTTTTTCGGTTGTGCATGATGGAGAGGGGAATCAACTACCTTTTGCCTGCTGCGATAAATGCCAAAAGGTGTTAACATACAACGGTGTTAACATACAAGTGGGACTGAAAATTGTGTCCCGCGCGGGTCTCTACCATAGGCTGCTAGGTGGCCCAAACTTGCTGGCCCAGAAAAGTTATTAAAGAGATCGTTAATATAGTCCAAGTGACTACAGTGGTTCAATCTTAAGTATATCAAGCGACGAGAATACTTTTTGTGTGCAAAAACAAACAAAAATAACGACTTTATTCCACTATTCATTTCCTTCTCTCTGGGCCTCGTAGTGTTTTTGCGCTGCGCGTCTGTGTTATACGTCATCACGCATCACACACATGACCAGCGTCGGCCAATAGTGAGCCTACGTGGTGACGTGTAACACAGACGCGCTGCGCAAAAACACTACGCGAACCAACTAGAGATCCAGAGAGAAGGCAATGAATAGTGGAATAAAGTCGTTATTTTTGTTTGTTTTTGCACACAAAAAGTATTCTCGTCGCTTGATATACTTAAGATTGAACCACTGTAGTCACTTGGACTATATTAACGATCTCCTTAATAACTTTTCTGGGCCAGCAAGTTTGGGCCACCTAGCAGCCTATGGAGGAGTGATCAGCTCTCAGATTTCATCAAAAATATCTTAATTTGTGTTCCGAAGACGAACGAAGGTCTTACGGGGTTGGAACAACATGAGGGTGAGTAATTACTGACAGAATTTTCATTTTTGGGTGAACTAACCCTTTAAGTTTGACAATGACCATTTGGATGATCCAGAGGAGTCATGGGAGAAAGTCATGTGGTCAGATGAGACCAAAATATAACTTTTTGGTCATAATTCCACTAACCGTGTTTGGAGGAAGAATAATGATGAGTACCATCCCAAGAACACCATCCCTACTGTGAAGCATGGGGGTGGTAGCATCATGCTTTGGGGGTGTTTTTCTGCACATGGGACAGGGCGACTGCACTGTATTAAGGAGAGGATGACCGGGGCCATGTATTGCGAGATTTTGGGGAACAACCTCCTTCCCTCAGTTAGAGCATTGAAGATGGGTCGAGGCTGGGTCTTCCAACATGACAATGACCCGAAGCACACAGCCAGGATAACCAAGGAGTGGCTCTGTAAGAAGCATATCAAGGTTCTGGCGTGGCCTAGCCAGTCTCCAGACCTAAACCCAATAGAGAATCTTTGGAGGGAGCTCAAACTCCGTGTTTCTCAGCGACAGCTCAGAAACCTGACTGATCTAGAGAAGATCTGTGTGGAGGAGTGGGCCAAAATCCCTCCTGCAGTGTGTGCAAACCTGGTGAAAAACTACAGGAAACGTTTGACCTCTGTAATTGCAAACAAAGGCTACTGTACCAAATATTAACATTGATTTTCTAAGGTGTTCAAATACTTATTTGCAGCTGTATCACACAAATAAATAGTTAAAAAATCATACATTGTGATTTCTGGATTCTTTTTTTTAGATTATGTCTCTCACAGTGGACATGCACCTACGATGACAATTTCAGACCCTTCCATGATTTCTAAGTGGGAGAAAATGCAAAATAGCAGGGTGTTCAAATACTTATTTTCCTCACTGTATGTATGTATGTGTGTATGTATGTGTGTATAGATATATATACTTTGAGATATATATTTTGCCCTGATATATATAGTAACACATATATATATATATATATATATATATATATATATATATATGCACACGCGCACACACACACAATTCGCCCTGCACATAATTTGTCACAATTCTGCTATATGATCATCATATTTCCATACATTTAAACACAGTTTATGTAACCAAAATACCAATAACCAGGGAAAAAAAAAAAAATGCATTTTATGCATAATGTGGGACTTTTAATTATTAACAAGCCCGAAATCCACCAACTACACAGACACTTATTTTGAAATGTCAATGCTTTAGTATTGCCAGCTGCTCATTAAAAGAAGATGAGGGAGATAAAATTTCGAAATGACAGCACGTGACATTCGGTTCTACTCTGAGTTGTTCTGTGGCAACACTATCAACGCATTCATGAATCTGCAGCCGTCAGGTGGTACAAGTACGAGCTCTACGAGGATGTAGGCGCTTTTTACAAGACAATTTTCAAAAATATAATTTCCCCTATTACAACAGTCTACAACATATTACAATATAAACACCGTAAAGTGAACATTAATTCATAATTCAGCAACAGCTAATCATAAACAGTCGTTTGGCATAAATGCGTGGTGTCCATTGATTGCAAACTGCTCTGAAACTGCGAGCCTGTATGTGCAACAAATGTGCTTCTACTTTGAAACGTGCAGTGCTTATATTTAATGTAATCATAACCTTTTAGTTAATGATCACATCAGCTGTATAGCAATCCCTGTTTTTCCATCCCCAAATTTAAGACATTTAAAAAGATCATTAAGACATTGTTATACCATTTTTAGATTTTTTTTTTTGTTCCATACTTGTTTACTTAATGTTTTATTTATTAAACATGATAAAAATTTATATTTGATTACAGATTACATGATTAAATCTTAATTTCATCATGTATTCATCTCTCAAAGAGCTTAGTATTTTCAGCACTTTTTTTTACATTAAAGCAGTTGAGAGAACCAGCGCTACAAAGTAAAAAAAAAAAAAAAAAAAAAAAAAAAAAAAAAGTTAATTTCGAGACCTGCTGAAAAACCTTGCTCCACACTTTTACAAGTAACTCTCCATGAACTTTTCCATGGTAATATCCAAAAATACTTCTGTCTCCACCCACATGTTGAAAGAGGGGAAATTTCTGAGAGTTTGGAAACACGCCTCCAAACCACAGTCCTAAAGCGCTGTGAAATCCTGCCGTTCACACACAGTCCCGGCTGCCAGACCTCACATTCCCGTCTCCCTGTTCACAGCGTTTCCACATCACCCTCTCTTCCACTGCATTTGCCTTACTCCTCTCTCTCTCTCTCATCTCTCTCTCTCTCTCTCTCTCTCTCTCCTCTCTCTCTCTCTCTCTCTCTCTCTCTCTCTCTCTCTCTCTCTCTCTCTCTCTCTCTCTCTCTCTCTCTCTCTCTCTCTCTCTCTCTCTCTCTCTCTCTCTCTCTCTCTCTCTCTCTCTCTCTCTCTCTCTCTCTCTCTCTCTCTCTCTCTCTTCTCTCTCTCTTCTCGCACTCTCTATCTAAAGAATCTGCCGGGCTGGCAGTCTGTTTGGTTTGACCCCCCTCCAACACAAACACTGAGCTGTGTGAGCTCAAGGCAGCAGTGCTCCATTGTTACCCAGCAGTGTTTTATTATTCTGGGGCCTTCTCCACCCTTTGGCTTCCTTTATATGACCCTACTCACTGGAGTTTCTCTTTTGCACTAAAATTAACTACATCAAACTGAATTTTAGAGAGGGCAGAACTGATCTAGATCTGGTTTGTTTTCTGCGTCATGTCCTTAAAGCTGCAGTTCGTAACTTTTTGGGGTTAAAAATTATCCCAAATAATTTTTTTAACAAGTACATAACCAGCCAGTGTTCAAAACTCTCTGCTTGCCGTAGCTCGATTCAAACGGTAAGCTTGTAATAATGTTTTGAATTCCAGTGGTACTGATGGATTTCCGTGGGAAATTCAAGCATGTCTTTGCGTCATTACGTCACATCTGTCCACATAAAGAAGAGTCTCGGCTAGTCGGCTATGAGTGTGAGGATGTTGGTGGAGATTTATAACCTTTTCTCACAGCACTTGATATAATTAAACTTATCAATTTGATGGCGGATCCAGAAAGGTTCGAAAAACAATCACCAGTGACAACTGGAGATTCACCCGTTGTAAAATGCAAAAGACTTCGGAGAAAAAAGAGACTGCAACCGGCCCATGCGAAAACAAGGATAATATCGGAAGGGCATTAAATGTCACGCAATGCTGATGGTGTTAACATTAACAATTTGAGAACAAAGTATAATTTGCACGGTTTCGACAAGGGGTGTAACAATATATCGTGTCACAATATATCGCAATACAAAAATGCGACAATGTATCGTGGATAGTTCACCCAAAATAAAAATTACCCTGTGAGAAGTTTTCAGAGTCAGTACTACATTAAACTACAATATATTATGTTGAATATAATGTATAATAATGGGGGAATATTAGTGGGTCCTGATAATGCTTATGTTATAAGTCTTATGTTACCAGTAAAAAGTGGCCTACATTATTTTAAATATATCTAGCCAGTGACAGAGTGCAAGCATATTCATCTAAAATAATTCTGTATTTTCAGGTTCAGAATCATGAATATATTTATTCTGGTGTCACCATTGTCCAAGCCTATTCATTTACACCCACAATGTTATATCAAATTTAGCATTTAATCAACAGTAAAAAAACTAACTTTTTATTAGTAACTTTTTATTATATGTCTTGGAGTATCGCAATAATATCGTATTGTGAGTTCAGTATCGTGATATGTATCGAATCGAATTAGGGTATCGTTACACCCCTAGTTTCGACGTGATAAGCAATCGTTAGATTTAATCGGCGCGATTTACTGCAATGCTTCTTTTTTTTCCTTAGTTGCTCAGAACAAAAGTGGATGTTACTTGTTCAGACGACATTTTCCGACATTGGGAGTATGTTGGTCATACTCCCAAAAAGTAGAATCTGTGATTGTGAATGCCAGTATCCACACCGGCGGCGACTGGCAGCCATACGTTCTCCTCAAAACATTGGATTCATCCGCGCTGTGCCGTGCCGAGGCACAACCCACGTAAAGCTGATAATTCCGCGAATAACTTCAATTGCAGATTTCGAACAGAGATGGCGACAGAGGAAAAACTACGGACTGCATCTTTAACTAAAATAACAATATAAGCAAAATAAAAGCTAACCAGAATGTATGTTATGTTACATGCATAAGTCTCTGTTTGGATTTAAATAGGCAAGTGCTTAAGAGTCAATGATTGGATCATTATTGCAGTGATTATTATGTTTCTAGCATGTTATATGACCCTACTCACTGGAGTTTCACTTTTACCTTCATCTCAAATTAACTGTTAATTTTTAACCGCAGCTGCACGTCACAATGGCACATTTGTGTGCTAGAGACAGTTCTTCTTTCTGCCAATTCCACACGCATAAAAACCTTGAATAAGTTTCTACACTTCAATAAAGTTTGGAAGGGGCAAAGCACATGTAGAAAGGAGCATTTTTACTGTGACTGACTGTGAAGTTTGTGTGTATACACTTTTAAATAGGAAAATGCTTAAGAGTCAATGACTGGATCATTATTGCATTGATTATTATGTTTCTAGCATGTTTGGCAACAATTCTTCTAATCCTAACCGATGGACTGTGTAGGAAACACATCATGGCCATATTCCAGGATGACAATGTCAAGACTCATCAGGCTCAAACAGTGAAAGAATGGTTGGGAGGAGCATGAAGAATCATTTACACACATGAATCCGCTCCTCTGAGTCCAGATCTTAAATTAATTTGAAGTCTTTGGGATGTCCAGTCAAGTCACATTTATTTATATAGTGCTTTTTACAATAACAGATTGTTTCAAAGCAGCTTTACAGAGATATACCAGGAAAATAATGCAAAAAAGTTTGTATCCAGAAGAAAATAGCGTCACAGTCCAGCTTAAGTAAGTTCAGTGATGTTTCAGTTTTGTTTTAAAAAAATAGTTAATTTAGTTCAGCTTTGGGGTAAACCGTGATGTCATCGTCCAGTTCAGTTCTCATATAATGGTATCAATTATTATTGTTGAATATTAAATTTAATGTCCCCAACTAAGCAAGCCAAGCCAATGGCAACAAAGGTGGAAAAGGGCGACACTGGCAAGGAACCAAAACTCCATCAGGTGACAGAGTGGAGAAAAAACCTTGGCAGAACCCAGGCTCACTCGGGGCCAGTTCTCCTCTGGCCAATGAACGAACAGTGTATGATTATGATTCAGGTCAGAAATCAGATTGGTTTGGAACAATCAGAATATTATCCAGTTCCATCTGGTTGAAGATCGGAGTCACGCCGGTATGGAGACGGGTTTGTTGAGGATCACAACATCATGCGTTGTGGTCGTGTCTAGGCCATCTGGTCTGGATACGGCCCGGATCCGGCTATGAAGAGCTACACAGTCCATCGGTTAGGATTAGAAAATTGTTGCCAAACATGTTAGAAACATAATCACTGCAATAATGATCCAGTCATAGACACAGCATTTTCCTTTTTAAATCCAAACTGCAACTTTTTTTTTTTGACCGGGAAGTGGATTTAGACAAACATAAAAAATGAAGGCCTTAAAAAGGTCTTAAATCAGCGGCCGGTTGCATAAACATAGCCATAATGTTAAGACAGTGTCTTAAGTTCTAGTATGACCTACTAGCAGTTAGTCAGGGGCAGTCAGTCTTAGTTTTCGGTATCAAAGTAGGCTTATCTACATTTTTATGTAACTGATTTTAAAAAAGCTATGAATCGTCTTAAAGAAAATAAATTGATGTCTAACTTGTAAGACTAGTCTTAAAGGTTTATGCAACTGGCCCCAGAGTAGAAAATCTTTACATTTAAAAAGTCATGACATTAAATGCACTGGAAAAATGAATATCTTCCTCAGTATTTTTGTCTTGTTTTCTTATATAAATATATAAACATCCTTAAATCGAGTTACATTTACTTGAGATGCTAAATGTCTTGGTTTCTGAGAAATTAAAAAACAAGAACAAATATCTGTTAATTGGGTATGAAGACATTTTCCCTTGAATTATATTTTTTCTGAGCCCATTGACCAAACACTTCGTATCTCATGCCATTTTTTTCTTCTTATGTTAATGCATCTTGTTTGAAGAATCAGTCATTAGGACTGGAAAACAAAATAAAAATACTGAGGAAGAACATCACTTGTTTGCAATGTGATAAGAAAGTACAGTAAAGGTTATTTCCATATTGTAGTGGTTGGGAGCATAGGTATTCAACCCTTAACATTTCCTACATTTTCTTTAATTAGCCTTAAAATGGTCTTTGAAAGTCTTGAATTTACCTTCATAAAACCTGCAGAAACGCTGTATTTGCTGTAGTCTCCTGTTCATCACTATAGACGTGTGCCCATTAAATTGACGCCATGTGATTTGACGTTTTATCTGTGACATTCTTGCATTTAAGTGTAGTTTAAGTGTATATACTTTTGAGCTCTGTTTGGGATGTTTTGTATGCAGCTTATGTAGAGAGGGGATTTTCAGTTTTCACTGAGTGTTCATTGTGTTCAGGGCCTAGTAGGGATATGGTGTCAAAGGTCATTCTGAAACTACTGAAAGAAATGTGTATGGAGGGGAAGCACTGTGTCCCTGCAGTGTTTGCAGAGCTGGGATCTTTCTAAGCTCATGATGGATGGACAGGACTGTGTGTTGACATGACTTGGTAATAGTAGTCCTAAGAAAAGCCCCCATTGCTCCTTGATACTCCCATTCAGTTCAACTTTTAAGAAGCAAGGACTGCTTACTAATAAATGTAAATATAACACAGTTCTTGGATGTTGATTAGTCAGTACAGCATTCCAGACATGCTAAATTAGCCTATATTATATAATATAGTAACCGCTATGACACCTGTATCCCTAGTAGCATGCAGAGTAGGGGTTTGAAAAGCTTAATTTTATACATCAACTAGTCTGTGGGTTATCTGAACAATTATTCAACTAGTATGTGTTCAGGAATCCCTGTGTATTTAATAGAGATGCACTGATGTACTGGTAACTGCCAATAATCGAGCGATTAAAGCAGTTATTTTCACTATC
This sequence comes from Leuciscus idus, assembly GCA_021554675.1. Taxonomy (NCBI): domain Eukaryota; kingdom Metazoa; phylum Chordata; class Actinopteri; order Cypriniformes; family Leuciscidae; genus Leuciscus; species Leuciscus idus. The sequence goes on from CM038624.1 coordinate 4,938,522, forward strand.
TGCGGATTGTTTAAAATTAGCCGATGATCAGGCCTGATTTTATCCTGTCAATCAAAAGGGGCTGGGAAAACATGTCAGAAATACGTTGTGTGAAGAAAATGGCTCATGTGTTGAAGTTAACATTACAGCAATGCATTAACAGTTTAAAAAAATATGGATGTTAAAGCAGGCTCTATTAGAGCCTATGAATCACCTGACGTTCGAGCCAGGGTTGCCAGATCCTCGGTTATTATCTGCACCAAACATTATTTGTAGTGAGCCTCCCATCCAATTATTTCAAAGAGAAACAAAATCTCGGCTTTTTAAATTCTGGCCATGTCATAATTATTAGACTGGAATTTCTGTCTAAATTATAATTTACTTTTTACCTAAAAATACAGTTGTTGTTGTTTTTTTTTGCCAGTATTATTTGCAAAATTAGTCTGCTGAATAATGTGTATGTTTTTCAGGTATTACTAATCCCAAACAACCCAAGGATTCACCCAAGAACTTCACGTTTGATTATTCATACTGGTCACACAGCTCAGTAAGTTGGAAACTTTTTTTTTTTTTAAATGTATGAATCTGTCAATAATAATAAATATAAATGTATAGTGATTTTCAAAGCATCTTCATACAAAGGTACACTGTAACAGAAAGTGATGTGTTAATGAACTATGATGTCTTAAATGGGTCCTATTAGGCTTTTTTACATATTCAAATTTCTTTAGTGTGTAATGTTTTTGTGTGTGCTTGAAAGAAGGTCTGAAAAGTTACAAAGTCCCTCTAGTCTAAAGGGAGATATTCTCTATATCAGTGTCACTGTTTCTGAACTCCCTGAAACGCCTCCATTGTAGTCTTGAGTTTTCTTCCGGGAACAAACACATCACAATGTTCCTTATTTAAATAATTCTCGCCCAAGGCATATGCAAAATAAAGGGGTGGTTGAGAGTTAGTTAGAAACTCGCAGTTATGGTAATGAGTGGGACATTTCCCAAACACGGTTGAAGTGGTTGACCAATCACAACTGGTCCAGCCGACCAATCAGAGCACATTCTGCTTTTCAGAAGAACGGGCTTTATAGAGACTGGAACTAAACGGCGTTACTGACAGACAAGCGGCGTGAAAAATTATGTTTTTGTTTTTAACATTTAAAAAAAGAACCTATTCTAGTAGACCCCAAAAAATAAATAAAGACTTTGAATAAGGGCATAATAGATCCTTTATTAAAGTTCATATCGAAACAGTTTGCTCAAAAACTTGATTGAAAGCCATGCCACATCTTGCATGCAGTCGCAAACAGTACGCAATAGTGTCCATCACTTCAAGACGCAATTTTATGATTTGTTAGTGTGAACCAATACTATATTACTGCATATTTAAAAGTATGTAGTCTTGCATTGTATGCATGCACATTTTATCTGTGAATGCTCTGCATACTCAAGATATCGATTACAAAAAACACTAATGTACATGCACTTTTAGTTTGTTGAAAAGTATGTGAATTGAGCCTTTATTAAACGCTCTCATCTTCCTCGGACATTCATCTGATCACAGAAAACTCCTTCTGACTTTGTCCCTTTTTGCTGTGTTGCAGGAAGAAGACCCATCCTTTGCATCCCAGAAGAAGGTGTATCAGGACATTGGCGAGGAGATGCTGCTTCATGCTTTCGAGGGCTATAACGTGTGTATCTTTGCTTATGGACAGACTGGAGCAGGGAAGTCGTACACAATGATGGGAAAACAAGATCCTGGGCAGCAAGGCATCATACCACAGGTGTTTGTATGAAGATAGCATGAATGAAAGCTTCCTGCAACAAGACGTTTTACTATCCACAAGTGAAATGCACAAAGCAATGGAATCACAGCCAGTCAGGATATGTTTGATGTTTAATGTATAGCCATGTATTGCAAAACGAACCAAATGACTGAAAAACATTGTTGTCTATAGATAAGTAAATCTATATTCTCAAAATCTACTAGTAAGTGGGTGATCTGAATGACTAGTCGATTGATCTGTGTAAAAAGTGCAGTTTTCTTTTTTTGTGCTAATTTAAAAAAAAATATATATATATAACGGAATGAACGGCTCTTGAGAAATGTCTTGGCATGAGGAATCAAATATTCTTTGATCTTTTCACATACTGTACTATTCTTTGTACTAGACAATACTGTAAGTTTCAGACCTCACTAATTAGCCAAAACAACATAAGCCAGTGACAGTGAGCATCTTAAAGGAGATGTTCCATCAAAACCAAACGTTTCTGACAGAAGGTCAGTATGAGATTAGAAAATTATTATTTTGCAAATATGTGGTTGTGCAAAAAATAAAATAAATCGACATCAAGAAACATTCTAAAATAATAAAAAATGCACGTCAAGACCACTTTAAAAATCATGTTTTTGCGAATAACACCACTATTCACCTAGTAAATAGTTATGTAGACATGAAATATTGATTTGATTTGACATTTTTCAAATCCTACCTATATAATATATTATAATATATTATTTTGAGAATATAGCTTTACTTATATATAGACTACAATGTTTTTCAGTCATTTGGTTCGTTTCGCAATACACTACTCAGTTGCTTACTCATGACACATAGCAACACAGCCAAAAGTATTCCTAATATGTTGGACCTTTTGTTGGCCTACTTCTGCCTGTTGAGACATGCCTTCACAATCACGTGTAAAAGCTGTATCTGTGACGTTTGAGTTGAGGGAGGCAGAAACTACATACTTCACCTTTAAGGCTTGTGTGCCAATGTTATTGATTATATGATCATAACGTAAAGTGTTAGTTCACCCAAAAAGGAAAATTCTGTCAGTAATTGCTCACCCTAATGTCATTCCGAACCCGTTAAACTTCCGTTCATTTTAGGAACACAAATGAAGATATTTTTAATGAAATATGAGAAATTATTGTCCTTCCATTTAAAAGTCAATTCACCCCCAAATCTAATGCTTCATAAACCTATTGCAAAAGAAATTCATGTAAATCGAGATGTTTAATCCAAGTCTTCTGAAAAGACATGATCACTATATATGATGACCACATTTAAGTTAGGCTTTCATGTAAGAGATAATGTACATCCAGCCGGTGGTTCTTTCGAAATAACCCCCGACAGGATCTTGATCAGCTTATTACACGGCTACTTTAATTATAAGTAAATAATTAGACACGAAATATTGATCTGAGTTGAAATTTTTGATTAGGTCTTTAAACGCAAAGCTTCCGCGGAGAGAGCAGTCGCAGCGTGGAAAGTTCAAACTAAATGGAGATACGGTATAATAGTATACAGTGATATCACTTATTACACAGCATTTCGCCACATAAATAATTATGGGGATAAGAGATATTGATTTCAGATTAAACTGTTTTTAAATCGTACCTGTTTGTATCTCATAATCCAACAGTGTACAAAGCAATAGTCACAAAATGGCGGCAGCTGCGTTTGTATGAAACAAGAGAGAGCGAGTCCACGATATTGGATGGCATAATTAAATAACTGTACACAAAATATTGATTCGACTGAGATTTAATATTTTATTAGTTCACCAAATGCAAAACTTCCACAAAGAAAAATCTTTCCTAGCAGGCGTATAGCGCTGCTGACTTCAGTGACCCGGATGAGCCTGTGTTTCTGTTTTGAGCGGTTGTTATCTGGGAATAACTTACCGCTGGATGGCACTATTGACCAATCAGAATCAAGTATTCCACAATGCTGTGTAATAATCACACATAAACACTGATCAGTGAACGTACATAGAGCACTTAAATTTGGTAAACAGAAGCTTAAGCATGCTTGCAATTTGTAATGAACAAAACCAGTTGGGTCCATTTATCATTTATAGTAGCGAGTGGTTCTCACACGCTAAAATAATTTATTCTGTACTTGTGTTGAATTGAGCACTTTTAGTGATCACATCTCTCTCATTGTGCATTTTTCCCCATAGATGTGTGAGGATTTGTTCAGACAGACGGCAGATAACACTGACCCTGACCTGTCCTTCTCTGTAGAGGTATGTTTGTGTGTGTCTAAACCACTGTGTGCTGCAGTGCCCCATTATGCTTTTTCAATAATACATTTCATGCAGTGTGTAAAATAGCTGTATGTGAATGTAAACAGTCTGCAAAGTTTTAAAGATGAAAGTGCACGACAAATAAAAGACTTGATTCTGAACGGCCTGAAATGAGTCGTCAGTAATTCCAGTCTTACTTCCTGCATGAACATAAGTAGGTTTGTAACACATTAGCATAATGCTAGCCTATGCTCTTCATTGGCTGCAAGCGAACAGCGTCTACTTTGCCCCTCACACACTGTAGTTGTAGCTGAGACTGGAAGGGTTTGGTTCGTGTGTCGACATGTTGAGAAGACGCTGTTTTCGGCTGCCAAAGCAAATCCACTTTGATGCACTTTCTAAAGGATGAGACTCACGCTGGAATTGATTCTGTAAAACCAACGCCATCATTACTGTTCGTATAATGGTGTGTATTAAGAGTGAGGAAGATCTGGAGCGGAAATTCAGATATGGTAATGGTCGTTCGGTTTCTGACGCGTACGATAAGCGGTCGACCAATCAAAACAGACTAGGCCATCTGACCAATCAGAGCAGAGCAGGCTCTCGAGTTTCATGCAGTTTCACGAGACCGAATCCTTCATTGAACTGTTTCAGACACTTTGAGAAAAGATCCTGCTATGTATATTATGAAAAATAGTGGTTTTTACCTTGGATGCACGTAAACACATTGTAAGAGACTTCCGAAATAAAATGAGGAACCTTTAAAATAGCATAATAGGGGCACTTTAAAACGGATAATTGTTCTGGACATCCATTGATGTATAGACTCATGAAGCACATGCCTTCAGATTAACAAGCCGACTCTTTCTATATTATATAGTCAATAAAGGATTTGATATTACCTTTATGTATAATATGTTTTTAGGTTTCATATATGGAGATTTACTGCGAGCGGGTTCGGGACTTGTTGAACCCAAAAAGCAGAGGGTCCTTGAGGGTCAGAGAGCACCCTATAATGGGCCCTTACGTAGAAGACCTCTCTAAAATGGCGGTTACAAACTACAGTGATATTGCAGATCTCATGGACACTGGCAACAAAGCCAGGTATTATTATACACACAAACATGATTATGATTCAGGTTAATAATCGATTAATCTGTCAATGATAACTTTTATCAATCATGTTTCTGTTGCTTAAAGGACGGTTGCTGCTACCAATATGAACGAGACCAGCAGTCGCTCGCATGCGGTCTTCACCATCCTCTTCACGCAGCGTCGACACGACCACATGACCAGCCTGGACACCGAGAAGGTGTGTGTGTATGTAAGAGATTAGAAAACTTCCTTTTTTTGTTCTTCTGTTCTCACTCTGGTTTCTTTGTGTAACGCTCAGGTGAGCAAGATCAGCCTGGTTGATCTGGCTGGAAGTGAGAGAGCCGACTCGTCTGGAGCCAAAGGCTTGAGGTTGAAGGTGTGTTTGATGTCATATTAGTTCTGAATTAAAGGAAGGAGTTTAAACAAAAACAACATGATGTCATCATTTACCCACCCTCATCATTGTTGTAAAACCATTTGACTTTTATTTTTTCTCTGTGGAGCTCAGAAGGAGATATTCTGAAGGATGTTCATACAGTGGAAGCACTAACGGGATGTCGGAATTAAAATACTACATAAACGTATCATAAAAGTAGTTCATATGACTTAATATATGAAGTAGATAGACAGAGAGACAGGTATACACACACACACGGTCAAAATAAAACGGTATAATTGTAAAATATTATTATAATAAGAACAATTATTAATAATTGAGCAGCATATTAGAATGATTTCTAAAGGATCATGTGACACACATCATGTGATTCAGCTTTGATCACAGGAATAAATTACATTTTAAATATTTATTAAAATAGAAACTGTGTGTGTACATGTACAACTATCTTTGTGAGGACCAGTTTGAGTTTTGGCCGGTCCTCACTTTCTCAGAGCCCTTTAAAGGCCTGTTTGAGGGTCAAGACTTGGTTTTAGGGATAAGGTTATAATGAGGTTAAGGGTCGGTTAAGGGTCGGTTTAGGGTCAGGGTTCGGGTTAGGCACTTAGTTGTGATGGGTAAGGTTAGGGTAAGCGGCTAGAGATTGCGTTGTGTCAATGAATGTCCTCATAAAGATAGATGGACAAGAAACTGTGTGTATATTTATATATATATGAGAGAGAGAGATAAATTGCTATATTAAGTCTTCTGAAGCTACATGTATGATATGCGTAAAAGTCATACATTTGAGAATGTGGAAGTTGGAATGAGGTTTATGAGCGGAAGGGAATTTTTCCTCTGAATTATGGCTTGAATTGGACATTTTAGCATTTTTTTTTCTCGAGCTTGACATCTCAAGTGACCTCACTGTACAGAAAAGCTTTGGACATTCTGCTGTGTAAATTATGACAAATTACACTTTCGGTTGAATGAATTAACCTTTTAATCTCAAGTATTAACAGCTCATTTAAAAGTATTGTTTGTTTTTAGGAGGGAGCCAATATTAACAAATCTCTGACAACACTGGGTAAAGTCATCTCAGCACTGGCAGACATGGTGAGAGCTTCCTTTTAATGGGCTCATTAATTTTTCTGTCTCTCCACTGTTTCTTTCTGCTTCTTCAGTTCTGTTTGTATCCCATCTGTCGTCTCCTTGTCTTCACTTGTCTTTCAGTGTTTTGTCTCAAATGTTGAGTTCTTTGTCAAGGGTAACAATATACTTCCCCTCCACAGCACGGCTCAAAGAAGAGACGCTCTGATTTCATTCCTTACAGGGATTCTGTGCTCACGTGGTTATTGAGAGAAAATCTAGGTATGTCTTTCTGTCTAAAGGCCTATTCACAGGCTTTGTGTTGAAACGATACATTCCTATAGATCTGCTCATACAGGGGTGAAATTTGGTCTGACAATAGAACTTTATTTTTATTTTTTTCGTTTAGAGAGTCACTGAAATAAACTCATCGACCAATAAGATGATTTTGGGTCATGTGTTGTTAGACCCTGTTGACACGCCACGAATGTCCCATCAGGAGATCTGCATATAAAACCAGTTAGCACAGAGTTTGGTCTGACACCTAAAACCAGTCAACAAGAAGTATATTTGATATCCAGCTATTTATTAATTAACTCTTCTATCGGTCCAAGATTAAGACATTGTCTTATGTTAAAAACCTTTGAGTTGGACACATTCTTCTGTCTCTAACTTACTTCTGAAGACGATCACAACAAAAGATTCAACGGTAACAGAAACAAATATATAAAATGAAATGAGCAAATATTGTGTGTCTTGCATATTTTTGGGTTTCGGTAACTTACAGAGATGCAGATTTTTGCAGACTGTTTTTCTATGATTTACTTTTTTTTTTCTTTTTTTTAAAAATGAAAATGGCTATATTTAAATGGTTAGTTCACCCAAAAATTCTGTCTTCACTGAATTGAAATATTAATACATAAAGATTAATTTAGTATAACATGAGAGATTTCTGTCCCTAAAGTCTATGGAACCAGAATACTTGACTGGTCTGAAGTTTTGGGTCAAATATATATATATATATATATATATATATATATATATATATATATATATATATATATATATATATATATATATATATATATATATATATATATATATATATATATATATATATATATATATATATATATATATATATATATATATATATATATATATATATATATTTTTTTTTAAGAAAATAAAACTTTTATTCCGCAAGGATGCATTCTATTAATCAAAAATGACAGTAAAGACAATGTTACAGATTTTTCCACAAATATATGAATAAGCAAAAACACTTTTTCAACATTGATAATAATAATACATGTTTCTTGAGCAGCAAATCAGCATATTAGAATGATTTCTGAAGGATCATGTCATGTGACAGTAATTATGCTGAAAATTCAGCTTTGCATCACAGGAATAAATTACAGTTTAAAATATACTCAAATAAAACAAATATTTTAATTAATTTAATGAATATTTTGCATTTTTGGTTGAATGAATGCAGCCTTGGTGAGCAGAAGAGACTTCTTTCAAAAACATTAAGAAAAATCTTACAGACCCTTTATTTTTAAACTACTGAATAAAGTTAAGTTTACTTTAATAATTTCTTGAAAAACTTTAAACATTGTTTACTTGAGAAATACTTGAAAGCTTAATATCATTGCTTGGTAACACTTTATTTTACAGTGTCCTTGTTGCATATTTTACATGTACTTACCATAGTAATAACAATAAATTATGCATAATTACATGCAACTAACCCTCAACCAAATCCTAATCCTATCCTAACCCTATAGTAAGTATATGTAGTTAATTCATATTACACAGTACTTAAATATATAATTACACTGTAACAATGACACCTTAAAATAAAGTGTAACCTTAATGTATTCATTTTTAACTTTGATTACATAAAGGAGTGTGTTCAATAGTGAACTCTTGCTCTTGGATCGAACAAGTCTTTAAACACTGATGTTTGTGTTTGCAGGTGGAAACTCTCGCACGGCCATGATCGCTGCTCTGAGCCCAGCAGATATTAATTATGAAGAAACACTCAGCACTCTCAGGTAAAAACACAGTTCTTTCTTTTCCAGCATAAATGTGCGGTACATTGTCCTGTTTCAACTATGTAAGCTCCAGCTCTGTGTGTCCTGCTGCAGGTATGCAGACAGAGCAAAGCAGATAAAGTGCAACGCTGTGATCAATGAGGATCCAAACGCACGTCTCGTCCGGGAACTCAAAGACGAGGTCAACAGACTCAAAGAGCTCCTCCTGTCTCAGGGACTCAGCAACCTCATCACTGCCTCAGGTATATACAGCTTTCACAGAGGTCTGTTCACAAGTGGACAGTGCTAAAAATAGGTATAAACATGGGTAACGTGTCTTGGAGACGCATTGCGTTCCAGTTGTTTAAAGTCGACATAAAATGGAAGTTCATGATCTTTTGTTCCCTATTGTGACGTGAAACGGCATCTGGAACAAGAAAAAATGTAGGGTGGGATTTGATTTTGTCCATGGGGAATTTATTGCATGGTTCTGGTTTGCTAATGGTCGATGTCATGTGAGTGACAGGTTGCCCCGCCCTCGTCATCAGAGAAAAGAAGAGATGTTGCTGCAAGAGGGAGGGGAAGTTATTTTGATTAAAGTTTGAGGCACATGAATATAAAAAAATATAATAATTTGAGTGGATAAATCATTTATAATAAATACTGCAATATTTCATAAAAAAATAAGAATTGTCTATTTTGATTGCATGCCAACTTTAAAGCAAAATTGAAGATGGTCTATATAAGATGGCATAAAAATTCAGAGAATATCTTTGGTATGCCTAATATATCAATATGCAGTGATGAGGGTATATCTCACTAAAACATGTTCGTCAGATTTCACCACAAAATCAAGAAAACAATTAAATATATTTTAAGCCTATATTTAGAACCAGATTTTTTGCATAGACATAATTTTTAAGTTCATTCTCATTTGTGATTCTCATTACTCAAAATCATAAATGACTATTTATTATCCTAAACATGTTTTTTAATGTGTTTTTTTTTTATATCAGCAAAATTTAAGTTTTAATAATGTACACTACTGTTTAAAAGAGGGGTCTGTAAGATTTATTTTTTGAAACGCCTTTTCTGCTTATCAAGGCTGCATTTATTTGATCAAAAAATACATTAAAAACAGTAATATTGTGAAATATTACCACCATTTTAAAAAAGTATTTTATTTAAATAAATATTTAAAATGTAATTTATTCCTGTGACCAAAGCTGCATTTTCAGCATCATTACTCCAGTCTTCAGTGTCACATGATCCTTCAGAAATCATTCTAATATGATGATTTTCTGCTCAAGTAACATTTCTGATTATTATCCATGTTGAAAACAGTTGTGCAGCTTCATATTTTTGTGGAAACATGATTTTTTTTATTTTTTTTTTACTTTTTTTTGTATATGAAATAAATCTTTTGTAACATTATGAATGTCTTTACTGACACTTTTTATCAATTTAATGCATCCTTGCTAAACAAAGGTGTGTATATATTTTTAAAAAAAACTTATGAATGGTAGTGTATTTTTCCATATTAGAGAAATTAAATGGTTTTGCATTACAGCAATGAGTATTAGGGCGGGTAATCTGATTGCATGGTCACATGATGCACAGACATTAACAGACATGGGCTAAAGGCCACAAATTCTAGTCTTTTAGCTGTAGACAGTCACAGTCATTTTTCATAATAAATAACTCACATGCTCATTGTCTCTCAGGGTCTGAAACGGGCCGCCCCTCTTTAGGAGTTGCATCAAGTGAGCTCCATCAGCCCTCGCTCTCATATGTACAGTCTACCTCTGATGCACCAATGGAGGGTGAGACGCCCGCGAGTCCCACTGAGCACATCAGCCAAGAGGAGGCCGTGGAGAGACTCAAGGTACACATGACAGACACTTCTGTTACCAACAACAGCCAAATACCAGAACAGCAACAGCTTGTTGGGGAAGGTATTTTCATAATTCAGCTGCTTGGTATTAAAGTTGGTAACAAATGTCAGATGTTTTGCGAAGTTCAGCAGCTACACCACCTTCTAAAAGATGATGTCAACTAAGCCAATGTCAGCAGATGCAGAATGTTTCTGACTGATTAGAATTTTTACAAAAAACATATATATGTATGTATGTTTGGTATGTATGTATGCATGTATGTATGTTTGGTACGCATGTATGTTTGGTATGCATGTATGTTTGGTATGTATGTATGTATGTATGCATGTATGTATGTTTGGTATGCATGTATGTTTGGTATGTATGCATGTATGTATGTTTGGTATGCATGTATGTTTGGTATGTATGTTTGGTATGTATGGTATGTATGTATGTTTGGTATGTTATGTTTGGTATGTATGTATGTTTGGTATGTATGTATGCTTGGTATGTATGTTTGTTTGGTATGTATGTTTGGTATGTATGCATGTATGTTTGGTATGTATGCATGTATGTTTGGTATGTATGTTTGGTATGTATGTTTGGTATGTATGTTTGGTATGTATGTATGTTTGGTATGTATGCATGTATGTTTGGTATGTATGTATGCTTGGTATGTATGTTTGGTATGTATGTATGTTTGGTATGTATGCATGTATGCTTGGTATGTATGTATGCTTGGTATGTATGTATGCTTGGTATGTATGTATGTTTGGTATGTATGCATGTATGTTTGGTATGTATGTATGCTTGGTATGTATGTATGCTTGGTATGTATGTATGTTTGGTATGTATGCATGTATGTTTGTTTGGTATGTATGTTTGGTATGTATGTATGTTTGGTATGTATGCATGTATGTTTGGTATGTATGTATGCTTGGTATGTATGTATGCTTGGTATGTATGTATGTTTGGTATGTATGCATGTATGTTTGGTATGTATGTATGCTTGGTATGTATGTATGCTTGGTATGTATGTATGTTTGGTATGTATGCATGTATGTTTGTTTGGTATGTATGCATGTATGCTTGGTATGTATGTTTGTTTGGTATGTATGTATGTTTGGTATGTATGTTTGGTATGTATGCATGTATGTTTGGTATGTTATGTTTGGTATGTATGTATGTATGTATGTTTGGTATGTATGCATGTATGTTTGGTATGTTATGTTTGGTATGTATGTATGTATGTATGCATGTATGCTTGGTATGTATGTATGCTTGGTATGTATGTTTGTTTGGTATGTATGCATGTATGTTTGGTATGTTATGTTTGGTATGTATGTATGTATGTATGCATGTATGCTTGGTATGTATGTATGCTTGGTATGTATGTTTGTTTGGTATGTATGTATGCATGTATGTTTGGTATGTATGCATGTATGTTTGTTTGGTATGTATGTGTGGTATGTATGTTATGCATGTATGTATGTTTACCAAAAATAAAATGTCTGACTGCCATTGTTGGACCGTCTCCAACAGGAAACGGAGAAGATAATTGCAGAGCTGAATGAAACATGGGAAGAGAAACTCAGGAAAACCGAGTCGATACGTCAAGACAGGTGAAGTGTTCGCAGTATTCAAAATGTGTGCACAATTATAACATAAACTGTTGTAATGGACTGAATTAGGATGTAATTTATGGAATAAATTTACCCTGTGAATGTAAATGTCCTGATACACCAAACTGAGTAGAACTAGTGCCGACGAAAGCATCTGGGCTGAGAAGTTGAGCTTGAATCCACTGCAAAGACTACAGCCAATGGCCAACGAACACACGCGTTCTGTGCCTGTATGATAGGAAATAACTCTTCATACAAGCACGTGACAGTGATCTTTCAAAAAAGGGAAGAGCTAGGATGCGGATATACAAACCGTAAACAAAGCAGCATTATATATTATAAGCAGCGAAACTAAAACCGCCAGTTGAGCCACTGAGTCGAGACACTGACGTTCACACGGTTGATTCATTCAGTCGTTGAATCGTTAATTAAACTTTGTTCAAAACACGGATTCATTCAGTAACTGGTACTTAGAGACGCAAAACGATTCTGCTGTGATTTCATTGGGAAATTTTTGTTTAAAAAAAAGGCAATATTGTGTATAGAATTAACTAAATGTTAACCGTTATAAAATCAATATGACATTTACAATCGTGCTGATATTTGAGAAAACGGCACTCTTGCTTGTTTGATATAGCTTAAAGGGGTGGTTGATTATGATTTGACTTTTCTAACTTTAGTTAGTGTGTAATGCTGCTGTTTGAGCATAAACAACATCTGCAAAGTTACGACGCTCAAAGTTCAAAGCAAAGGGAGATCTTTTCTTTTAAAGAAATCGCTTTTTAAGGACTACAACAAACGGCTGGTAGAGACTACACCACATTCCTCCCGGGTTAGTGACATCACCGACCCTAGAATTTACATAAACCTGCCCCCAGAACGCGATTTATAGATTATCAAGACAGAATATGCTAATCAATGACTAGAAGATAACTACACAAGCTACAGAAATTCACCAACTAAACATTCAGAAATGTTGTCACTTCTTCTTGAGTCTCTCCATCTGCATCAAGGTGTTTTTATTTGTTTTTTGCAAAACAAGTGACCTACTCAGGAAATGTCAGCTTGCACATCATTTAAACAATAATTATGATATTATCCTAGACGATATATAGCGCACACCACTAGACGCCACCTTAACCAACTAATCTCCTGTTGGATAGTCAACACTCCTGACCCAAGTGTGCTTTCCATGTCAGTCAGCTGACTCCAACCTCAGTAGCCTGTCCTTGGCTAGAATAATCTGTGATGTGGACTAGACTTCATGCTGATAGTCAAGTGAGACTAACCCCACACCGTTTCTCTCTGTTGTGACGCATTAGGGAGTCACTACTGGCTGAGATGGGTGTGTCTGTGAAAGAGGATGGAGGAACAGTGGGTGTTTTCTCACCTAAAAGAGTGAGTCAAGTCAAATTTATCTGTATTGCACTGTTTACAATACACATTCTGTCATAGCAGCTTTAAAGGTGCGGTCACATTTACGGTTTCTCAGACCAAATCCAGTCATTTCGATAGGAATTCATCAATCAGGTCAAGAAAATTTGCTGGACTGTTGACTAACAGAAATCTGTGACCTCTGTGTGAGCTGTGCTTCATACATCTCTACACTACTGACGATAGACAATGCCCACGTGATTTCACCGACATATTGCTAATGTGACCGCACCTTGAGTCTCAAAGCTCCTCTAAAACATATAAATTAAGATGTGTGCTCATACTCTACTATCCTTGCACATAAGATGTCCAAAATGCTTCCAGGTTTTTGAGTATGTGTTTTGTCCCCAGACGCCCAACCTGGTGAATCTGAACGAGGATCCTCTGATGTCAGAGTGTCTGATCTATTATATTAAAGATGGAGTCACTAGGTGAGCAGTGAGTGTTTGAAGGACTGATCTGTTTCTTTGTAAATACTGCACTGTGTGTCTCATGAGTGTGTGTGTGTGTGTTGCAGAGTTGGTCAGGAGGATGTGGATATTCGTCTTAGTGGTCAGTTTATAAAGGAGCTGCATTGCGTCTTCTGCAGTGAAGTCAATGACAATAACGAGGGTGAGAGCAGTCACATGACTTTCATTACGTTCACGAAGTCCCACGAAAGTGACACGAAAGACATAATGTTACAGAAGATTTCTATTTAAAATCAGTGCTGTTCTGTTGAACTTTCTGTTCATCAAAGAATGTAGTATATGACAATAAACTCTCTTGAATCTTTAAAAATATCACGGTTTTCACACAGACAAATTTAAGCAGCACCATTTTTTTCAACAATAATAATAATAATAATAATAAGTAGAAATGTTTAGTGAGCAGCAAATCATCATATTATAATGATTTCCGAAGGATCATCATGTGACACTGAAGACTGGAGTAATGATGCTGAAAATACAGCTTTGATCACAGGAATAAATTAGGTTTTCAAATATTCACGTAGAAAACCGTTCTTTTAAATAGGAATAGTATTTCTCAATATTAGTGTTTTACTGTATTTCTGATCATATAAATGCAGCCTTGGTGAACATAAGAGACTTCTTTCAAAAACATTTTTTTTTTTTTTTTATCTTACTAACACAGTAGTTAAGGGCTATGTGTATATAAAATATTACATAAATATCCATACATTTTATGTCACATAAGTAGCCATATACTTGTATAGTAGTTATATAATGCAGTAAAGTTTTAAAGACAGTGTATTTTGCCACATCAACAAGTGATGTTTTAGGCATGAGAAAGCCATTTTGATGTTTTAATGTAATCACATCTCAAACTTAAATATCTGTGTGTGTGTGTGTGTGTGTCTGCAGTGGTGGTGACTTTGGAGCCATTAGTTGGAGCAGAAACATACGTCAATGGCAAACGCATCAATGATGGTGTCGTACTCAAACAAGGTGACTTTTTTTTATATATACAATTTTTTATATGTTTTTAATTGCGTGGTTTAGAATGGAATACTAGTGTATTGTTTACTACACGACACCTCGCCGTACAAAACCGCCAACTATTATTTTATATGAAATTCTGTTATACAGGACTTAACATGCAACGGTAACCATTTAAAATACTTTCATTTGGAAATAGATGCAGTTATAATGCATTTTTACATTTTGTTTATAAAAGTCTTAAAGGGTTAGTTCACCCAAAAAATGTAATTCGTCATCAATTACTCACCCTTGTGTTGTTCTAAATTCATAAGACATTAGTTCACATTTGGAACACAGTCAGTAAACAAACATAAAGCATTTAAAGTTGGTAAATGGAAGCTCAAGCATGAGAACAAATAGAACAGGTTTGTTCTCGCGCATCAAGCAGGTTCAGTTGAGCTTCTGTTTATGTTCGCTGATCAATGTCTATGTGACAGGGTTCGTACAAGGTGCTTACAGTGCTTGAAGTACTTGAATTTGACGTTTTGAAATATAAGTCCTGGAAAACCCTTGAAAACAGCCATATTTTATTTAAGAAGTAGTACTTGAATTATTGAAAGACAATAAATGTGAAATTAGTGTTTAATGTTATTGCTAAAACAATCTTTTCACACAAAATCAACGCTGCAACCCGTCTGATATAGATATAGAGCCATTTCGCATGGCTATGAGTGTGATATTGCTCATAAATATCCAAGTATATAGCTTATACAGCTTTTATTCTTCAAGTCAATCATATATTCATGGAAGAGAAAAAGTCATTGCTTGTGTTGCACTTTATTTTTACCATTTTGTTTTATTCGTTTATTTTTGTTTATCTGTTTACCTTTTTTTAGAATTTGAAATATAATAAAGATATTGTTTGATAAGTGAGATCTCTGATTGTAGTCCTTGAAAACCAAAAAAGTAGTGCTTAAAGTCCTTGAAAGTCCTGGAATTTCATTTCACAGTATCTGTACGAACCCTGATGTGAATAGGCCTAAATTCAATCTGTACATTATATAAAGCAATTGTGTCTCCTCAGAAGACTTTGATTAAACCGCTTGATTCTTATGGATAAGTTTTACAATCTCTTTATGAATGTTTTGAAGCGTCAGAGTTTTAGGTGGGGGACAGAAATATCTCCGTTTTCATTAAAAATATCATTTGTCTTCCGAATATGAGCGAAAGTAATGACAGAATTTTCTATTTTGGGTGAACTAACCATTTAGGGAAGGAAAGTCATGTTGAATTGTGGGATACAACAACCAGGGCATTGTTTTCTTGTGATATACTTAACTTTTATGGCAAATGTCACTGGTCATCTGGATATTTTTTTCACACAGAAAATTGTCACAGTTCTGTGTACTGCACAAATGGTAGTGTGGTAATGTCATTCCCATCATGCATCTTTACCGTAGCTTGAAAACTCCTTTGTTCTTCTTTGTCCTGTGCTTGTATAGGTAACCGTATAGTGATGGGGAAGAACCATGTCTTCAGGTTTAACCACCCTGAGCAGGCCCGCCTGGAGAGAGAGCGCAGTGCCACACAGGAACAGCAGGGGGAGCCAGTGGACTGGAGCTACGCACAGAAAGAACTGCTGGAGAAACAAGGCATTGACATAAAGCAGGAGATGGAGAAGAGGTAATTACACATTTAAAAAATGTTCCTATATGGATGGATCTGTGTTCAGGTCATAGCCTTGGAAAAATTTATGTGAAATGAGTATTAAAATGCATGGCCAAGCTGGTTTTTGGAACGAGGTTGCTGGTTTGTTACTGGTCCAAGATGACCTTGTAAAACCTGTTTCCTTGCTAATGTTTTCTCTCTCTCAAACCCACCCTCTCTTAGACTGCAGGATCTGGAGAATCAGTACCGCAAAGAGAAGGAAGAGGCCGACCAGATTCTGGAACAGCAGAGACTAGTAAGAAAAGACACTGTTTAAGATAAGATAGACATCCAAAATGTGTAGTGATGGTGGGGGTACTCCAGGACCAGGGTTGAGAACCAGAGTCTTGTGATTATAAGACTGGAAGAACTGGAAGAGAGGGCAACTCTCTGAAAGGAAATTAACATTTGAACTCTCTCTTGTGCACCATTCATCTGAGGTGTCACGTCTCACTTCAGTATCATCCTAATCTACATCTCTTTCCCTCTTCCCCCGTTCCTTCTCTCTCATGCTGAGATCACCAAAATTCACCCATGAATCTATATGGTTTAACGTGAATAATTATCATACAGTATTACACATGTTTGGTATCATTTGAAATGTCTCAGTGCGACTGGTACAAATGTCTCATTCTCCACAGAAGTGAAACAAAAGGCAATAAAGATTTTAAGAGTTTAGAGATAACTCGCACACAGAGGAGGGTTTGTCTTCCAGGCAAATGGCATTCTGCTCCCAAAGGTGTAAACTCTGAATGCAAATTCCCATTGTTAGCAAATGTTTCCATGTAACTCAACCTCTGTCCCCAGTAAGTCTGGGATGGTGATTAATGCAAATTCCCACTGTGAACTCATGTTTGCATTTGAAAAGAGGTTTCTGCCTTGGTCTGAGTATTTAGGGATACTCAGTATTGGTCTGAGTATTAAGGGATACTCAGCTTCTTCATGCTGAAGAAGGCTCGTGGCGATTTTGTAACTCAAATTAGCTTGTGATGCTGAGAGTGGCCAAGACTCTCAGCATCATGTATTTTCTAATGTCAGGTTCACATCTTCTCTCTTTATTCCAGAGCATTTGATGTTTTGTGTTTATTATCATTGAACTGATTATGAAATTGGCATGATAGTACATTTACCTGACGTTATAAATTGTTACATTTGATTTTATTATGACGGAAATTGTTTTCCCAAGTAGATTAAATGGATTCGTATGTTAACCGCAAGTTTTGCGTCAGATTAGTGACGACTAATATTCGGCACTAATTCAAGTGTACTTGGTTTTGCAAAGACAAGAAGTGAATTTCTGTTTAGGGCAGCAAAAGTGCTGCTTGACCAAATCTGGGTGTCTTACCTCTGTTTTAATTTAATGTTACTTTAGATAAGTGTACGTGGGAAATCACGGCATGGCCAATCCAAAGCTATTATAAGACAAGTAAAGTTGATCAGCTTATATCTGTAGTAGTGGCCATATCTCTACTGAAGTAAACGTTACGTTAAATTCAAGTGTATGCAGTTCCATGGGGTTTATACCAAAGTATCTTTGATTGTGTAAGCGTGAATGCGGCCGATCTCAGGTATATAGCAATTACCTCTGTTTAGTGACCGAAGCTGGCGAGATTGTGATCGTGAGACCCTTCACCCGTATTATTGGAAAACCGCCATTGGACCTTTAGTCGGGCTTACATGATGCAGATTCAGGCCCTGTTTACACCTGTACATATGTGCTGCTGTGCGCTTTTCTCTCAGTTACAAAATGAATACAACAATAGTGACATCAGTGAGAAAACTGCAGTTAAGAAAGCATCTGATCAGAGCGATGTGGACATGTGCAATTCAGCACTCCAGTCCTCCAGTCATGTCACGTTTATTTATATACCGCTTTATACAATAAAAGCAAGCAGCTTTACAGTATTAAACTTTAAAAACACTGACAGTGTCTCTTTTAATCAGAATTAAGACTTCATTTTCTACAATAAAGCGACTCTCCAGTGTGTTCATGATTTACTCATGTCTGACCTCAACGAACTGAACAGAAGAAATGAACCAGAGATGATTTCCACATCAAAGTAGGCGGAGCCTCTGAGCCACACCCACCTATTACATCAGACCAATGGCAGTACTAAGGTGTTCACCAGCCGAAAATTTAGCTTTGACAAGTTGTTTCGAACTCCTGAAACAAACTCCAAAAGAGCCCAATCATTCTGGTTTAGAAAGATAGAGACGGACAGGGGTCAGTCTGGTACCCCATACCCTTGTTTTTATAACCTGACCAAGTGTCGAGGTGTCCTTGAGCAAGACACCTAACCCCAGCTGCTCCCGACGAGCTGGATCGCCTTGCATGGCTGACACCGCCGTCGGTGTATGAATGAGTGAGTGAATGGGTGAATGTGAGGCAATATTGTAAAGCGCTTTGGTGGCCATTGGGTCTGTGAAAGCGCTATATAAATGCAGTCCATTTACCATTTACCATAACTTTTTCCTTTGTTTCAAAGGTTTTCACAATACTGCAAAATACTTTTAATTCCAAAGTAATTTGAATTACAGTTTTCAATGTGGACCAAGCTTTGCATCATATCATGAGTCCAGTCTCCTGTGTGCTTTGTGTGAGCAGCGCTATGTGTGTGTGGTGTGCAGAATGCCTGCCTAATGTATGCAGAGCGCTCCAATCTCGTCCGTTAAGCAGTCCCGTGACAGTTAGCACATTGCCATAAAAGCTACAGTTTAATGCAGTTCACTGGGTTTTAGAAACAAGCTAATGTGTCTTTCTGTCTCTGTGTGCAGTATGCAGACTCAGACAGTGGTGATGACTCCGATAAGAGGTCCTGTGAGGAGAGCTGGAGGCTCATCTCTTCTCTCCGAGAGAAACTACCTGCTAACAAGGTCAGACACACACCCCTGGAACACCAATACATTGATACTAAACTCATTTCCTTGGTTTGTCTCTCTAACGCATGCACAATCAACCTTGTTTTGAAATTGCTTAGGTTGTTGATTCATTTAAATAAGCTGTTTTCAGTCTATTCAAGCCTCTCCTACATTGACTTTTATTAAAAAAAAGCGACCTGTGGTCTCCTTCCCTGTGTACCACAGCGTTTCACTTTTCTGCTAACCTTGGAGGATTGCCTTAAAGCGGCTTTGGCATCTCATTCATTGTTCCTTTCACAACACTGTTGTGTTTTCTCTCTGACTGTTTGTTCTCAGGAGTGTATACATGTATTTTTAATCCAAACTCTTGCATTATAACTTATTTATTTACATCATTGTTCACAAAGCTTTTGTCACAAAGCTTTTTACATGGTTTCAGAAGATTTACTGTGAAATTTTGCACACTTCATATGAACCACTTTTATGAGACAATTATGGTGCCTTTTTTAGTCGAGCGGCCAGGATATTATTAAATTCTGCTTCTGTGTTCCATGCTAAAAAAAGCTATATGGGTTTGGAACAACATAAGAGTAAGAATATGAAAATACATTTTTAGGTTAACGTTTTCCATACCTTGCATGTTATGCTGCTCAATATGCAGTATTTTGTATTAAATATTTATTAGAATTTTTTCAAATATTATGTATTACACATCTTATTTCATTTTTGATTAGATGTCAAGAATTTGTGTGTGTGAATTTTTAATGAAGTGAGACCAGATTTGGTTTTTATTTGATCAAAGATCAACTTTAAAAAGTTTTTTATTTGTCTTTTATTTGTATTTTTTATTTACTTTTTTTTCTCGCCATGAATATTGCTGTGTTTGCTGGCATGATGTTAAATAATAAACAATAAATCAATCATTGCATCTTGCTGTCATATTTCTTAAAAATAATATTATTGAGTGTTTTTTAGACGCGGTCTTTAGAGATTGTTTGAGTTTTAAAAGCTCATCTCGAGACCACTGCATTCTGTTTCTGAACAGTTCGTTTCTGACTCTGGCCAGGAAGTAAGTCTTCTGTTCTTGCTAAATGTTTGCAGATGCAGTCTATCGTGAAGAAGTGTGGTTTGCCCAGCAGTGGGAAGAGGAGGGAGCCGCTGCGTGTGTATCAGATCCCGCAGCGCCGACGCATACCTGCCTCCCAGGAGTCCAAGCACAGACTCAGCCTGGAAGAGCTTCGCACACAGGCTGTTAAAGAGATCTGCTATGAGGTTCCTCATTGTGTTCCATACGTGGCTGAAAATAACACACATTTATCTAGGTTAATTTATCTAGGTAAATGTAAGGGAGTGGCCATGTAAAGTGGCTAATGTTAGGCTACTACTAGCATATTTCAAATGACAGGCCATGTTTGAGGTCAATGAATGATCAGCGAACATTTGGATTTCCTGCCCGGCATATTTACCACACGGCCAGCCGTGTTAACGATTTTGAAAATAATTCCAATATTATTGTACCTCTGTCCCGTTTTAGTGTGGACTTTTACATTTTAAAAACTATAATTATCGTTCTAGTTATTGTCCTTTGTATGAATGGGTTTTTAGCCTCAAACTGTGTCCTAACCAGACGCGAAGCAATAAGATTCCAGCGACAAATAATTTGTCTGTCCACGCTAGACGCGACTGCGAGAAAAAAATCAATCAAAACCCACAGCCAATCAGAACAGCGTGTGGGCGGAGTCTCGCGGCACCAGAGAGTAATCTTGACGCACTCGCAAGAAAATGGATAAGTCGCTACATAATCAAATTCACAAATATTACACCATTTTAACATTATTCAAACACATAGGCTACTGAGTTACTAAAACAATCTTTGTCAAAGAATACACTTGTTTGTTCACAGTTTGAACGTTCTTGTTTCCATTTGTTTAATTTCAAGATCTGAGGTGAATTATTCATTGTTGCTTTTACAGCTACAAAGCTGGAGCACTAAATTATATTCAAAGTCACATTACATGCTTTTAACATTAAATAAAGCACAAAAACAGTACCTGATATTATCACTGCCACACTTTGTGTTTGTTGTTCCAGCGCGACGTCGCAGAAAAATAGAAACCGTTTCGAAAATAGAATCGTCGCCGTCACGGTCGGTTAGGACAAAAACATATTGCACACCTCAAAGCTTCCTCAAAACTGCATGCACCAATCTGATTGGCTTGTCACTGACCATATGTGTATGAATGTCTTGCAGACACTTGCATAAGCAGGAGTTTACATTAACAGGAGCATCTCTTTTTATTCCTCCTCTTAAGGTGGCGCTTGGAGACTTTCGGCACACACGGCAAGAGATCGAGGCCTTGGCCATTGTCAGGATGAAGGAGCTTTGTCGGACATACGGTCAAAAAGACCCTCAGGAGAGAGAGACTTGGAAAAGTGTGGCGAAGGACGTATGTGAGACTGTGGGCATCGGAGAAGAGGAGGGAGACCGGGAGGAAAGAACAGCAGGAGGAGGAGGAGGAGGGAACGAGGGAGGAAAGACCGATATGGGAGATCTCAAGGCTCATATTGACAAGTTGACTGATATACTGCAGGAAGTGAAGATACAGAATAATATGAAGGATGAGGAGATACGATCGCTAAGGGATCGCATGGTGAAGATGGAGAAGATATTCCCTGTCGAAGTTCAGGTAACGCTTGTAAATCTAGAATCAGCCACAAAATGTACTTACACTTCTTCTCCCCAGTCCATTTACTAACCGTATGATGCAAACGAAACTGAAAATCTGATAGACTCGCCTTACGCAACCTCCAGGAGTCGGTGCACCAGCCTGCCTGAAAAATGTGTGCTAAAGTTGTGCTTAAAATGTATGCGATTATTAATTGTATTGAATTATTGATGTTAATATGCCATTATTTTCGATAAACCTGTCCCGAAACGACACTTCAAAACAAACTGTTTGATTTCATCTTGTGTAACCATCCTATTATTAGCATTGATTTAAATTAAGCTTTGAAGAAGGATATATACAAATCATGTACTTGTATTAAAGGCGTAATGTCATGTAGTCGTCAACCGATATATTGCCAAGACCAATAAATCAGCCGATATTTTATTTTATTTTATTTTATTTTATTTTATTTTATTTTATTTTATTTTATTTTATTTTATTTTATTTTATTTTATTTTATTTTATTTTATTTTATTTTATTTTATTATTTTTTATGCTTTGTATTGGCCGATAAGTGTTCTGTTTGACTGATAAGTGTTGGAAGCGGGACTTTTATTTTGATTTAATCCCTTCTTTCACTGACATTACCATCAGATCTTGGAGCAGGTCTTTGAAATAGTGAGAAACAATATGGTTTTTATAATGTAATTGAGTAAAAGTAAGATATTATGCTTTGGAATGTAATGAAGTAAAGAATTATTTCCTAATACGTAAAGTAGAGATGGAAGAAAATGCACTGAAGTACAGTAACATGTTAAAAATACTAAACACAAATCACTTTGTGTACCTTTAAATCCAGTGTCAAGATTCTCTTGGTGTTTTGTATTTCAGGGAGACGATGAGGACATTAAATTTGCTGAGGCCAGAGATGATGAACCGGCAGCACAAGTCCACCGACGCGATGAGGATTCTGGGTACCGGCGGGGTCGTCATCGCTGGCAGTACCCGGATAAGTACCACGACCCTAAACGGCGCAGAGGAACCAACAATCAGCCAAACAGTGCCGTCTACACCGCTCCCTCGGGACACTCTCAGAACAACCCGTTTAGTACAGCATCATCTCGATTCTCAAATCCATCTTTCAATTCTCAAACCCCTCGCAGCCCCAACGGGCCTTTCATGCCAGGCACCGGACGCTTTTTGCCGCCTCAAGAGAGGAAGCTACAGTTCCCGTTTAAGAATAATCCCCAGCACAGAGGCTTCTTCTGGGGCCCATCTGCAAACCAAGAAGGTGGACAGGACCCATCTACTCAGTCGTCCTCTGATACTGATTTGGTTCATACCTTCCAGTCTTCTCCCTCGCCAAACAAGGGCCAATGGCCACACAATCATCATCAACAACAACGGCGCAATCAGGGTAACTGGGGTAACAGGCAACGACCACGAAACAGGGGACGCAATCCATTCGATGGATATTTAACCAACGAGCAGGCTGAGCGTAAAGACGGCGGGTCAGTCCAAGGGCAGCACAAGCAAGGTAGAGCGCGCTACTCCTGGTACAATCCCAATTTTGCTTCAGACCAGTCTGTTGGAGATGGATTCCAGCACTATAACTACAACCAAACCAGACAAGGTCTTTACAAACACCCCAACTCACAGTACAACCACTACCAGCACCCTCATCCGCAGGACAACCCTCCAGAGATGACCCAGTTTAGGTCTGAAGCCAATCCCAATCCACCTTCAATCCCAGATTACAACAGCACCCCCATGGAGACCTGATTTCATCCGATCTTGTGCGTAGTTCTCGGAAAGGACTCTTAGAAACCTCGGGACCCTCAGATACAGTGTTGTGGTTTGTTGTGGAAGGGTTTTAGATGCTGAAATAAGAAGGGAGAAACTCCCTAGTGCAATACCAATGCTGTACGAAAGAAGACACGAAAACATTTTATGCACCTGAATTTTTATGTACATATTGCAGTTTCATACCTGCACCGACAAAACCTGATTTTATGTGCGCACATATCTATATGTTATTCAGATGTGTATATATATATATATATATATATATCTTTAAGTAGGTTATAAATTGAAAGCATATGTATTTGCAAGAGAATGGAGCTTCTTATGTCGCACAGTGCACTGCAACATTGACATTGTGTTACGGTTATATGAAGCTATTTGGAGAGTTCTGTTGGATATCTGATGATTTTACATTGTGCCTTCTGAAAAGCCAAAGAATTTGGTGATTTATTAGCCGTCAGACTCTGCTTTTGGATGCTGCCTTTTTTATAGTTGCTGTTTTTCCTCCTTTTTTTAATCTTCCCATTCATTTATATCCTCCTATTCTTGCATCTTGAGAGGCATGTGTTTCAGAAATTGTCTTCTGTTGTTAGGGGATAAAAAGACATGGGATACATAATCCTAAAACTGTTAAGTGCTAATAATTAGGGTGGCGAATTCTTTTTCTTTTTGTTACCTTGCCCTAATCGGGCACATCATGATAAAGAGACAATGATTCGATCTCTTCTCTGTTCAGGTGCAATCACACTAACAACACTTTGCTGCAGCGAAGTGACAAAGTAATTCATTTTCAATGAGAGTTGGCAGCAAACAACTTACGCGGAGTTCAAATCCCGCAGCTGTATACTAAAAACAAATGATCTGATATGTTGTTATATTTATCAATTCATGCATCATTTAACGTACAGGGAAAAAAATATTTGGTGTTTTGATTCTTATTTTTGGCCAGAATAAGCTACAGTGGATCAGACTTTATGCCAATAGTCAAAAGTCTGACTCTGTGACACTAGCCAAATACTGCATCTTTTCAATGGATTGTACTGTTGTTCATTAACGTGCTGATGAAATATCTTTCCAAAAGACTTTCAGTAGACAACAGTTTTTCGGTCACGCTTTAGTTTAGGGTCCAATTCTCACTATTAACTATGACTTTTGCCTTAATAAACTCCTAATTACTGCTTATTAATATCCTACCCAATAATCTGAACTGAATAACCACCTTACAAACTAAGGTTTTGGGTAGGATTAAGAGATGTAGAATATGGTCATGCAGAATAAGGCATTGATATGTGCTTTATAAGTACTAATAAACAGCCAATATCCTGTATAATGCATGCTAATAAGCAGCTAGTTGATAGTGAGAATTGGACGCTATAAACTAAAGTGTTACTGATTTTTAGTTTTTAAAGTGACGTGATGTAGGACCTTTATACAGCACATGTAAAGCCTAACTCTATCCCTCAGCCTTGTTTTCATCCATGTTAAATTCAATATGGTGTCTACCCTGACTAAGGTCTGTTATCAGACAGTTGATTGATGAATAAATCATGGGCAACAACCACTGAATTCTTGCTGTATTCTTGTCGCACTTGTTTAGGACATGCTGTTATTCCTATTTTGACCATTTGTAAGTTCTCAACTGAAAATTATCTACAACTGAAAAAAATAAAAAAAATAATGAATTGTTCCAGTTGATGTATTTGTTTAATAAAAGCACAAATTGTTTGTGTATAGTGTCCAAAATACAATACAGACAAATGTGTTAGTAGTTGATATTTGCTAACATGCTTTCCTCTGAATAAAATCAACGCACAACAAAAATAAGTGGTGAGTACAGCAGTTAAAGGTGCAATAGGTGGTCTAGGAAATGCTAACTTTAGCCTGCTAGCATTGAAAGCAAAACACATGAACACACACAGACCAGAACCGAGACGACCAGCGACCACGTTATTGGATTACATCATGTGTCATTGACCGGTGAGAAAACATTACTGTACTCCTACAGTGGGTAAAAATACTCCAATAATGCAGTAAACAATGCGCTGATGACGTGTGATGTCTGCGTGAACAGGCTGCGCAGTGGCATGCAAACACGTCGACTGAAAGGAAACACTTATTATTTTTTATTCGGACCGAATGCAATGATTGAACGAACATTTTATGATCATACGACTTCCACAGACGATCAAAAATACATTTAGACGCTTAACATAGTGATTGCTATCAGGATATGAGGAGACTTCAACCAGCATAACAAAAATGTTTCTGTGCAGAATCACTTATTGCACCTTTAAGAAAACATCTGATCAGTGATGTGGATGTTTACACGATCTGTGCAATGCAGCACTCCAGTCAAGTCATGTCACGTTTATTTATATAGCACTTTATACAATAAATCGCTTTAATGGAGAAGTACTCATTTATTTTGTTTTTATGTTAAATGCATTTTCTTAACCCAGTTTATTGTTCATTGACTAGTATTACTATGCCATTCATGGGTTTATCTCCCCAAAAGTGTAATCATTGTGCCTTCTATAGGCGCCATCAGAACTTTGAAGAAGTGTGTGCTTAGCAGCCGATCTATGCTTTTATTTCCATTCACAGGAATGGAAACTGATACAACAAGATTCCTTATCCAACATTAATATCTTTTGGTTGAAATGGCTGGTAGTTTAGAATTTGCTGTTAACCAGAGCATCATAAATTCATGAAACTGAGCATGTTAGACCAGAATATATGCTTCTCTGTCCATATTCACCAAGTTTTGAGAACTGGACTGCACATATAGACATAATAGTCATAACAAATTTTTTTTTGTTTTTTTTTTTGAATATAGGCTACACTTGTTATGGATTAAAGCAAGGATTCAGAAAAAAAAAAAATTCTTAGTATCATTTACTACGAATTTTGATACCATCATGAAATTATTATTATTATTATTATTATTATTATTTAGCGAAGTTTCTTATTATAGCGCCACCTTGTGGCCGATTTCCGTAACATTTGGTGCGCATATTCATTTTCACACGATGTATGAATGTGTATATTTTAAAATAGGCCATTCAGATTTAACGTTATTAGACGCTGGAATTAGCCTACAGGTGAGCTAAGGATCCATTTTTACCATAATGCTGTTTAAAGAGTAGGCTAGACATAGTAGGCCTACGATGCAATTTTAAATGATAAACCTTACAATAACTGTTTTGTTAACAACCCTCTGTCGATCCGACTGCTAGAAGAGATTCAAAAACGCAGAAGGACAGTCTAGTTTTCAAGAAAGCCGGAGCTGTCAAAAGTTTTGCTGATAATTTCTCGGTTCAGGTAACAAGGAAAAAGAGTAAAGGTTAATTTACATATATCTACTGTAACATAAGATGGCTGCCAATCTGAACACACATCCAGAGGCACTCTATAGAGCCAAAGCTCAAGAAACTGTTCATTAATAAAGCAATGAGCCACCATGACCTTCATTTTAGAATTAATTATACATAATGCATTATTCACGTTAATTATGAACATGTATAGTAGTTCTTAGTAGTCCTCTGGGAGGTATAAAAAATAAATAGTATGCCTAGTAGTTACCTAATAGTGCACTACGGCATTCAAATGAGCGCTGTTACTTACTGATCCATTAATCTGAGTTTCTTGTTAGTTATTAGTGATTACTTTAATGTTAATATTGCGTTACATTTGTTCCTGTGTTATTCATTAATGATGGAAGAGTATTCTAAAGTGTATAATGCATATTAATGCTCATACATATAACCATTCTTGCTTACACAGTAAAAAGTGATTAGGTAGTTGACTCAACTTAAAAAAAGTGAGGGAACCTGTTGCCTCAAAATTAAGTAAATAAACTTCGTATGTAATTGAAAAAATTAAGTTATGTGGAATTGTCAATTTTTTCAATTACTCATGGTTTACTTAATTTTAAGGCCACAGGTTTCCTCGCTTTTTTAAGTTGAGTCAACGGATCTCTTTTTACAGTGTACCCTCTTTCTCTACTGTAAAAGGCACAACATTCTGCACAATAATCTGTAGGCCTAATTTATTTATTTAGTTGATTTTTGAGCGTCTAAAGCTGTGTTAGCGTGAGTGTGTCTGTGTGTGTGTACTGTATATGTACTGTACTGTATTATGCACATTCAGCACATTATGTGACTGGTGCAGTGATCATAACAACAGACTCTCAGTGGGACATGAGGCACACATTTATCTGCCCACTCTCTGCTTTCTGCATGGCTATTTTCAACCCTTTGCGCAAGAACTGGGTCAACTGTGTCATCTGGGGCTGATCACATTCAAGCTAAATATTCACTGATATATATATATCTGCTACTCACTGCACAAAATACACAATGTTTATCATTGTTTTATGAGGGATTTGAAAAAGCTTCTTTTTTTTTCCCGCTACAATCCTGATGACACTCTTTGATGTAAGAGATATTTACATATTGTACTGTATATTCAACAAGACAAAATAACTTAATTTAAAATGCACATCACTGTTTGTTCTTAAAGAACCAAAGTAAATTCTGTCATCTTTTGTCACCTGTCATTCAAAACTTCCCTTGTGAAAAAGTGTGCTTAATTGTATTGAATGTGCACTTTTAGTGTACTTCAAATCTTAAAAGTGTGTATTTTTAATAAAGTGTACTTGCAGAGAATATTATTCAAATAAAAGGCCACTCAAATGTAGTTAAAGAGATTCCACATTCATGACCATGTTTCTTATTCAGCAGTGTCTTTAGCCATATAAGACAGAAGAAGTAATAATGAAAAGTTACTGAAGTTGGTCAAAAAAGCTCACTAAAGTTCAGCTAACTGCATTTAATATAAATTCAAACTATAATACATTTTCATTTAATTGCAATTAAAATCCAAATAAGAAAAACAAAATTACATTCAGTTTGCACTCAAGTATATTCTTTTAAATTATGTAATTTCCATAATAAGTACTGTTATGAAAAGTATGCTAACGTGTTTATCTTTTTCACAATTACTTTATCAATAATTGTGAATGGGGTCTGTTCAAGTTCTATATTTCATCTGTTGTGTTCTGCAGAGGAGATTAATGCACACAGGTTTAGGACGACATGACTGTGAGTAAATGATGACAGACTTTTCATTTTTAGGTGAGCTTTCCTTTTAAAAGGGTGGTTGATTATGATTTCACTTTTCTAACTTTAGTTAGTGTGTAATGTTGTTGTTTGAGCATAAACAACATCTGTAAAGTTACGACGCTCAAAGTTCAAAGCAAAGGGAGATATTTGCTTTTAAAGAAATCGCTTTTTAAGGACTACAACAAACGGCTGGTAGAGACTACACCACATTCCTCCCGGGTTAGTGACATCACCAACCCTAGAATTTACATTAACCCCACCCCCAGAACGCGATTTATAGATTTGTGTTTGTGTGAGTGCCAGCTCTTGAAGCTCCGCCCCCTGTGCCGGGAGCAGCAGCTCATTTGTATTTAAAGGAACAGACACAAAACGGTGCGTTTTTACTCACCCTAAAAAATTTACAACTTTAACATGTTATATAAAAATATCTGAGGTATTTTGAGCTAAAACTTCATACACACACTCAAAGACTTACTTTACATCTTGTGAAAAGGGCATTATACCACCCCTTTAATATGATGTGTTCCTCTAGTATCTCTGGCTGCTTGTTGCTTTTTATTACAGTTGTGCTGGAGTTGAGCATATATGTATGTTATAAATAGATGAATATATGTAAACATGCAGGTTTTTTGAATCCCTCATGAAACAATAATAAAGACCATGTAGTTTCTGCACAGGGTTTGTAAACTTTTGAGCAAAGATGTCTGTGTATACTGTTGAATTCTGTCTAATGTGCAAGAGGTGCAAGTATGCAGTTGTGTATTTGTTTCATCAGATAAAATCAGTGGTATGTTTTTGATCACAGCTGCTTCATACAGTCTGACAATTAATTTTCTTTTGATATATCTTATTATATATATATATATATATATATATATATATATATATATATATATATATATATATATATATTTATGGAAGCTTGTTTCCGCCACAGAATAAATAAAAAAAAAATTAAAAAATTGTAACTCACAATTTAAAAAAAAATTATTGCGACTTTGTATCTTACAATTTTGACTTGCAATTCTGAGAAAACAGTCAAAATTCTGAGAAATGAAATTTCATTTCAGTTTTATTCTGTGGAAGAGACAAGCTTCCATCATTTATTTTTTGATTGGGATTGACACTAAAAGTCTTCTCTTATTTCTGGATTATGGGATGAAATTTATCTATAACATGTTCTGATCAGATTCACTCAGCCAGAGAATATCCTGAATGTCAAATAACTTTTAAAATGTTGGATTTCTTCAAATGACCTTTTACATGTGAATCTAAAACGACAATGTGCTTTTATTATGTGAGTATTGTGTGCTGTGAATTTGTCCTGTTGGATGACATTCACAACATACTTCAACGTGTGTGTGTGTGTGTGTGTGTGTGTGTGTGTGTGTGTGTGTGTGTGTGTGTGTGTGTGTGTGTGTGTGTGTGTGTGTGTGTGTGCGTGCGTGTGTGTGTGTGTGTGTGATGCTGTGATTGTCATGACATAAATGACACCTGTGACAACAGTTTTCTCCACACATTTTAAAGGCAAGCAAGATACATTCAGTACAGGGCATGTTTCTTGTTTGTTTGTTGTTGTTTTTTGTTCTTTTTCATTTTTTCTTGTTGCATGACAAATTTAACATATTCAGGCAAAATTACCATATGAGGGAGTGCACTAAATGTATATATACATTAGTTCAGGTTAACTAATGATAGTTCAGTCTTGCTAATGATTATGCATGTTGATTTAAAAAGATCAATCATTTCGATGCCTTTCCATCTTGCCAAAAAATGTTTCAGGAACCAACTCAGGTGCAGTTCTCACAGAAGTCATTGAGCACTATAAATACAAAGAGACATTAGAAACAACCAAAGCCGAATACAGAAGTGAACTTGGATTAGCACTAACCCCATACAGAAGTGACCCAGAACCAGCTTGAGCATTCGCCCTTTACCTTTAAATATGCTGAGGAAAACTGATCTCAGATCTGTCATGCTCTGCAATCTCTGTTTCACAAAGTAAAGCTGCGTTCACAATCCCAGCGACACAATCCCATTCATTTCAATGGAGAGCTGGCGATTCTTGGGCTACATATTTCTTTGTAAGCGTGTCCAGTGATGCGACAAAGTTGAGATCTGGTTTGAAACAGTTTTGTAGGCCAAACCCCTGAAACGAGTTTGCAATTTAGCACTTCCGGGTTCCATTGTCCTGAAGTAAATGTTTTTTTCTTTTGGTTAAATGGCTGAAATAAGGTCAGCGGTGAACACAAGTTTAAGACATTTTCATGTTATATTCTACGACGTAAAATACATCAATATTACCCCCAATCGTGATTTTTTTTAAGCTGTTACTCGTCTTGAAAAAGCTAACAAGTGTCTAAATGTGAGTTTGTGGAGATTAACCGTCATCACACCGAACATGTAAAACTCAGTCCGCTTTTACAGCATCGTTATGTTTATAATCGTGCTCTTATAAACTATTCTAACTCAAACGTTCTGGGAAAATGGTTTTTTTAAGATAAAAACTGAAGCTTAATGGTGGTGACGTTTAAGTCATGTGACCGTAGTGTAGTTCGTTTAAAGCCTAGCTTTAGCTCTTTACTTCTGGTGTTTGAATTAAGGCTTCAAAATTCATAAAAGTTGTGTTCATCTGTGAAAACTATCTTGATGGACAAAACGTGCAAGTGTCATAAACTTTTGTTGATCACAGAGCTTATTTTTTTCCGATATTCCAAAAGCATATGGGAAAAATCCTATTGGGTTTTTAGCGAGGGAACCAGTGTGATGCGAACTTTCAGATTGGCCTACACAATTTCATCATTCCTGTAAGCAAAAGTATATGTTTAACTTTATGTAAATGAAGAGCGACTTTTGGGAGTGACAACCAATAGGAGTGAAGTCAGTGAATGCCTAATAAAGTCTGCGATTTCAGCAATCCTATACGATCATTACAAATCACACTGTACGATATGGATCTAATAAACTTGTGTACGACATGTATGTAGACTGTACGATGATGACACCTATTGAATCGTATGGGCTATGACGCAAGTTAGTATAGAAGAATAAAACGTTATCAGCATGAGCTAGTGGTGAACAAACAGAGCAAGATGAACTGCACTTTGGCATCAAAGGAGGAACTGAAAGAATATGGACGCAGTCATGGCTAGGGAAAAGAGGTCAGCTTGGCATGTCGCGTTGATCAATACACCATTTCATGTTGCATTTTTATTGG
The DNA here is from genome assembly GCA_021554675.1 of Leuciscus idus. Classification (NCBI taxonomy): domain Eukaryota; kingdom Metazoa; phylum Chordata; class Actinopteri; order Cypriniformes; family Leuciscidae; genus Leuciscus; species Leuciscus idus. The sequence goes on from CM038624.1 coordinate 4,970,857, forward strand.
CTAGTCAGTAGATGTAGACAGTGACAACAGCCGTCTTTGAGCCTCTCTCACTGTACGACGTAGAACCAGCGTTTAGGAGACCACAGAAATCACCACGATTGGTCATCTTTCGTCTGGGACAGCCCAAAATCATACAATGAGTACCGGGCATAAGGCCATGTTCAGAATTTTTTGCATATCCACATTTTATCCAGAAGGGTCTTTTAAAGTCTGGACAGAAAGAAAAAAAACATATGAAATTGGATTTTTTTCAAATCTGATTAAAAGCACAAATGGAAGTGGATCTGAAATGCGATTCCAATCAGATTTTTGCAGATGCGTCTCAGTCTGGACACTCTGGCTGCTCAAATCAGATTTCAACTCTCTTTTGCGTCACTATGTCTGGACACACAAATCTTATTTGATCACTTAATAGTGCGGACTGTCTGCCTGAAAAGATCTGATCTGAGAAGAAATCTGATTCTGCAGTCTGAATATAGCCGCTGGCAGTGTGAACGCAGCGTAAAGCTGAGCTGAATAAGTAGCAGAAAGCACATTAATACAATTTCAAACAACAGAAAAATAAAAAAAACAAGATCGTAAGTGTAACAAATACAGAATCTTGCAAGCTTGGGTCTGGTTTACTCATATTACTCATATTAAAAGATTGCAAAAGTGATCTCAGTTCGATATAAAGGGTTTCTGTCTGTGCCTGTTTTTGGTGCTGAATTAAATGTTTTTGTCTTTTTGTTTTGACTGGGTACTATGGAAGCTTGTTTCTGCCACGGAATAAAAAAATAAAAAAGGTAATTACGACTTTTAACTCACAATTCTGACTTTCTCAGAATTCTCAAGCCAGAATTGTGAGTTATAGGCTCGCAACTGCAAGGGAAAAGTCTGAACTGTTGCAGTCAACATTTGAAAATGTGAATTCGTATCTCACAATTCAGACTTTTTTTCACGCAATTCCCAGTTTATCTCTCGCACTTCGGAGAAATTGCAAGTTATAAACTCTAGAGTGCGAAAAAAGGTCAAAAATGTGAGATTTAAACTTACAATTGCGAGATATAAAGTCAGAATTGCAAGATAAAAAGTCGCAATTACATTTTTATTTATATATTCTGGAACAAGCTTCCATGGGGTTCGGCAGCATGCTGTCAATTACAACAGAAAATAGTTTGAGCTTATGATTTAGTTTGCATGTATACAAATGCAATTGCATTTTTACAGTAATGCACTCGCAATAGTGGAAGTGTATGGGGCAAGGCATTGCACTATGGTAAATGTTAAAATGCAAACCATTTTGAAAGTGTAATGACAAGACTAGACAAGACTAATGCGAGAAAATCACTTCTCTGTGCAAAGTATCTGATTTTTCAGCTGCGCTTCACATTTTAGCTTTAAACCGTGTGGTGCGTTTGCCCCCAGATGTCATTTCAAATGCATTACTGTAAAGAACATTTTTATTATTACCAGCTCAGATCAGTCCAAATGAATTTCTGTGGTAACTGACAGCATGCCATGCGATGAGTTTTGGGTTATGGAGTCATATTGGTTCTGAGGCACTGCACACTGTGATATTCAGTAAAGACTGATGGGAAATTAACAATAGATATTTAATCTAGCAAATCTGTGTCTTTCTCTCACATGAATGACACAAACACGTTAAAAGTGAAGCGCTTCGCTTTTCATTGTCACTGACGCAGCTTGTATTTGTCAAACACACAAAGCAATACTAGCACAGTTCTCTGGTCATGTTAACCTATGACCCTTCATGACTATTTTGTGAACTACGACCTTTAAATTATGACTCTGTCCACTTAGTGCAAAGGATGCTGACCGCTCAAGCCAAGCCCCACACATATGATGCCGTGCAAAAGTATTCAGACCAGGAACCAAGTTTTAAATTATGATGAATTACAAATCCTGCATATAAAGGTGAAGTGTGTATCTTCTGCACCAACAAACAGAAATACAGATTTGCAAAAATAACAGTCCCTGCTATATCCAGCCCAGTCATACTTCCCAAACACGTATATGAGTGAAATGGAACAAGAAAAGAAAAAAAGTGGGACTTGATTTTGTTGTGGGAATTGATTTGATGTTTGGATGGCTGTGGTTTGCTTTTGGTGGATCTCGTGTGAGTGACAGGTTGCCCCGCCCTCGAGCCAGTAAACACTAGAGAATGATACTACTTTCTTTTTATCAGGACTATTAAAAGTGTTCACACTCAAATGATGTTTGCTAGAACAAAATATTTATTTTTTAGATTTTCAAACTAGAGTAGGCAAACGCTGTTGCTATAGCCCTTATGTAGCTCCGCCCCTTTTCAGCGCTGCGCTCGTTGTCTTTTGACTTCCAGTCTGTATTTTCACAGCGATTTTGCGTGTTTATTAATGAACGGCTCGTTTTAAAATCTACCCGGTTGACTGACATTTGTTAAGTCATCTGCTTTAAACATTACAGTCCTCATGATAACTTTCGTTAACTTTACATTAAGTAAATCCACTTAAAAGCTAATTACTCCTGGACAGCAATGCCATAGAAATATACAGAGCGACCGCAAAAACGGAAGTTAAAAGACAATATTCTAAAGATGGCGGCGCCCTCGTTTCTCTGGCGCATAAGGTCTATACTGTTGCTACAACCCATTCCCATGGCAGGTCATAATTTTTTTTGGCGTTTTGGCAAATTTGTGGCTAATTCTTATGAATTCTTTCATGTTTTCATACGATCTGCTTACGCCCCACTGATGGTTAGGTTTAGGGGTGGGGTTAGGGATCATGCTTATGTTTTTTCAACAAAAAAAAACATAGCAATAGCAATAGTAATACTGACTAAAAGACAAAAAAAGTGAATTGGTGAAGGTCTGAATATGTTTGCAAGGTACCGTATACACACTCACACGCCCCTCCCCTAACTGCACGGATTCTCTTAAAGGGACAGGTGCACCGTTGTAAACACAAGGAGAGATGGAAAGGAGGGAAATGGAGGAAGACTTGTGATGTGTCCAAACAGCTGTTTGCAGTCGCTGCATGTTGTTCCCGTCACACTCCGGAGTCTTTGCCGCACTCTCCTGCACCGCGAGGATGAAATGTGACAGGCAGCGAACGCCCCATCGAACGGGGACGGGCGCCTCAGAAACTGCTCCGCTTGCATCAAATCCATGTTTCCGAGTCACTCAGGTGCAACACCGGCAACCGAGAGTTGGATCGAAAGAGTCACTGCATGCACACACACAAACACTCGCTCATACTTTCTTGAACACACATCCGCACATCCAGGCCCACGCGGAATCTGCGCAGAGTTCGGCAGGATTCATAAACGCTACAATGCTACACATTGTTCGCCCCGCACATCTTGGTTTAATAAATATTTGATAATGCTTCCAGCTGCCAATATTAATACAGCACTCTCAGCTTCCTTTAACTCATATTGATCATGTTTGATCCATTGCACAGAATTCCGTAGTGGAAACAGTGGAATTCCGTAGTGGAAACTGGAATTCCGTAGTGGAAACTGGAATTCTGCAGTGGAAACAGTGGAATTCCGTAGTGGAAACAGTGGAATTCCGTAGTGGAAACTGGAATTCTGCAGTGGAAACAGTGGAATTCCATAGTGGAAACTGCAAGAAAGTACAGATTCCGTCTGGGCCTGCTGATAAAGAAGATTTGCGACACTCTCATTCACCTCCTTCAATCGGCAGTCCTTCCTCCTGGAGGACTGAAACTTCAGTCTCTCCGAATAAAGAAATGAAAAAGTTGTTGTTCGTGGCATTTCTGTGATGACAGCCGTGTCCATGTTTAATTGGTAGGTTATGTTGGGATATTTGAGTAGGGTTACAGAGAACGGTGTGGTCTCGGTGTGGGCTGGAAGCATGTTGCAGAAGGCATGCAGGTGTTGTAATATACGGGAGAGCAGAGAAGCAATGGTACGCCGTGTTCCGTCTTTTCCCCCTTGCTTTCTTTGTCTTTTCAGGCTGCACATGTTCATGTCATCTCTAGTTCCCTCACGCACGTGACTCTTTCTTGGAGTGAGGCTTGTTGCCCAGGAGAGCATCCATCTCGCTCACCGTCTGAGGCGTCATTTGAGACAGCACCTGAAGAGAATATGAAAATATTGTTATTAGGAAGGCTGAGTCTCATTGATCAAAAGCGTCAGTAAAAACATTCTATTTTATGAATTCTATAATTCAAACATTCTATTTCAATGCTGTTCATTTGAACTCTCTAATCAGTCATCGAGGAAATATATCAGTTTCGACAGAAATATTAGGCAACACTAATATTTTCAACATGGGTCATAATAAGAAATTGAACATCAAATCAGAATATTAGAATCCTTGTTAAAAAGAAGTACACGTTACCACTTTATTTATTTTATGTAAATAATATACTTCCAATGAATATACTCAAGTGTGAATTGAATGTAATGCCTTCTGACACTAAATTGCATGTAATTTACAATTAAATGAAAATATATTATAATTTACATTAAATGCAATTAGTTGAACTTAAGAGTGTTTGTACAGCTTAAGTTCATCTTCATATGTAATTTCATAATTGTCTTTGAAATATGGTTAAAGTGTACTGATAAGCATTCATGGTGAACCAAAATATACTTTAATGTCATTTCTATTGAAACTTAAATGCCATGTGTTTAAAATATTTGTAATTATACATTTATGTGTAATGATAAGGTTGCAATTTAGTACATTTAAATAAATATCTACAAATAACACGCTACAGTTAAAATCATAATCCAGTACTTTACATGTGCTTTATTTAGTATGTTTGTCGACACGTCAAAATAAGTGTACTTCTTTAAAGCACCACAAAAGACAAACTTTTAATTTTACATTATTATAAAACTGTACTTAAGTGTGTTAATAAACATACAGTAGTCATGAATGTGAACTTTCTTTACGTACACTTAAGAGGACTTTTATTTAATCAATATTATATCACCTGCAACTTAGTTTTTATTTATTTATTTACTTTTAAGATTTAAAGGGGTAATGAACTGACTTTTTACATTTTTTTATATTGTTGTCTGAGGTCAACTTATGATGTTCGCTTGGTTTTTACATTCAAAAACATCAAAATGAACAAGTAATAGGCTATTTTTATTGTTTTTATGGGCGTGCCGCATTGAAGACTTGGAAGTAAACGCCCACTGCTATGATTGGATAACAGTTTTGAAAATTATAATAAGTTTCATGTAATGCGTGAATCGGTGGGCGGGGCTAAACAGTCAGTGTTGAAGTAGGCGTTGATCTTCTTCTTCGGAGGCGGGGTTTGAGACCCTTTGACCTCATAGATCCCCACTTTGAAAAACCTGTCGTTCGCTGTGCCTGGTGTCAGTAAAAGCTTATATTGGATTAACAAGGAAGTTTTCAGTTCTGAAACTTACAGGATATTCTTATACTTTGATAACCTCTGTCAAAAAATTTGATTTCTCAGTTCATCACCACTTTGAAGTGCACTACAAGTACACATGTAATACAACTACTAAGCACACTTCTTTTTTCACAAGGGAATGATTTCTGAAGGATCATTTGACTGAAGACTGTTGTAATTACAATTATACTGTAAACATTCCTTCCTTGACCTTCTTTCAAAAAACATTAAAAAAAGCTTTTGAGCGGTGGTGTGTATGAGTGTGTGTGTGTGTGAGTGTGTGTGTTTATTACCTGCAGGGCTCCGAGGTTCTCAATAAGCTGGTCTGTATTGGAGACACCAAGAAGTACAGAACTAACCCCTTCACTGCGCAAACACCATGCTGAGTGAGAGATTACACAATATCTTACTGTAGATAAGCTCCTTTTTTTTATTATAGACATTTGAATGAACAAACCGTTTAATGACCATCTGATGCATATCGCATGTAAAAATGGAAAGCACTTTCTCAGTCTGGCATGCTCCAATATGACAGGTCGACTTTACACAACTTAGCACATATACGTGGACGATTCTTGGCCCGAATAAGCCTGAAAGTCGATCAGACCATTCGCACCATTAGTCAAAATCCTGGCTGAGCAGAGACACTCACCAATGGCGAGTTGAGCAGCCGTGCAGCCCAGCCTGTCAGCCACCAGGTGGAGCTCTTTGATTTTTGCAAGCTGTCTGCGCCCTTCTTCACTGTACACTCGCTCCTTTAGCCACTGATAACCCTAATACACAATCAAACATCGAGACCATGCAGTACAGGGATATAATATCAATGTCATCTCATTAGATGACAAAATATCAAATCAAATGACGATGAGAAATTGAAAAGAGGGAGGAGAGGAAATCTCCTGCTGACAAACTCTTCATGACTCACTTTCATTGCGGCTCTTGAACAGTCTGGAACGCCATCGCTGTATTTTCCTGTGATCAGCCCACATGCCAGAGGAGACCAGGTCATCGCTCCAACGCCTGACATGACATGTGACAGTCACAAGACATGCAGTTTGAGTTGACATCTGTCCTAATTAAACCTCAAATCCAACAATTAAAATCATGAAATTAAGTAATACATTTTTTTTTTTCATAATTTAAGAAGTTGGGCATCACAAAAGTTGCATTTGCGTCCTAGTACTGTAAGCCCGTCTAGATCGGCCCAATGTCGGTATCCAATAGAACGGGTGAAGGTCTCTGCGTGTTACTGTCTTCCACGTGGCAAAGTAATTTAATTCAAGCTTTTATCTGACTCCATTTTATATCTGACTCCATTTTATCCCGACCTCGAATTTAAGTTAGATTGCCAATTGGTTATTGGTCAATTATATAATAGTTTAGCAATACATTTGATTGTTCTATTTAACTCTTTACTTATATTTTACCTGTTCATATTAGAAAGCTATGTTGCTCAGAGGTCCTCACGCCTTGTTTATCACGGGTCTCACGATCACAATCTCGGCAGCTTCGGTCACCAAACAGAGGTAATTGCTATATACCTGAGATCAGTCACATTCACGCTTACACAATCAAAGATACTTTGGTATAAACCCCATGGAATTGTATTAACTTGAATTAAACGTAACGTTTACTTCAGTAGAGGTATGGCCACTACTACAGATATAAGCTGATCAACTTTACTTGTCTTATAGTTTTGGATTGGCCATGCCGTGATTTCCCACGTACACTTATCTAAAGTAACATTAAATTAAAACAGGGGTAAGACACATCCAGATTTGGTCAAGCAGCATTTGCTGCCCTAAATGGAAATTCACTTCTTGTCTTTGCAAAACCAAGTACACTTGAATTAGTGCTGAATATTAGTCGTCACTAATCTGACGCAAAACTTGTGGTAACATACGAATCCGTTTCATCTACTTGGGAAAACTATTCCAAGTCAGTCGGAATAAAATCAAATGTAACAATTTATAACGTCAGGTAAATGTACCATGCAAATTTCATAATCAGTTCAAAGATAATAAGTACAAAACATCAAATGCTCTGGAATAAAGAGAGAAGATGCAAACCTGACATTATAAAATACATGATGCTGAGTGTTTTGCATACACTCCACATCACAGGCTAATTTGAGTTACAAATTGCCCTGAGCCTCTTGTTGCATTTCTTTATATAGACAGAAACTTCTTTTCACATGGAAACATTTGCTAACAATGGGAATTTGCATTCAGACTTTACACCTTTTGGGAGCAGAACGCCATTTGCCTGGAAGACAAACCCTCCTCTGTGTGCGAGTTCTCTCTAAACTCTTAAAGCTGCAGTCGGCAAGTCTGGTAGATTGAGGGGACTTAGCCAAAATTGTGAATGTTTACAACTCTCATGCCCCTCCCCCGCTACCATTGAGTGCGTGCTCGTCAGTGCGTGTGCACCAGATTTTCTGTGAACGCGCCTGTCTCTTCAGCATCGATCAACACCATGGACTCGGAGGTAGGCTGCCCTGGCTAATCTACCCATAGATAGCAATAATCGAGGAATTGGAAGCTTGCTAGTAGATCTTCTCTCCGCCATCACGCTTCGTACAATCCAACACACCTGCGAACTTCAGGCGTGTGCATGTGATATTGTAACGTGTGCGAGGGGGGAGGGGGATCTGTGGCGTGTGCACGAACTGTGATTGACAGCCAGATCTCACACAGCCCTGCGCTGATTGGACCAGAAGATCCGGGAGCGGTGGATTTTTGCAAAACAAATAACAGGCTCCAGGCGGAGGTAGAGGCGTGTTTTTCTTTCTAAAACCGGCTGATTTATGTTGTTCTGTCGGAGCATAGTGTCGGTTTCAGTGAATATGATCAAAAAAATATTGCCGACTGCAGCTTTAAGAACTTTATTACCTTTTGGTTTACTTCTGTGGAGAATGAGACATTTGTACCAGTCGCACTGAGACATTTCAAATAATACCAAACATATAATATTGTATGATAATTATTCACATTAAACCATATAGATTTTTGGGTGAAATTTGGTGATCTCAGCATGAGAGAGAAGGAGTGGGGGAAGAGGGAAAGCGATTCTGAGGTGAGACTTGCGTCTCTAAATGGTGATGCTAACTTGTTGAATTCCTTGTTGAATTTGAAATGTTAAATTCCTTTGTTTTCTCAGAGAGTTGCCCTGTCTTCCAGTTTTTCCAGTCTTTACAGTACTGTGGTATGAACTACTTCTTCAGTACATTTTGTCCTTCAGCTCAGCTATTTTCATGCTGGAACGTGGGGTTAGTGTCATCAAACAGCCCTTGCCGGTAGATTATGTACCAACAAAATATATTTTTATAGCATAAAACATTTAAAACATTTTCCTATCTCTTAAGCATGCAAATATACAGTAGAGTGATCAGTCATGACTACGGCCCATGGCACGTTGCATTCTACATATAGCCTACAATCTGAGCAACTTCCATTTGGTTTAATGGCACATTTTTTGATTTAATAACACATTTGGTATAATTAATGATATGAAGGTAACTTTTGTGGACTGACCGATCTTGTGGTAGAGCTCTGGAAGCTGCACCTCGACTTTATCCCTCTGGAAATAGTGATACTCGGCCTGCTCGCATACTGGTGGGATTAAGTTAAACTGCCTCGCTACGGAGTATGCCTCCTAAAAACACACACACACACACACACACACACACAGAAGACAAGAAAAGGTTAGACTGTCCTTTCTGTGGCCGAGATGCTATAAAACCAGTGTTGTATACAGCAGTGTTTAGGAGTATATAAAAGAAGCGACACTACAAATTTAAAGGTACACTATGTAGCTTTTTTTTGGTTCAAAATCAACAAAATTTTAATAATGCATCAATACATCATCAATCCTTCTTCCAAAAGGTGTTTTGTCTTACCCTGATTCACTATGGTAAGCTTATTATATAAGTGTTTATATTTTAGACCAGTCAGGAAATTGCGTACATGCGTCACTCGCCCGTGAGCGTCTCGTCATATATGTAAATAGAGAAAAGATGCTCTGGCTACTTTGATGTGTGTATGTTACGAGCGAGAAAGGTTGACATGGAGTCGCTAAATCTCCAACCTCACCCGTGTTACAAAATAACACCGAACAGAGGAGAGTCTGCTGGCAAACAGAGAACGCGACAGAGCTCATAATAAAACAAGAATCAACATCGGCGTTTCATGGATGGCAAGAACTAAGGAAACTGAAATGCGGAGATTGCATTTGTATTACTCAACAGGTGAGTAAGGTATTTTATCGAACAGATAAATTGCCATATGCATCTCTCTAACAGAGTTCATTGTAAAGCATTATCTATTGTGAAGGATCATTTCATTATGGTTGTTGTAACGCTGTGCTGGAATTTATTCTCAATGAAGTAGCGTGTCTATTAATGGGTAAAGCTACAGTAACGTCTTCAGCGAGTCAGCTTGAGATCCTTTCCATCTAAACTGGTTAAATCTCTTAAGCCTATAGTGAATGTTTTATGAGCAGCAGCATAACCATATTCATCTGCAGTCACGCAGAGCCAATGCACAACCAAAACAATGTTCTTCCACAAAATACATGCAGTTTTGTTTTTAACCGCTAGAGGGCCAAAAGTTACACAGTGCACCTTTAAATCAAATTTTATATTGTGTGACAGTAGTTCATTTATATTCATAATAGTGTAGTGTTTCCAGTAACAGTATACTTTTTTTCAGTGAGTTGAAAAGTGTCACAACCAAATATTACATTGCTGTTAATAATCAAACACATTCTCCCACATTTTTTTTTCATATGTAGCGTTTGAAAGTCCAATGGACCCGGTAAATTGGACCAGAGCCGATCCTGACCTCTCTGGGGCCCTAAGCGAAATTCTGTAAAGGGGCCCTCCTACCTGACCCATGTAAACCATTTGCCATTGCCACACAACAGACACACCTGACACCCCAGTAACTAGTACTAATGAAAATGTAATTCCTGATATCAAAAATAGACATTGTTACTAGAAAAAGTACATTCTTAATATCAAGAATTCACATTTTAAATGTAATTATTGATATAAAAAATGCATCCTGTGAATGAATAAAAGCTAAAATGGCTTGTCATAGCACGTCACTGTGTTTTAAATGATAAAAGCAATACTTGATGGTTATTATTTACTGAGGGATGTGCATCCATATTGACCAGTATGTCCAGCCAATCAACATTTTAAATGCAATATAGCCTATAAATCAATAGTCAATGTCAATATATTGCTTTCCATCTTGCTTTATTGCAGAGTTGTAACTAAACTGACTTGGAGTCTAGATAATCCTTGTCTTGTTTTAAAAGTATGTGTGCCTATAATGAGGAGTGCCATCAAGCCCATATTGTAGCCTACTGGTCCCCACAGATGTTTTGCTGGAAAGTGCGCTTTTCATTTCGTGCACGCGCATATGAACGCATGTTAACACGCGACACGATTATCTTTTCCGAGCTGCAGTTTATAAACAAACACCGTTGCCCTTAGTCGTTTATCAAACGTAAAAGTTGTATTTCACTCGCACTATTTTTTGTGTCAGGCACAAAGTCACAGAACACAGCCCTGGAAGTGTAAGCAAGACGCAGAAAGACCAAAATATGCACTGCCCAGAAAGACTAGAGATAGATGCACATCAACTTAACTTTACTGTTCTTTGCTGACATTAAACTTGGAGAGGAGAGAAGAGAACACAAGTCTACCTGATTGCTGTTCCCGCAATTCACTCTCTTGGTGGTTTTTTCTCTCTCTCTTTTCATGACCAGAAGGATAGTTCCACTTAATTTTCTCATCGATATTGTAAACTTTGATTGACGCGCTTTGACACGAGGGGGAGGCGGGGCCTTGAGTATTTTGCGGGGCCCTACGCAACTTGCGTAGTGTGCATATTGGGCTGATCGGCTCTGAATTGGACAGTTCAGTTTAAAAAAAAACAAAAAAAAGCGTTTTGAGTTCCTGAATCTTCTTATTCATAGCGAAATATTTAGGCAAATGTAGTTTTATCATGTTTATATATAAATATGTTTGTTCAAGTTGCAGATGCATGTAATATAATTGAGAAACATAGAAATAAAATTATAAAATGAGGCTTGACAAGCTACAGATTCAATGTTGCCCAACACTGGTATACACTTATTTCATTACACTGGTAAATGTGTTATATTATGAAGAACAGATGGTATGCTTATGGAATGAACTTTGGTATCTTGAGGGACGATAGATCCTACCATGATCTCCATGGCGCTCCAGCGTGACGTGCCCCAGTACATGGCCATACCCTGGTTTATAACAAATGTCATCGCACGTACTACCTCTGAAAGAACATACACACAACAGTGCTCGTGATAAGCGATATAGTGTAAATTATTAATTCATAACACATGCCATAAAAGATGTATAAGGGAAGATAGACCTTCCATGGGGCTGTTGACATCGTTTCGGTTGGCAAACACAATATCCACGTAATCCAGCTGTAGTCTAGACAGGGAACCTCTGAGACCTGTAGATACATCACCATCACTGTCTCTCCGCTTAATTATCATCGTCATAATCGAGAGAGGTGGGATGAGCAGCACTTTACCTTCTATGATGTGTTTTCTAGACAGGCCTCTCTCTGTCTCTGCCCTGAGGATTATGAATGCAGATGTCAGAGAGGAGAAGATATGCAGTCAGAAAATTACTACAGTATATTCACTGAGTATTAGCATGCTGGAACATGGAGTTAATATTGAATGACTTACATTTTAAACACAATATCATAATTGTACACTTAAATAATTCTATATATTCTCTCTCTCTCTATATATAGAATTAACAAATAATACATGTAAAAAAAAGAATGTGAACAATTTTAAAGATATTTATATATATTAGTGCTGTCAAAACGATTAATATTTTTTTTAATAAAATGTGTATCTATATATTGTGATATTTATATATATATATATTATATATGTGTGTGTGTATAATATATGCATATACATATACGCACACATATTATATAAACACAAACTTTTATTTTAGATGCGATTAATCGTGATTAATCGTTTTGACAGCACTAATATACACACACACACACACACACACACACACATACTGTACATATATATATATATATATATTATATTATATCTGCAAATATAACTGTCATTTGTAAATTACTTTTTGTTTATATGTTCATTTTGACACTATTCTGATTTATTCATGTTAATCTATATGATTGTAGAACTGAACAGATACTCACTGTCCTCCCCAGTAGATCTTAGTCGTTACTACATAACTGGACCGTCTGAAACAGATTTTTTTTGGGGGGGGATGGTGGTTATTATAGTGAGATCAAGCCTAATCATGTCCTATAATTTTGTTCCATTGAATCCAGATAACATCCACATTTACTCTGAACTCAACCTGACAAAACCCAGAGCACAGGAAGAAATACAAGATATACTGAAAAACTTTTTCCATGATTAATGTCTGAGAAGAAGAATATGTACACTCAAACTGATTTGCCACAAAATTCATCCAAAATGAGAAGCATAAGAATAAACAGGTCACCTCCAGCCTTTCTTCTTAATGATGTTGCCTAGAGTGATTTCAGCCCTGCAGAAAAAGAAGGACACAAAATCTGAAAACCTATTTATATTATTATTATTTCTACACTTGAAAAAAATATCTAAACATCCTTAAAGCACTTTTTATTTTTACCTGAGAACCAAAACCGCTTAAATATATTACATAAATATATTACAATGGTTTGTAACCATTGTAATATACAGTGGTGGTCAAAATTGATGGCACCCCTGATAAATATGATAAAAAATGGCTGTAAAAAATAAATCTGCATTGTTTATCCTTTTGATCTTTACTTCAAAAAATTGGCAAAAAATCTAACCTTTCATTGAAGTAAAAGAATTGAAATTGGGGGGTAAATCACATTATGAAATAAATGTTTTTCTCCAAAACACGTCGGCCACAATTATTGGCACCCCTAGAATTTGTTATGAGAAAAATATCTCTGAAGTATATTCCCATTAATATTTACCTTTATTAGCACACCAGGGTGACTAGGAACATGAAATTGTCCAGCAATGACTTCTTGTTTCACAGTTTAAATATTAGGAAACACAAAGGCCAAATTCCCTGAATCATCCATCACAATGAGTAAAACTAAAGAATATAGTTCTGATGTGCAGCAAAAGATTGTTGAGCATCATAAAATAGAAAGTGACTGTAAGAAAATATCTAAAGAATTGAAAATCCCCATTTTGACCATCAGGGCAATAATTAAGAAGTTATAATCAACTAAAGATGTTACGAATCTGCCAGGAAGAGGACGTGCGTCTATATTGTCTTAATGGACGGTGAGGAGGAAAGTTTGAGTGGCCAAATACTCTCCAAGGATCACAGATGGAGAATTGCAGAGATTAGTTGAGTCTTGGGGGTCAGAAAGCCTAAAAAAAAATTATCAAACAACCCCTACATCCCCACATGTTGTTTGGGAGGGTTTCAAGAAAAATCCTCCTCGCTCATCCAAAAACAAACTCCAGCATATTCAGTTGTCAGACACGACTGGATCTTCAAAAGGGACCGGATTCTGTGGTCAGATGAAACTAAAAAAAAGGGCTTTTTGGCAGCAAACCCAGCAGATGTGTTTGGTGCAAACAGGGATGAAGAGTACCCCATGCCTACTGTTAAATACACTGCTGGATCTTATATGTTGTGGGTGTATTTATTTGCTGGAGGTCCTGGACATCTTGTTCAGATACATGGTATTATGGATTCTAGCAAATACCAACAGATAAAAAATCAAAACCTGACGGCCTCTGCTAGAAATCTTATAATGGGCCGTGGTTGGATCTTCCATCAGGACAACGGTCCAAAACAAACATCAAAATCAACACAAAAATGGGTAACTGAGCACAAAATGAAGCTTCTGCCATGACCGTCCCAGTCCCCTGACCTGATGAGTGGAGTGAACTGAAGAGAAGATGCACCAACATGAACTTGTGAATCTGAAGGATCTGGAGAGATTCTGTATGGAGGAATGGTCTCTGATCTCTTGTCAGGTGTTCTCCAAACTCATCAGGCATTATAGAAGAAAACTCAGAGCTGTTATCTTGGCAAAAGGAGATTGCAAAAAGTATTTAATAACAGGGTGCCAACAATTATGGCCAGCGTGTTTTGGAGAAAAACATTTATTTTATAATGTGATTTACCCCCCACTTTCAATTCTTTTACCTCAATGAAAGGTTAGATTTTTGTGAATTTTTTTTAATGAAAGGTCAAAAGGATAAACAATGCAGATTTATTTTTTATAGCCATTTTTTTATCATATTTATCAGGGGTGCCATCAATTTTGACCACCACTGTATATACAGGGGGACTTTAAGTATATTATTTCCGTAATAAGTATAATTTATATAAATGATAATGATATAATTATAAAAAAAAAAAAAAATGTAAGTATGAAAAAGCTTCTAACCAATGACCTTGTGATAAGAGAGGAATGTTTTATCCAGGTTTCTTGCATTATTTGCGATACTAATGTCTGAAATTAAATGGTGCCTTACAGGAGCGAGTTCGATTCAATTAGAGTTCAATTTGTGAGACAAATTCACTCAATTCTTTTTAAAAACCTATAGTGTCAGCACATTCCTGAAATTAGCTGATGTGAAACAGAAGTGACTGTGTGTGAGCATGTAAGTGGTGATGTAGGTCACCAGAGCCGTATGCCAGCCAGATGCCCGCTGTACGCAGGACTCTACAAGCGTGAAATGGAAAGACATGCTTCTTCATGTGTAGTGACCCTGCATTTAAAAATGACCTGGCTAGCTGGCTACTGACTAATAGCCATTCATTTTACAGCATTGACTATTTCAAAACTATTTCTTCAACAGATTAAAAATGTTTAAATCATTAAAAGGGGTGCTTCACAAAATGGGCTGTCAATATGCAGTTGAAAGGCACAACAAAATTGCTGCTACCTGGCTAACAAAAACAGAAAAAGGCGGTTGTCTTCCCTCCCTTTTGCCAAATAGGTAGGAAAACTTCAACACCCATAATGCACTGGGCTTATAAGCATTATTGGATGCTATACGCTTGACCAGAGTCAAATACCTCCTCGCTTTAGTAGGAAATAGCAAACTTTTAGTCATAATGGTGTTGACTTGTACTGATCCCTGCTGAAAGATTTCAAAGATTAAATGTTTAGCAGGAGTGAGTTAATTCCTGTCAATCCGCATCTCTGTGGACTTTTTTTTTAATGGACATCAAGATTTTAGGTTAAAATTTACATAGCATACTTTAGAAGATTAGATTAGAAAAGATTCAACTTTGTCATTGTGCAGAGTAAATGCACACACACACACACACACACACACACACGTGCACACACACACATGCATATATATATGCATTTATTAAAGTATTACTGTATATAATTTTTGTTAAAATGCATTTAAGATGCAGATGAAAATGCATTAAGCAAAGAGTATATTTGGTCAGCATTAGTTTACATTTCACAATCTGTAATCAGTCCTACAGTGTATGGATTTTTAAATATTCAGGTAAAAAAGTTGCATGCATAATAATTATAAAATAACTAGCAGTTTGAAAATAGTTTTATACGGAGTAAAGCGTGTGACACTACAGGACATGTGGACGTCTCAGAGCGGATTCATGTAATCTACACATGCTGCTCCAAATGACGATGAGCGTGATCGTATAATCCCTCCAATAATCACGAAGATCTACTAACAGCTGTTCAGTTCACACAACCTTTATTTCAAACTACAGTTATATCACATTACATCAGCACTGTCCAATCCTCCATCCTGCAGAGTTCAGCTCCAGTCGGCTCCAACACACACGCTTAACTGGGACTGAAGCTAAACCCTGCTGGCAGGAGGCTCTCTCGCTCGCTCTCTCTCTCTCTCTCTCTCTCTCTCTCTCTCTCGGATCAGGACTGGAAAGCCGTGCTCAACAACACTGCCTACAAATACAGACCTCAGCTCTCAATTCTGTTTAGTCAGAAAGAGATGTAAACAGAAACAACCAATATCTTGTATAAAAAATAATAAAAAAATTAAGAATATAGAATATACATATGTAAGTGACTTATTCACGATACAGCACTAGCCTCGACACAATACAAATATTAAAGCAAAAAAAAAAAGTATCATTGCAACTTTCATGAAGGAAAATCACTAAGTCTTCCTTCCGCTGGAAAAAAATAGTCCCTGGCCGTGAACAGCAACAGAAGTTACATACATTATTTCGCCTTTAGATTGAGGCAAAGACTGTCTTTATGAGTGAGTCTGTCAGTGGAGAAGACTTTTATGAAACTTGTTGTGAACATGGAGAAGCAAGACTCAACTGACAGATGACTAGGGCACGGAAAACCCCTTACCTGTTAAAAGGACACGATATGGCAGCGGATATTCAAACTGATTTTTTATTACGAATATAGGACTGATCTGAAGGAAAATGCTATATCTACTGTAAATGCAGGTACACTCGCTTACTCGATCTCCCACAATAGGCTACTCTATTCCATAAGCTTCAATGACCAATATCAATGAGTACAAACATATGTTAACGTTGCTAGAGGTGTTGTGTAGTGATACATAGAGCCGTTGGGTGAAGCGGTCATAGCCTACTGACGAGTCGTTCATGAACATTGCGTCTGTCACGTGACAAATGAACGAAAGACTCAGAAGGTAAAGTAATTATTTATGTTCCCTGTAAATAATGTTTGACTGCATTATAATGATTTCTTAATTCAGAATATGATCAAGATTGCGTAGGTGGATGTGTTCGGGGAATTTGCCTGTTAAAAGTATAACATTTAAAGCCCCTTAAATGAACGAAATGACTCGAAAAAAGATTTGTTCATTTTGATAAACGAGATCGAACAAGAGAAAACACAGCTATTGACCAATCAGAATCAAGGGCTGTAACTAACCGTTTTATAAAAGAATATACTTTAGTGCAAACAAATTGTAATATTTGGACACCTAATTGCATGCTAATTGCTGCTGAATGTACTGACCAGCATTAATGGTTAACTAAAACTAAAATATACTTTAATGTAATTTATATACAAACCTATAAGTCATTCACTTCAACATTTCTTATGATGGAAGTTGCAATTTAGTCCATTTAAAATATATTAAATGCAGTGGCGGGCGGTGCATTTCGCACCTAGGCCTTCAGTGGGGTCGTACCTGAATTAATCCACCTCTTAATACGCTTTTAATAGCGCACAGACTCTTTATACTTGTGAAATTGCTGTTTTATTTTGCACCGGCAGTTATAGGGTTAATGCGGTGAGTTCGGAGAAGGCCGGGTAGAGGGAAACGAGTGAGTAAGTTAGACTGGTGCGTTCATGTAGTTTTGTGTTCAGATTAAAAAGTTAAAAAGATTAAATTAATTAATTAATTAAGGGTCTTATCTAGCGAAATGATCGGTCACTTTCTAACGTGATGACGCAATGCGTGGCACATCTCAGAGATGGTACACAACGAGCATTTGTGGTTAAAAAGTATATATATATATCTTTTTTTGGGGGGGAAATGGCCGATCGTTTCGCTATATAAAACCCTTATTTCTCGACTGGGATCGTGTCGAGACTTTGAAGCTGCATTGAGACTGACATTTGAACCTTCTTTGAACATTGGAATATTTGGTTGCCATTGAAGTCCATTCTGTGTAGAAAAATCCTGGAATGTTTTCCTCAAAAACCTTCATTTCTTTTCGACTGAAGAAAGAAAGACATGGACATCTTGGATGACATCGGGGTGAGTAAATTATTAGGACATTTTTATTTGAAAGTGAACTAATCCTTTTACATGTGTTGGTCCATACTGGTATAATTCTGTAGCAAAATGGAAGACAACTGAAGCCATTCATTTAAATACATTTAAAACTCAACAAACAGAACTAAACTAATTTTAGAAACATTTTATTAATCGGTTTTCTGAGAAAACCCCCCCCCATGATAGCAACCCTTAAAATGTCTGAAAACACTTGCTATCAAACACGACTGAACTGAGATATTTATCTGGTTGTGTGTGAATCGGGCGGCAGTGGCTCAGTGGTTCATGTAGGTTGTCTACAAACCGGAAGGTTGGTGGTTCAATCCCCGGTTCCACCTGACCAAGTGTCGAGGTGTCCATGAGCAAGACACCTAACCCCAGCTGCTCCCGACGAGCTGGGTGGCGCCTTGCATGGCTGACACCGCCGTCGGTGTATGAATGTGTGAGTGAATGGGTGAATGTGAGGCTATATGTAAAGCGCTTTGGTGGCCATAGGTCTGTGAAAGCGCTATATAAATGCAGTCCATTTACCATTTACCAATCAGGTGTAAGCCTGGGGACTTCCTCGAGGGTGAAAGTGGTGTCCACGGACGCGTCCACCTCGGGATGGGGAGCGCTGCTCGAGGGCAGACCGTTCTTCGGCCAGTGGTCGGAACGGGAGAAGCTCCTGCACATAAACTGCCTCGAAATGCTGGCAGTAGACAACGCGCTGACGCGTTTTTGTCCCCAAATAAAAGGACGCCACGTCCTGGTCCGTTCGGACAACATGTCTGTGGTGTCCTACATAAATCGCCAGGGCGGCCTCAGGTCCAGGAACCTGTACAGGCTGGCAGAACGCCTCCTGGTATGGGCTCAGTGCAACCTGCGCTCGCTCAGAGCAGCGCACGTGCCAGGGCTCCTGAATATAGGACCAGACAGACTGTCCAGGAACAATGTTCCGGCAGGCGAATGGTCTCTACACCCACAGACAGTCCAACTGCTGTGGAAGAAATTCGGCAGATCGGAAGTAGACCTGTTCGCGTCTCAAGAAAACGCTCACTGTCCGGAATTTTTCTCCAAGAGCAGGGACGCGCTGGCCCATGTGTGGCCCCGCCGCCCGCTCTATGCTTTTCCCCCCGTCTCTCTCCTGCCTCAGGTGATAGAGCGGATCAGGGAAGAAGGATGCTCAGTATTGCTGGTGGCACCATTCTGGGAAAACCAACCTTGGTTCCCAGTCGTGATGCAGTTAGCAAGTACTGCCCCGTGGCCAGTACCAGTGAGGAGAGACCTCTTCTCACAGGCCCACGGCTCGATCTGGCATCCTCACCCGGAATTGTGGTCCCTTCATGTCTGGGCCATCAACGGGTACATGTTGGACTCCCTAAAGGAGTATTAAACACGATCACGCAGGCTAGAGCTCCGTCTACGAGACGGCTCTACTCCTCGAAATGGTCAGTGTTTTCGGGCTGGTGCACAGCCCGTGGCGTGTCACCCACAGACTGTGGAGTGACGGAGGTGCTTTCCTTCCTACAAGAGCTGTTGGATAAAGGCAGGGCCCCCTCCACGCTCAAAGTTTATGTGGCGGCTATAGCAGCGTTCTCAGGAACAACGCTTGGTCAGTCAATAGGAAGGAACGATTTAGTCATCCGCTTCCTTAGAGGGGCTAAGAGACTGAATCCTCCCAGACCTCCCTCAGTCCCCGTATGGGACCTTTCTACGGTTCTGGAAGCCATGAAAGGTGCGCCATTCGAGCCTTTACAGTCAATTGATTTGAAACATCTGTCTTTCAAGACTGTGTTTCTGCTGGCTCTCGCTTCAGTGAAGCGCATAGGGGACTTACACGCGCTCTCTGTGAGCGCGACGTGCATGGAGTTTGGGCCTAATGACTCAAAAGTTATACTCAAACCTAAGCACGGTTATGTTCCAAAATCCCTCAACACACCGTTTAGGGCGCAGGTTATCTCCCTGTCAGCCCTACCGGTCCCTGATGAGGAAAGAGACGCGAGCCTCCTTTGCCCAGTCAGGGCATTACGAGCTTATGTGTCTCGCTCGTCTGTTTTCAGACAGACGGAGCAGCTCTTTGTTTCGTTTAGCGGGCGTTCTAAGGGACTAGCCGCGTCGAAACAGAGCCTATCCAGATGGATAGTTGATGCTATAGCGCTGGCATACGCCTCCAAGGGCATGCAGTGCCCGTTGGGTGTCAGAGCGCACTCCACGAGAGGCATGGCCTCTTCGTGGGCCTGGTCGAGTGGGATTGCCTTGCAAGATATTTGTACGGCGGCAGGCTGGGCCTCCCCGTCTACATTTATAAGGTTCTACAACCTAGAGGTTCCCGCCCTGCAGGTCAGGCTGCTGTCGGTCTAAGTTAACCAGTATTATCTGACCTGATGCTATCAGCTCAGAATGCTGCGTCTACTGAGCACAGCTTGATGATCGACAGTGAAAAGCAGCAGCACGAGATGTGCCTGGGCAAACTGTGTAAGACCCACATTTCCCCATCAGTTCAGGCCGTACCCCGCCCTGTCTGTATGATGAAATTCGCGTCTAAGCGACGCTGCCATATGTGGAAGAGTGCGGCTTCGCCCCTCCCTCTTCCCGGACTCCCTGTGAGTTCCCTGGGTGATTGTGCACTATATGTACCCCAGGCTTTCGCCCTTGGGTCTTTGGTGTCAGATCTCAGCATGCACGGCGTTTTGCATTGGGTCCCCTAGCGTAAGATATCTTACGCAGTACGAGAGACCTCTCGTAAGAGAACGTACTCGGTTACTAACGTAACCTCGGTTCTCTCTAGAAGAGGGAACGAGTACTGCGTATCTTGCCGTGCATGCACACGCTCTGGTTGCTTCGATGATGAAAAACCAGATAATAGCTGCCTGCGAGCGGTATTTATAGGCCTAGACCACGCCCATTTCGGCGGGACGTGACGCAGCGGGCGCGAAGTGCCCTGATTGGGTCTGGCGTCACGCCAGGCCTCGCTCGATAGGCTGCTGCAGTTGCCGCAGAGCAGCCAATAGGCGCGTGAGCTGCCTCGCCTATGTCTGCGTGCTGCCGCAACGCGTTTTGCATTATTACAAAATTAAGGATAATTTTTGGCTTTAATATCTCGCGGAAAAAGGATTTTCCCCTAGCGTAAGATATCTTACGCAGTACTCGTTCCCTCTTCTAGAGAGAACCGAGGTTACGTTAGTAACCGAGTACGTTTTTCTTAAAACAAGGTTGATTTCATACGAATTTATAGCTTCTACAGGAGCAAAAACCTTCGTTTCACAACCTCATAGCTCGTGGTCAGTCTACCTCGGATGGTTTAGACATTATGGCTGATAATCTAAATCCTTATCGAGAAATACTGTTGACCGGAAGTTCAGAATCCCTACTGAATCCCTAAGCAGGAAGTGTGACATAGGCCTATTGATTTTCGGTTTTGTAGACACTATGTGTTTGCTCAATTATTTGCACATTATCATGATTTATTATGCAAACAATGTAATCTCCTATTTTAATAGGAAGTTCACGAGCACCTGCATTTTCAGCAGAATTATATCTGGACATATACTATTTCATAACTATGGGACAAACATCAATTTATGATAATGTTGGACACGTTATCATCAGCTTATTAGTAGACTTCACTGCTGTCACGTGAGAATGATAATTATGAAGCGATGCGTTCGTGTAAGAAAAAAATCCATATTTAAAACTTTATCGTCTAAAATAACTAGCTTCCGGCAGACGGCCGTACGTACGCAAGTCGACTTGCGCCAAAAGAGTAACATTGACGATGTATGACGGAGGATGTAGGAGTAGCGTAAGCTTTGACGCCTCTCACGGTTCAAACAAACAGGGCTGGGCAACAGCCTTCTCTACTAAAAGCAGCTTCTACAACTGCAGCTTCCTCCACTCCTGTCTCTACACTGAAGGCCACGGGGCGATGGTCTTCAGACGCTTATGAACATGTCCACCGTCCCAATGCTCGAGCCATCCTTGAGAAAAGCTATGAGTGCTACTCCCTGATCTGTGGCTTGAAAACTAATATTATGGCTTCAATAGCTATTGGGCCTATATACTGTTTATTTAACCCTTTCATGCATGAATTATGGAAAACATTATCTAGATTTATGGAACAAAGAGTTTGTACCTAAATTTGAGATGTGGCTTACAGAGTTTAGCAGTGTACTACATATGGAAAAGATCAGATATGAAATTGCTGGTGGTAAACCGAAGAAATTCTTACAGATTTGGAAGTCCTTTATGGAATTTCTGGAAGGGGATCATGGAATTTAACATACTGGATATATATTCTAATAGGTGTGGTACTGTAGATTATATAGCATCTTGCAGGGTGCAATAATTCACTTTTTTTCATAATTGGGTAAACATTGGTATTGGCATTTTCTTTTAAGTATTTTGCTTTTAATATATGTGTATGTAGAGGTTTGCAATGTGTGTGTATGTATGTATGTATGGATATTGTATGTTTCTGTGTGTATATGCACTTATACATATACATATGGGCATTTATCATTATTGTTTTTTTTTTACTTGTTACTTATTTGCTGGCATGGGGTGGGGGGGTTGTTCTGTAAAAATGTGAAAAGCTTGAAATAAAATATGAAAAAAAAAATCTAGATTTCTTTAAAGATTTCTTTTATTACTTTAATATGATGCTTACATTTAAATCTATTTTCATTTTTTACAAAATTCAGTTTTATTTAAAAATTATTGAACTGTCCACGTGGACACCATGCAACAAAAGCTTAAAATGGGACATAAAGCCACAGATGACAATATGGAACATTGTGTTTTATCATGGCATGTTATGCTTTGTGTATCAGCTCAGTTATTAAAAACAATAATATTACAATATAATAACAATAAAATGCATATTATAGGAACTATAACGGTACACGCAGACACCAAGTAGCAATATGGGCAAATCAGAGTTGCTGTCACTATCACTTCCACTGTCTTATATTTTCTATTATTCTGTACTGAGTGCTTGACCTATATGCTGTCCCTGTTTGGAAGGCAAACTGCAAATTTGTCTCTGTATGTATGTGTAAGTTGCCATTTAATGATGTAATATGTAATTTTGAATGGTTATTTATGTTGATATATTTGTAAAAAACCTGTTTTATTACAATATAAGATAATTCATAATATCTTTGCAAAAATGTAACAGATATACTAGCAGGTTACAGGAATCAGACTTGATGCAATCTGACTCCACTGTTGCATGATGTCCACATTCGTGGACAGTTAGTTTTTGGTGTACAAAAACTACATTTTACTCTAAATTTTAGTTTATAATGTAAAATTGAATAGCACACTAAAGTTAAAATTATAATCAAGTACATGTGCTTTAAAGCACAAAAAAATGAAAGATTTAAAATGTACTTTCATGAAAGTGTACTCTATGTAAGTGGCCCTTTTTATCATTAATATTATATTATATTATATTATTCACAAGTACAAGTAAAAAATGTATATACTTTTAAGAATTGAAGTACACTACAAGTGCACATTCAATACAATTAAACGCACTTTTTTTTCACAAAACACATTGAGAAATGTATTGGTAGGAACAAAATCCACACCAGTGGTCCAGGAGAGAACAGCAGAAAATAGTACATTGAATCTCTAATCCAGTATATTGTTGGGAATCGTACCTGCCTGAAGCATAGACTTCTGCTGTGTCGAACAGATTCACTCCGTTCTCGTAGGCTATCGTCATCAGACTCTCTGCCATCTACAGAAGAAAACATCCACACACAAACACATGCATCAACCGACAGAGATCTGGCCATTTACATAAATGCTCTTGGTGCAAAAGATGCTTCAGTTACCACAGAAAAATCATTTCAACTCATGCAGATTATCATGCAGTATGTTTACGTTTGCTCTCAACTTGAACGATTTCTAACTTTGCACAGACATGGTAAGCGATTGCATCGGATTTGTTGATCCCTGTGCAATGCCGTTCCCTATCGTGAGTGTGATAGTGTAAAAGTAGTATTTTTTTGCTTTTATTTTACACTGTGTTAGACAAGTAAGAGTTAATACCCGCTTATACCATGGTCACTTGCCAAATAACACATTTTTAAAACATTACTTTATATTTTAATTCGTTTTACAATCGAAATCGAAAGTTTTTACAAACAATAACTTAGTTTCTGAGATATTTATAGTCCGCTCAGCTCGTAGAACCCTTCAGTTTTGTTTTGATACAATAAATTGTAAACGGATACTTTGACTGCCTGTTGCTATGGTTACTCACAGCTGATGTAGCCAGCGCATTTATTTATTAATTTCGAACGGTAAACAGTCAGTTTCACCAGAACTCCTTTACTAGGTGTCCTCTATCACTTTTTAATGGACACCCTGCAGCCAATCAGAATCGAGTATTCACCCAGACCATGGTATAAGTTGAAATAATTTTCTGTGGTAATCAGATGATGCTGTAAATGCAGTGTAAATTGTATTATACACAGAATATTCCTTTAAAGGTTTAAAATCTCATCATTTACTTTGCCGTTGCAAACCTGTATGACTTTCTTTCTTCAGTGGAACAGAATGTTGGTAGACAGTTTTGGTTACCATTGATTTCCATTGTATATAAAAAATTAATTTAAAAAAACAGACGTTTCCATACTATGTTCTTTTATGTTCCATTGTAGAAAAAAGCCATAGATTTAGAATGACATGAGAGTGAGTACATAATGACAGTATCTATTTAAGCATGTACATTACACTGCAGGAAGACGCTGGAAGTAATAGAGCTGCACGATTCTGGATAAATTGAGAATCGCAATTTTTTTGTTTAAAATAGAGATCACGATTCTCCCACGATTCTGAAGAGACAAGTAAACAAAACTAGGGACTAATTCACTCAAGGTTCTGACATAATGTTAATTGCTGTAGTCGATTTAAAAATATTTGTAATTAATTTGAATTAACATTTTTTAAAAATCAGTTTGAATGAATGATTCAATGACAAATAAATTTTTTGAGTCACTTGTCGCCACCTACTGGCGTAACGATGTAACGATACTATCTTTATTTGAAGGTACATGATTTAAAAGGTAAACTTTCATTATTCTGTTTTAATCGCTACCGTAGAATTCTTGCTGCGATCATACTAGTCAAAGGTTTAATACGCATAGCCGAATCATTGTCATTTTGGAATAAGATCACGTGGGTGTTTGAATCGAGATTGCGATCTTTTAACGATTAATCGTGCAGCTCTAGAAGGTGATCGTGTGAGGTAATGTAAAATTTATCCTGAACATTACAGTTCACCTCGTCAGAGATCTGAGATCCAAATGTCACCCAGGTGCCTGTGAACAGAAAGAGAGAGAGCGAGAGAGAGAAGGATGAAGAAGTTGGAAGGATGGATAGGAGTGGCCTTTTTTTTAAATTAACATTATATTTTCTGCAAGTCCAGTTTTAAAAAATATACTTTTAAGATTTGAGGTGCACATTCAATAGAATTAAGCACAATTCTTTTTCACAAGAGTAAATTGGGTTAAATGAAATTATTTTTAACATGGAAAAAATAGACACTCCCGCTTTAAATAAATGACTGACTCTCTGGATACTCACCAAGACCCAAGCAAGAAACACGTAGACCCGACTTTCCAAGGTTCCTGAGAGAAAAGATGAGAAAGAAAGAGTATTTAGTACTCCAATCCTTATTATTTTTCTTCTACTCATCCATATTAAGTATAAAATACCTGATATAGTAAAAGTTATGATACGAAAGCTATTCGCCATACTGTATGGATTTGTGTCCAATAGGAAATAGACACAATCCCAGGGAATGTTCTCAGAACTTTGGCTCACATTCTGGCACTGGAGAAACACTATTGAAAGTGAATCGGACCGAGCAGCACAACACACTTGTAGCCATTCCGCAGTAGGGGCGTGTCCACTCATGATGAGGGAGGAGAAAGAGTGAGCCAATCAGCAGTAGGGGGTGTGTCCACTCATGATTGGGGAGGAGAGAGAGTGAGCTAATCAGCAGTAGGGGGCGTGTCCACTTATGATGATGGGGAAGAAAGAGTGAGCCAATCAGCAGTAGGGGGTGTGTCCACTCATGATGGGGAGGAGACAGAGTGAGCCAATCAGCAGTAAGGGGCGTGTCCACTCATGATGGGGAGGAGACAGAGTGAGCCAATCAGCAGTAGGGGCATGTCTAAAAAAATGAGGCTGCGTTATTTCTGCTCCATACTTGAGTAACATTGGGTTTGCTGTTACACAGAACCAATATATGCTGTTGTTGTAATGTTAGCTATATTACTGTAACAGGACAGTTTTGAGTGTCATTGTTTGTCTGGAGATGCTGTGCTGTGCACAAATAATTTTATAGCAGTAATAGTAAAGTTACTGTTGTAAACTGGGGTAAAAATGCAATATAATTACTATGTTCAGATGAGTGAATGTGTATGTTTGTATGTCTCTGCTTTTGAGTTGTATTATTCACTAAATTAGTTTCCAAAACCTTTAATTTACACATTGTTTGGAAACAACACTGAGCAGGATATAGGATAATAATTTTTTTTTTAAATATAACAAAATAAAATGTGGCTTTTTAATGCGATTATTCGAAAAACATAACTGACAGATTAATTGGATATATGAACAATTTGTTACTTGCAGCCCTATATACATTTATATAGATATCAACTTTTCAATTTAACACCAGATTGCATATATTGGCTAATGGATATGGAGCTGTGTTCAGAACCATTGTGAATAAAAAAGATGGGAACGTTTGTAAATGTAGAGTTGAAAGCAAGAGTAGCACCCTCGGCTGCTTTAATTACAGATGGATGAACACCAGTTGAAGATCAGCGATGTGTCACCCGTGCCTGCTTTTCATCTGAGCTGCTGCTCACTTGCGTGTCCAATAGAAACGGAGAGATAGAAAGAGACAGATTGTCAGTGTGTTTAGATCCAGGCGGCTGAACCACGCTTTCTCTTCTCTGCATCTATTTTTGTTTGCCCGGCTAGTCTATTTATAGAAATGTTGCAACTGTGCATTTGTTTGTGTCCAGTGTGTGTGTGTGTGTGTGTGTGTGTGTGTGTGTGTGTGTGTGTGTGTGTGTGTGTGTGTGTGTGTGTGTGGAATGGACTATTCATTATATTGATACTGACATATTACTAGCCAAGACTGTGAGAAATTACTAAATTAATAGCATGAATCATTAATTTGATCTAAAAAAGTAGCGAGAAAAGGCACATCTATTCATCACATGAGAGGAATGGGTGAGATAGAAAACTGCAAAGCTCTTTCTCGCTGACACAAATATTTTCACTTTCTCTGTCATCCTTCATTTTTATCTTTCTCCATCCTTTCCTCTTTTCCACAGCGCTGCATTAGAGTGCTGAATCACACACACACACACACACATCGTTATGCATGTATATGACGAGAAGCCGCAGGGAAGAAAACGTGAAGATCATGCGCTGAATATTCACTGTCGATGCTGCATGTTTACATCCACATACACACACACACACACACACACGTTAGGTTTTCATGTTTTATGGGGACTCTCCATAGACGTAATGGTTTTTATACTGTACAAACTGTATATTCTCTCCCCTTACACTAACTCTACCCCTAAACCTACCCATCACACAAAACTTTCTGCATTTTTACTTTTTCAGAAAACATAATTCAGTATTACTATTATTTATAAGCTGTTTTCCTCATGGGGGCCAAAAAATGCCCCCACAAGGGCAAGTATTTCAGATATTGCCATTTTTGTGGGATTTTGTCCCCATAAGGGTTTACCAGGCCACACACACACACACACACACACACACACTTGTAGCATCAATTTGAGTATTGAGAAGAAACCTAGTTCCTTGTTTGTTTCCATGGTTTCATTCTGAGTGACACACCTGTTCCCCGTTCTGTTGATTATCTTCCCTTGAGTATTTAAAGGATTAGTTCACTTTCAAAACATTTTGGGCTGATAATTTACTCACCCCGATGTCATCCAAGATATCCATGTCTTTCTTTCTTCAGTCGAAAAGAAATTAAGGTTTTTGAGGAAAA
Source organism: Leuciscus idus (assembly GCA_021554675.1). Classification (NCBI taxonomy): domain Eukaryota; kingdom Metazoa; phylum Chordata; class Actinopteri; order Cypriniformes; family Leuciscidae; genus Leuciscus; species Leuciscus idus. The sequence goes on from CM038624.1 coordinate 4,999,102, forward strand.
CATTTCAGGATTTTTCAATACAGAATGGACTTCAATGGCAACCAATGTTCAAAGAAGGTTCAAATGTGCGTCTCAATGCAGCTTCAAAGTCTCGACCCGATCCCAGTCGAGAAATAAGGGTCTTATCTAGCGGAACGATCGGTCATTTAAAAAATAAAAATAAATAATGCCTACAAATTCCCGTCTTGTACCATCTCTGAGATGTGTATTACGTCATCACATTGGAAAGGTCACAAAAAAAAAAAAACTAATAATAATTAATAAAAACAAATATTTTGGATGATTTTGAAGTTGGAGGAGAAAATGAGATGGAGTTTTTCACCCTTCCCTACCTTTTTGAACCGGAGTACACAGACAAATAACAGATAGATGACGTGACGCGTGACCTTTCCAACGTGTTGACGTAATACGTGGCGTATCTCAGAGATGGTACATGACGAGCATTTGTGGTTAAAAAGTATATATATATACTGTATATACATTTTTTTTTGAAAATGACCGATCGTTCCGCTAGATAAGACCCTTATTTCTCGACTGGGATCGTGTCGAGACTTTGAAGCTGCATTGAGACGGACATTTGAACCTTCTTTGAACATTGGTTGCCATTGAAGTCCATTCTGTGTAGAAAAATCCTTGAATGCTTTCCTCAAAAACCTTAATTTTTTTTTCGACTGAAGAAAGAAAGACATGGATATCTTGGATGACATCGGAATGAGTAAATTATCAGCAAAAATTTGTTTGAAGGTGAACTAGTCCTTTAAGCCCTGAGTTTTCCAGTGTTAACGTTTAGTTGGAAGCGTACTGTGCTCTTGCATTTTCTGTTTAATAAAGATTGTTCGTTTGTCATTTTTCTTCACTCCTCATTCCTGTGGATTTTCTACAGCCAACCGTGACAATTTTATTTAAAGCAACAAAACATTGTTAAATGGTTTGTATGGTATAGTTTTAGTTAACTATAATAACCCTGCTGTATGCCTGAGGCTTTCAAGCTTCAAAAAGAACACAAAAGCACCGCTTGTATTATTAATAATCCATGTTTACACTGTGTTCCACATTTTCTGAAGGCATGATAGCTGAATACATGTGTGAAAAACAGACTGAAACTTAACTTCCAGTGGGTTGAGAAATGTTTCGAGTCTAGTGAAGTAGATCAACTGACTGAAAAGAGCTCAGGACAGAATGGCATAAATGTCCGAACGCCCATTCATTGTAAAGATATGGAAAAGAGTGACTATACACTATACCGTTCAAATGTTTGGGGTCAATAAGATTTGACAAGAATTAAAAAAAAATAAAAAAATATTCAGCATATTTATTCAGCAAAGGATGTATTTAATTGAATTGATTGACATTTATAATGTCGCGAAAGATATCTTTTTAAAATAAATGCTATTCTTTTGAAAGAGTCCTGAATAAAATGTTCCAATTTCCACAAAAATATGTAGCAGCACAACTGTTTCCAGACTGATAATAATAATCAGAAATGTTTCTTGAGCAGCAAATCATCATATTAGAATTATTTCTGAAGGATCATGTGACACTGAAGACTGGAGTAATGATGCTGAAAATTCAGCTTTGATCACAGGAATTAATTACATTTTAACATATATTTACACAGAAAACATTTATTTTTAAATTGTAATAATATTTCACAATATTACTGTTTTTACTGTATTTTTGGATCAAATAAAATGTGCATATAAGAGACTTCTTTCAAAAACATCTTACCAACCCCAAACCTCTGAAAGGTAGTGTTTAATGAACAAATTTTAATTTCTGGGCTAACTAATCGTTTAAGTGGTTTTCATTTTAGGCACCAGCCAACAGGAGGTCGTTTTAGGTTTCACTAATTATATTGGCAAAACCCAACCACCCCACACACACACACACACATGATTCAGATACATACTGCAACACAAATGTGACCCCAGACCACAAAACCAGTCATGGGTACATTTTTTGACATTGAGAAAATTCACTCACAAAAATAAATGTTTTATATATTTACGTTTGGAAATTTACTAAATATCTTCATGGAATATGATCTTTACTTAATATCCTAATGACTTTTGCCATAAAAGAAAAGTCGATAATTTTGACCCATACAATGTATTGTTGGCTATTGCCACAAATATACCTGTGCGATTTATGACTGGTTTTGTGATCCAGGGTCACAAATGTACACATGCTGGCTCTTGCACTGTGCCCAAGACAAGTGATATCTCTTCAGTTGCGACAAAACAACTGTACATTTTGTTAATCAGTTGGTTTCTGTTTCTGCAGCATCATACTATGCATCAGCAAATAGGTTTATATTAAACCACTTTCTGATTGCTTCTGACTGTTATGTGAAGCAGCATTTCACTTTCAGAGTGGAAAGACAAATTACTTGTCGCCTGGTCATCATCAGTGAAGGCTTTTTATTGTCTTTATTTGTTAGGTAAAGACATTTGCTAAAGATTTTTAGAAATCATCATACATCCTACTTTCTATGTTGCTTTTTCTCACTCTCTTATGAACACAAGCTTTTCGTGTGAAAGAAAGAGCTTAATGATGCTGAGATCTTGGCTGATTCTCTTTTTCCTACCACAAGCCTGCCTATAAATCATCCTGTTCACACACAAACACATGCTGTAACACTGGCCTCCGCAACAACCATGCTGTTCTGTTTACTGATGTGTTTACACAGCCACTATGGTGTGTGTATAGACATGTACACAGTTGTAGTTTGTGAAGTCCAGTAAGAATCCATGTAACTGTGTGCTATTGCACCCTTATGTTATTGCTGTAACTTATTTAATTAGTGGGGATTTCTAAGACCTCTAAAACTTTGCTAAAAAACCTGTTACACACTACTTCTACTGCAAGCCTTCTGCCGTCTGATTGATAGTTCACAAACTCAAAAATGTCAGACTTCAGGTTGTGGTTCACGTGTCTTTTTGCTGTGAAACTTTACTGATTTCTATAAAGGAAATGTAAGAACTTTTATATTTTTAGTAATATTCCAAGATGAACACTTACTGGAATAAAGCAACTAAGGTTAACTTTATTAACAATACATTTTTTTGTTTAAATCAAGAAAAATCTGAGTATCAGAAATGCGAGAATCAGTTATGACACATCAGACGTTTATTTGTTCATCTCTAAATCATTGTATGGCATGTTTTTCCCTACAAAGCATACAGTGCTTTGACCATAAGATATAACATTTCCATATCATCTAAGACATATTATTGGAACATAACATATAGAGTCACTACTGTTATTTACACTCACCTAAAGGATTATTAGGAACACCATACTAATACTGTGTTTGACCCCCTTTCGCCTTCAGAACTGCCTTAATTCTACTTGGCATTGATTCAACAAGGTGCTGAAAGCATTCTTTAGAAATGTTGGCCCATATTGATAGGATAGCATCTTGCAGTTGATGGAGATTTGTGGGATGCACATCCAGGGCACGAAGCTCCCGTTCCACCACATCCCAAAGATGCTCTATTGGGTTGAGATCTGGTGACTGTGGGGGCCATTTTAGTACAGTGAACTCATTGTCATGTTCAAGAAACCAATTTGAAATGATTCGTGCTTTGTGACATGGTGCATTATCCTGCTGGAAGTAGCCATCAGAGGATGGGTACATGGTGGTCATAAAGGGATGGACATGGTCAGAAACAATGCTCAGGTAGGCAGTGGCATTTAAACGATGCCCAATTGGCACTAAGGGGCCTAAAGTGTGCCAAGAAAACATCCCTCACACCATTACACCACCACCACCAGCCTGCACAGTGGTAACAAGGTATGATGGATCCATGTTCTCATTCTGTTTACGCCAAATTCTGACTCTACCATCTGAATGTCTCAACAGAAATCGAGACTCATCAGACCAGGCAACATTTTTCCAGTCTTCAACTGTCCAATTTTGGTGAGCTTGTGCAAATTGTAGCCTCTTTTTCCTATTTGTAGTGGAGATGAGTGGTACCCGGTGGGGTCTTCTGCTGTTGTAGCCCATCCGCCTCAAGGTTGTGCGTGTTGTGGCTTCACAAATGCTTTGCTGCATACCTCGGTTGTAACGAGTGGTTATTTCAGTCAAAGTTGCTCTTCTATCAGCTTGAATCAGTCGGCCCATTCTCCTCTGACCTCTAGCATCAACAAGGCATTTTCGTCCACAGGACTGCCGCATACTGGATGTTTTTCCCTTTTCACACCATTCTTTGTAAACCCTAGAAATGGTTGTGCGTGAAAATCCCAGTAACTGAGCAGATTGTGAAATACTCAGACCGGCCCGTCTGGCACCAACAACCATGCCATGCTCAAAATTGCTTAAATCACCTTTCTTTCCCATTCTGACATTCAGTTTGGAGTTCAGGAGATTGTCTTGACCAGGACCACACCCCTAAATGCATTGAAGCAACTGCCATGTGATTGGTTGATTAGATAATTTCATTAATGAGAAATTGAACAGGTGTTCCTAATAATCCTTTAGGTGAGTGTATATGCATTTTATGTTAGTAGTCTGCTATACATCTATAAAGATCTAATTGATTTATATTACTAGCTATCAAAATTTCATCTTATTTTTTGTCCATATAAATATCAGCAGCTGCACCAAATTGCATATTTTTTGTCAGTTTGGGCTTCTGAATAATATCAAGGTGTATTTTCTTCCTCAAGTATGAGCTCAATATTCTCCATATCAGACTATATGAGCCATAAAAGCCTGATGTATCAAATAAAAAATAAAAATAAAAAATGCTAACTTTTTTTGGTCTAAATGTACACTGTTCCGTTTCAAAAAATGTAAACATCTCACTCAGATTGTTGTGCTGATAATATAATTTGCAATGACATTACACATTTATTTTCATGTGTAGTCTCAGACTTTTGGACCCCACTGATCATACATCAGCGGAGACATCAGGCAGATTCATAAAAATCAGAAATGCAGAGCACACAACACCATCCAGAGTCAGACACACTCCTCTCAGAATACTGCAGTGCACCACAACAGGGTAGAGAGAGAGAGAGAGAGAGAGAGAAAGAGAGACAGAGAGAGAGAGAGAAATGTGAAAATGAGAGTGAGTGAAGGCAGATAAAGTGGAAATGAAATAATGACAAGAACAGGAGTGGAGAGAACAAAGAGTGAAAAACAATGATATAGAAAGAAAGAGGGAATGATTTTGAAGCAATGTGGTGAATAGTGAAAGAGAGAAAACAGAATGAACAGAAGTGGTGGGAGAGAGCAGCGCACATTTCTCCACAGAGTGTCTGTCTGCAAGCCGTAAAAAGGCCCATTCTGATTAATGTACTTTATAACGAGTTAGCATAGGCAATTATTGCACATGCTGAGAAGAGAGGGGGGGAGAGGGGGAGAGGGGGGGAGTGGGGGGAGGGGGGGTACGAGTGAGTGAGCAGAAGAGAGAGTTATGTGCAGAATGGCATATTTCTGCATACTACATATGTATATAGTGTGCAAAAGAGAATATTGCATAATATAATATGCTCAACTTCACCTTCTATTTCCAGTGTGATGAATGAACCAAATACTTTATTATTTGATTGGACTGCCAAAAGTTACGATGAACCAACAAAACTGGAATAATGGAAAACACTCTATTTATTTCTGAAATGAAAACTGGATGCCACTTGCCGAATGAAAGATGTAACAAAGTAAGGTCACACATCATCATTGTAAATTATTACTGTTTGAAATTTTGGTCTCACTTTTATATAAAGTGTCTTTAACTATGTGCTGAATTGGATACAATGTACTTATTGTGTTCATATATTCTTGGATTTAATTACAGCTATAATTAATTTCTGTAATTAAGTCTATAATTACACTGTTGACCTTCCCTTACACATTAACCCACCCGTAAACTTAATCTAATGTCAGTATTGACAACAGTCTTTAAAATAATTAAACCTCAGTAAATTAATAAAAGTTAAACATACATCCCTGGTGACGGACAGGGATGGCAGGAGGATCCAGGGTTGGGCTTTAGCAGAAGGTCTGGGAGGCACCCGGGGACCAACTGATGGAGCCGGAGGCGATGGAGACCCAGGTGCAGCCTGTAGGCCGACGCACCAGGGTGGAGCCACTGGCGGGAGGAGAACCAAGGCGGGAGGAGTGAGTAGCCGAGGCGCACCTGGAGTCCGGGAAGTTTGTGGTGGAATCAGTGATGACTGACAGTACTGAGCCGGATGGACGAGGAAGTCCGGATGAGTCCAAGGGCAGATGGACCATGGTGGAGCCAACGGGCTGACAGGCTGAGGTGGAGACATGGGCCTGGAGGCCCGAGTTGAAGCCGGGGAATCCGTAACACCGTGCCGAGCTGGTGATCGGGAGACCCGAGGCAGAGCCGGAGAGTTGTGTAGATCTAGCGGCAGGGCAGAGGAGCTAGACAGCGGAGGTGGCGGATCCAGGGAACTGGACAGAACCAGGTGGGGGGTGGGAACAGGGAGTGTGGCAGGAACATCGGAGCAGGAGGGTCTCCAGAAAGACAGCCAGATGGGACCGGCTTCTGGCTACGGTATGGACTGGGCAGCATGAGCTATCTCCGAGACTGACATGGTGGCCGGCACTGACTCCGGGACGGACACGGTGGCTGCCTCTGGCTCCGAAGTGGGAGTCGGCTCTTGCACTCGGTCCGTGGCGGGCACAGGCTCTGGCTCAGATTCTGTGTATTGAGCGTGGGGCTAACGGGCTTTCCTTAAGCCGGGTGCACACTGTGCGATTTATAATAGTCATTTACGATTGTTGCTTCTCAGACTGTACGAAAATGATCATCGCTGTAAGACATGTCACACTGTAAGATCTCAGTTGTCATTAATGTCAGACTGTACGGCAGTCAAGACGCGTTAAAAAGAAAAACACGCAAGAAGACTCGTCCGGAGTTTTACATCATCAATCAATGACACGTTCCGTGAGCTGCATTACATGCGGGATAGAAATGGTGGCTACAAAGAAGTCTCTAACGTTAATTTTGGTCAAAATCGCACAGTGTGCACCCGGCTTTACTCTCCCTCGCAGACCCTGAAGGGGGACCCACAAATCCACAGCACCCACTCTACATAACAGGCGAACATCCTTTGAGGACCTTCCACAGGTAGGCGTGCCTTTGACAGCTCGTTGAAGCTAGTCTGGTGAAACACATAGAGGGAGCGGTCAGGATAGTGTGTAAGGCACACCAGGTTGAGAAAATCACTCATGTGATCCTCAAGGGAGCGCTCCTCCTGATCCAGAAGGAGGAGGCGCAAAGCTGGTATATCCATAGTCCTTTTAAATCTTTATTTGAGGTTGGTTCTTTTGTCAGGTGTAGTGGTAAGCACTCACGAGTCATGACAAAGAAGATTAAAGTAGACCGTATTTGTTAAAATCTGAAACACTCAGGAGAACATAGGAATCCACACAGGAGAAACACTAACCATACAAATCATAAACGAGAACCGACAAGGGACTAAACTGAGCAGGGAGTATAAATACAAGGTAAATATAACGAGAGACAGGAGCAAATCATAAGTAACCATGGAGGACATAATCAGTAACCAAGGAAACCGAAAGGACGAGGAAACAAAACAGAATATCAAAATAAGAGTCCATAACCATGACAATAATAAGCAGTACTAAAACGCCATATCTTTTTTGGGGGGGATTCAGCAGAAGCAATAAAAGTCAATTTGGAACGACATGAAGGTGGGTAAATGATGACAGAATTTTCCTTTCTGTGCGAACAATCCTTTAAATAATATTGTTTATCATTTAAAAAGACAAATAGCAAAGGTATTCCAAACTGTCTCTCGTCTCACAAAAATGTTCAAACTCAGTTAACTGTAACTGTACCTGCAGAAAAAACGAACCAGCATCGAAAGAAGTAGTACTTATGTAACATGGCTGATCAATCCATGTTCCATAATGCATTTTAAGAAATGGTTCATTCCCTGGAACAAATTTTTTATCTAGGCATCTTATAGCAACATGAGTTTCTCCACAGTCGACAGTATAAAGCAGCTATTCGCTTGGCTAACTTAAAAGTCACAGTGCTGTTGCTGGGGGAGTGATAACTGCAGTACTGTGATGCAATGTCTAAAGCTACAGCAGACATAACGGAGGAATATATTTAATGATATAGGACAGGAATGAGACTGGAAGATATTCCATGACGGATGCAGTTAAATATGAGTCACCATATGCCTGTGAGAAGAATGTGATGAGATTGATTTGCTTAATGTGATAAAACAAATCTGTTTCATTTAAAGGGGTGGTTGATTATGATTTCACTTTTCTAACTTTAGTTAGCGTGTAATGTTGTTGTTTGAGCATAAACAACATCTGCACAGTTACAACGCTCAAAGTTCAAAGCAAAGGGAGATATTTGCTTATAAAGGAATCGTTTTTAAGGACTACAACAAACGGCTGGTAGAGACTACACGACATTCCTCCCGGGTTAGTGACATCACTAACCCTAGAAATTACATAAACCCCGCCCCCGGGAACATGATTGATAGATTATCAAGACAGAATTTGCTAATCAATGACTATGAGATAACTACACATAAGCTACAGAAATTCATTAACTAACTATACAGAAATGTCCTGTTGCTTCTACATGTTGTCACTTCTTCTCGAGTCTCTCCATCATTGTCTGACTCCGGTTTGAACATAAAAGGCTACAAATTTTCAGTGCATGTCTGTGTGAGGTAAAAGGACATGAGCTCTTGAAACTCCGCCCTCTGTGCCGGGAGCAGCAGCTCATTTGCATTTAAAGGAACAACACAAAATCGGTGCGTTTTTGCTTACCTTCAAAAAGTGACAATTTTAACATGCTATATAAAAATATCTGTGAGGTATTTTGACCTAAAACTTCACATACACATTCTGGGGACATCAAAGGCATTATACCACCCCTTTAAATGACTTATAACCCAGGAGCTAGAACAAAAACTGAAAACACTAAAACCCAAACATTAATGTGTAAAGGGCCATCAGAGTTGGAGTACTGGTCTTGTGGTGCACGCTGGAGGTTTTGGTCTTGGGGTTAAGTCAGGGTCTAGTTCTGGACCTCAAGGGTTCTGGTCTTGGTCTGGGTCTCAGGAGGTCTGAAAGGTCTCCATCCTTTGTATAGACACACACATACAGGGAAATAAACAAATCATATTCACTCTGTTCTGATACCTCCCCACCCTTATGAAAGAGAAGTGTGCTTAATTGTACTGTACTCGTTCACTAGTGTAGGCCTACTTCAAATCTTAAGTATGTTCTTTTAAAAAAACTGTACTTGCAGATAATATATTAATGAAACTGCACTTTCTAATAATGTCAAATTAAAAGTTTTTCTTTAAAATCATGTTTTATTAATATTTTGTCATGCTTTAAATAACTTCACATATTTTGATGCATTGACTACTAAAGCACATGTAAAATACTTGATTATTACTTAAACTATGGTGTGTTAATCAACATTACATTTGACATAAATGTATTTAATATTTTGAAATTGCAACTTCATCATTACAAATGTGTAATTACATATATTTAAATGAATTACATACAAATTTCAGTAGAAATGACATTGAAGTATATTTTAGGTAACCATAAATGCTTGTCAGTACATTGGGCAGTGCATTTTAACCATATTTCAAAGACAATAATAGTCATAGTGAAATTACATACTAAGATGTACTTAAGTCTTACTTAAGTGGGTCAATTTTTTTTTTTATTCTGTCATCATTTATTCACCCTCATGTCTTTCCAAACCCATAAGACTTTTGATAATTTTCGAATCACAACTGAATGTTTTTAATTAAATTTGAGAGATTTCTGTCCCTCCACTGAAAGTCTATTTCTTTGAGACTTTAAAAAGCTCATAAAAAAGGCTGTAAAAGTCTTCTGAAGAGACACAATCGATGTATATGATGAACAGATTTAATTTATACTTTTATTCACATATAAACATTGATCAATGCACATACAAAGAGCACATCAAATATGGTAAACAGCAGCTCAGACATGCATTTCTGCAGGTATTATAACCTCCTCGGTTCGGATCATTTGAAATATAGGGCATGAAACACATGGAAAACTTTTATGGTGCATTTTGTCCTTTTTGGAGCCTAACTTTTGATATATGAAAAGTGAACATGGACGTTCTACATCTTTTGTGTCCCCACAGTATATATACATAAAAAAAGTCATACAGATTGAAAACAAGAGTTATTTATAACAAATAATAATTTTCATTGAACTAAAACTTTAAAAAACGTTTCACAATGAATCAGACCCTTGTAAAAACATACTTTTAAAAAGAGTTTTAATTATGGACATAAGATACTTTAAACGAATATACTTAAGCCCGAACTGAATGTAATGTTTTAGGACTTGTAATTGCATGTAAAGTTGTAAAAAATTAATAATATATATATATATTATTGGAAATTAAGAGTGCCTTTTTGACCCATTAAAGTACTTAAATACGTATTTTTATAATTACTTTTATTGGTTTTGAAATAAGATTAAAGTGTAGAATGTAATGACAAGCATTTATGGTAAACTAAAATAACTTTAATGTAATTTCTATTGAAACTTGTATGTCATGCATTTAAATGTTTTAATTACACATTTTTAGCGATGAAGATGCAATTAAGTGCATTTTAAAAATGTAATCTTTAAATGTAATATCAAATAACACACTACAGTTATAACCAAGTTAAAATTATAACCATGTGCTTTAGTATGTTAGTCAACACATCAAAATAAGTGTACTTCTTTAAAGCACCACAAAAGATTATAAAAAACATATTCAATTTTTTATATTTTTTTTTACACTGCAGTAAAACCTTTAATTGAACATTAGAAAAAAAAATGTCATTAATATATTATCTGCAATTATGGTACATATACTTTCATTTGCCAGTAAGTTGCTGTAAATTTTACAGCAATTTGTTACAGTGTATGAGTGCACATTCAGTACAATTAAGTGCACTTCTTTTTCACAAGCAGGGATCAGAATCTGTTAACATATTTGCCTGACAGTAGACACATCTAAACCAACACCCATTATACTGACACAATGACAAATCACTGTCAGCCACTTCAACCATAGGAACTGATATAAACAATTATGTAATTATAGCTATTGTTATTCTGAATGCCATTAATGGTCTTACAAAGCAAGTATACATGTTGGTAAAACTGCAAGCGGGTGCAATTAAATGCATTTATGTGGGGATGTTCTGAATAACATCTATTAAACCAGAATAAAAAGATAAAAAGACTGTTGCACACTGTACATACTGTTTAGAATATATTAGGCGGTAAGCAGCGTATACTTCGTAACATGCAGTAAGCAGTATGCTAGACTACATTCTTAACATGTTGCCCATCATGATATTCATCAGAGAGAGAGAGAGAGAGAGAGAGAGAGAGAGAGAGAGAGAGAGAGAGAGAGAGAGAGAGTGAGTGAGTGAGTGAGTGAGAGAGAGAGAGAGAGAGAGAGTGAGTGAGAGAGAGAGAGAGAGAGAGAGAGAGAGTGAGTGAGTGAGAGAGTGAGAGAGAGTGTGAGTGAGTGAGTGAGTGAGAGAGAGAGAGAGAGTGTGAGTGAGTGAGTGAGTGAGTGAGAGAGAGAGAGAGAGAGAGTGTGAGTGAGTGAGTGAGTGATGAGAGAGAGAGAGAGAGAGAGAGAGAGAGAGAGAGAGAGTGAGTGAGTGAGAGAGTGAGAGCGAGAGTGTGAGTGAGGTGAGAGAGAGAGAGAGAGAGAGCGAGAGAGAGAGAGAGAGAGAGAGAGAGAGAGAGAGAGAGAGAGAGGGAGGAATGAGTGCACTTGAAACAGGTTTTGGTATGAAAATACATTGACCACTAACTAGGTTACAGTGCTTTCTGAGTCTATATTAATTGAAAACTGAGATGACAGTTTATTGAGGAAAACTCCAGAAACACAATCTTTCTATTTTTACCAGCAAACTTCCACCCTCTGACTAATAATCTCTGTCACACACCACGGCACAGCTGCTGCTCAGTAGAGATGACTCCAATAATAACACAAAGTAAGCAAGATAAAAAAAGTTTGTCAAGACAAACTTTGATGTTGGCTTTAGAAAGTCTGCTTAAAGGTTTGAAGTAGTTTTAAAAGCTTGAAGTCTGAAGTTTTAAGCCCATGCAGATGTGTATGTGATTGCGTGTGTGTGTGTGCGTGCATGGGTGTGTCCGAGCGTGTGTGATTGCGTGTGTGTGTTTGTGTGTGCATGCGTGCCGCGTGTGTGCGTTTGTGTATGCATGTGTGTGCGTGCATGTGTGTTGCGTGTGAGTATGTATGTGTGTGTGCCCGACCATATGTGGTGTTTGTGAGTGGTGCGTGTGTGTGTGTGCGAGCGTGTGTGTGATTGCGTGTGTGTGTGTGAGCATGTGTGTGCGCGCCGTGTGCGTGCATGTGTGTGTGTGCACATGTGTGGTGTGGTGAGTGTGTGTATGTGTGTGTACATGTGTGTACCCGACCGTATGTGGTGTGTGGTGCGTGTGTGTTTGTGTGTGTGTGTGATGCCCAGGAGGTGGCCACAGTCTGTCTACTGGTATAAAGTCAGGTCCACTTTGTTGCTTATGGTCAAGCACCAGCACATAGGAAGGGAGTGTCTGTCCAATTTGAAGAATTACCATCCAGAGTTTGCTTTTAGGGCCAGGTAGATCGAAGAGACTGAAGTGCAGCAGAGTGGAAACTCGTTTAAATAATGGCTCAGCAATCACTGAGAAAGTGGGTGTGCAGTCTGATGCTGAGATTAGTACAACACAAACACAAACACACACACACACACACTCTCTCTCTCTCTCACAGACACACAGACTCATACAAATGAATTGAAGTCAACATGATATTTTGAAACTCATTTCAGAGTGAAGCTAGATATTCAATGAGAAGAAAATAGGGTGTGGAATTGGATGTTATCCACCCAGAATGGATTGGCTCAAGAAAAGAAGGCATTCCACACTGGCAGGAAACAGATCTGAACGCAGTGGATTGTGAAGAACGACTTCCCCCCTGAAACAACGGGGCATTTTGGGGCTGTGGAGTCTTCTCGCCTCCACCCGGAAAGGAAAGTGATTTCAGCAGTAGAGCAAGTACATTTTGATCAAGCATTTTTTTTTTCTTTAGGATAACATGTGCTGATATTTGTTTGTGTGTTATTTGTTGGTTAGGTGTACTCTGTAAAATGCAATTATACAACACACACATGCACATACTGTATTTCACAGTTGGACAATCCATGCTGTCCATTAAGTCTTTAAAGGTCATGTTTCACTGTCTGAGGGAAGCTATTATTAGAACATGAGGCATTACTGATTTATCTATTAAAGTCAACATGGAATCAAAACTGACCCTAAAACACATTCCAGGTCTGACTGGGCAGGATTCTATGGAGGCACAAGGAATAACAAAATAAAAAAAGGTAATCTCACAATAACTGCAAGATATAGACTCAGAATTCTGACTTTATTTCTCACAATTCTGAGTTTATAACTTGCGATTCTTTTTTTTTCCCTTTTTTTTTAAGATATAAATTATATATTTTTTAGGGCTGGGTGAATTAACGCATTAATCTTTGCGATTAATTTAAGATGTTTAACGCGTAAAAATAAAATAACGCAATTAACGCAGCACTTTTTTTTTTTTTTTCTTGTTTTAATGGCTTCCTATTGCGGCTGCTATTGAAAAGGCCGAAAATATGCCGTCCCGCTCCTCCGTGTTCGGCGATCTCTGCTCAATGTTCCGCTCTGTGTTTGTGTTGCGCATTCTGCTCTGTTAACGGCCCAAACGCTCCAATTATGTACCGATCACGCACTGGAAAAGCAAAGTCCACTCAAATAACGTGAAATTTCTCTGTAGTAGACTTCTGTTTGCAATAGCCCTACTGAGCTGGTATAGTCATGCTGGGCAACAATGGTAAAATGACCTGCTCTGATCACATGCTCTGGAAATAATAGCTTTGTTGGACTATATTTTATTGTGATAATAAGTTAAAAAATATATAATTTTTTTTTTTTTATCTGTTAAATTGATAATGTTGATTGATTATTGAAAAAGAATAAGGCATATATATATATATTGATATATTGATGTTTAATATTATTTTAATATAGGGCTATTTTCTGTTCCTTTTTTTACTTCCTGTGTTGTTTAATTTAATTAGGTGATTCTAAGTTTAAATATTGATGATTACAAGCTTGGGGAAATGCAATTAGTTGCAATTAATTACAGCAAATTGTGCAATTAATTATTTTTTTTTTATTTTTTTTATTCCCAGCCCTAATATTTTTGCAAGAAATAAAGTCTGAATTGTGAGATAAAAAGTCGCAATTACCTTTTTTATTTTGTTATTCCTTTTCAAAAACAAGCTTCCATAGAATCCTGCCCAGTCAGACCTGGAATGTGTATTAGGGTCAGTTTTGATTCCATGTTGACTTTAATAGATAAATCAGTAATGCCTCATGTTCTAATAATAGCTTCCCTCAGACAGTGAAACATGACCTTTAAAGACTTAATGGACAGCATGGATGGTCCAACTGTGAAAATATGTGCATGTTTGCGCTGTATAATTGCATTCCACAGAATACACCTAACAAGGGCTGCATGATATCGAAGAAAATTGCGATATGCGATAACTCAATAAATAATGCGATATTCGATATGCGATACGATAATGCTTAAAGTGTGTAAAATATACTTAAATTATCTTTTAAATATATTTAAAATTATATAACCTATATTTGTGTTTCACATTCTTTTTGTGACGAGAAAACATCCCCACAGCTTCTGAAAGTGAACATCAGTGTTTTACTGTAGCTTAAGAAGTGTTATTTTAACATCAGTGTAAACCTCAGGGTTTAGGGTTTCAGGTTATCCTACATTAGGTTCATTTAACAACAGAAAATGAATAATCAAATGTAAAAATAAAACACTGCTTAGTTTTCACTGTATGAATGAAATATATACTTATTCTTATTAAAGCCACAAAAGTTATTCAGCCAAGAGTGATTTTCTCTGTCTTTTGTTCATGACCCCAGTTATTGCAAGCCGTTGCGATAAGCATATCGTGATATATACATTTGCGATATTTCGATAATTTCGATATATTGTGCAGCCCTACACCTAACCTACAAATAAAACGTTCAATCCAAAGTTCTGTCATGAAACTCTAGATGGCGCAGGCTGATCGGTCCTTAACTCAATCTGCTTATAAATCACATCGTTCTCTATAGGACACAGCTGATTGGTTCCTGCTGTATCAGTAGCCAATGAGCTCACGGCTCCACCTTCAAATACTTGGTCAGCATTTGCTGTAGCAGTTGCAGCACGCCTTCAGAAACCCTCCTACTTCCCCAGCTCCACCTGTATAGATCAGTTATGGGTAATGTATGCTATATTGTTCAGCAGCAGCATGTCTATCTCGCTCACGGCAGTGTGTCGTGTATGTATTGGCAGTAGCAAGTCCCGAGAACAGCAGCAATGTAGAAGACCAAACATATCAACATTGTCATATCCATTACAATGCCAAACATGGTCATGACTTGACATGACAGAACTACATTAGTAAGGATATTGCATAGACTTCCACTGATTTTATATCAGGTTAATGTTATTTTCTATGGCCTAAACCAGTGTTACTCATTGCACGGCTCGCCAAGCTTTAATTTGTGGCTCGCATGGCGGTAAATAATACGGTGATATGATAATGCATTCACTACAGATATTTCATAAAAACATTAATAACAAGTAGGGCTTTAACATAACCCGTTAAAAACTCAAAGTGTCAGCTCTATTACAAATCATTTCGATCGGATTGAAAGGGGTGGTTTATCGAGAGAACGTGAAAAAACTTGATCGATTGAAAACCGGAACTGAAAGGACGACGTATGACGCGCTGAACGAGCTGTTCTCCTGATGAATAAAGTGTCATATAAATGAGTGTCCTGTCATTCTATAATTCTCCTTTCCCTCAGCATCTGTGAAGTGAAGCAGGACAATGGCTCACCAGTCCTCATTTCAGATTATCATACAGACGACTGGTTTTGGGCATTTTTACTGCGTGATAAATACAAACAGCACGGCTCAGCGGTTCATATGTTCATATTCCGATTTGAATCTTTTGACTTGTAAACACGCACATCAACCCGATCATGTATCACATCACGATGTTTAGCGTTCATGTAAATACAATACATTCAGATTCATCAATCGGAATGAATTCAGTCCGATTGAAACAAAATTTGTGCATGTAAACATATCCAGTCTCTGCGGAGTTGCCAGTTATGGCGGTCTTTCCAGCTCTTAACGCTGCATGTGCTCTTGGATGGTTAGATAGGCCTATATGATGGGCTAATGTAGAAAACAAATTACTTAATGGTCATTCTGGGATGAATATTTTCTGGAAATCCTGCTTCTTCTTTTTTTTTCATTAAAGGAAATCATCTTGTCTCAGTTACAAATTTGACTGATAAATCATAAATAATGGGGTTTTTTTCACCCTTTTGTATTTATTGCACTGCATATTATGTATGTTCAGGGGTGACAGATTGATAGGCAGACATGGTATTTATGACTGGATGTACATTTTTATACTTTGCGGTAAAATGGCTCTCCTACTGACTTTGTCCTATCAGTGCGGCTCTCATGAAAAAAATAGTGAAGACCACTGGCCTAAACCAAACCCTACCCCTAAACCTAGCCGTCACAGAAACATGTGCAAAACACTCCAGGCCAACTGTAGCTTTTTTAACTAGTGCGGGCTAGTAAAATGTCCTCACTAGTCGGCTTGTCATAATATTTCACTATATAAGTGAGGACATTTGGCCCTCACAAGTATAGCCAAACTTGTACACACACACACACACACACACACACACAGTTATGCTACCGGAGAGAACTCCATTACCCAACTAAATGTTTACATTTCCTGATGGAAATGTGAGTGGCACTTGTCTGTGCAAAACTCACTGCCACAATAGGTGACTGCCAGAGTGTTGCTATGCTGTTGCTAAGGTGTTTGGAGTCGCACACTGTAGTGCGGTAGCTAGAGATTTCTGAGAGTTTTCCAGAGCATTGATAGGTGGTTGCCGGATGGTTCACTCTCAGAAAATAAAGTACATAATTGTACCTTTAGGGGTACAATGGCTTGTCACTGGGGCTGTACCCTCAAGGGTACAATATTGTACCTTAACCTTTAAAAGAAACAGTACATATATGTACCTTGAGGTCCAATAATAAGCCCTATGGGGTACGTTAGTGTAGATTGTATCTTGGGGGACAGAAATGGACTCCTACTGTACCCCTATTTCTGACAGTGTTGATTACAAATTTAAGTCATTTTAATTTTAATTTAATTTAACCACATTATATGTCATTTTACTGTAAAATTCAATCAGATTTCTGGGTTTTGCCAATAAAAACTATGAATTACCATATAATTAGTATAACATATAACAGTCCCAGAAATTAAAGTGTGACATCATATATGAATATATTTTCTTTAAACAGTTTTGTTTCTTCTCATTTTTGTTATCAATATGTACGTTGGGGTGTTTTGTGTTACATATTCTGTTAATGTTTATTGCATTATATTTAGTGTTGTGTGTTACTAGTGGTGTTTTGTCTTTGTGCATGTGTATGTGTATGATTATGTTCACCACATGTTTCAAGTGGTTTCCCCCAAATTCAACTGAAAATGTAATTTTTTCAGTCTCAAAATCATTCAACCCTTTCATGGCAAGCATCTTTAGTACTTAGTTGAACACCCTTTTGCTGTTCTGACCGGCTGCAAACGAGATGTATAATCAGACACCAGCTCCTAGCAGCATTTCTGAGGAATCTGAGCCCGTTCCTTATGAGTATTGGCCTTTAGTTCAGTAATATTCTTGGGTTTTATATACTAATGATTTACTATAGCTTTTTAATATACAATAATTATATGCAGGTGTGGCTTGTGTATAGGCAGGCAGGCTACCAAAATATTAATTAACTCGAAAACATAGATCCATACAATAGACTTCCAATTATGTAATTTGTAAATCACAAATGCATTCAAAATGAAACGGATTTGTGTTGGCCCTGAGTTATGGAAATGACATGTAGGACACTGTTAAACAAAGTGCATGCCATTGTAAAGACTGTAGAGGTCTGCCCACCCCCCCACATCCTCTTTTTCATTCACGAAAATAAAACATGTTGGCATCTACGCTGACTAAGGTCTAACCACCTGTCATAAAAAAAAAACACAAACCCCACAGCCTCAAACAGAGAGAAAAGAGGTGCATTTTTTAGTCTTCAGGTCCCAATAAACTGTACCCATTCAACTCACTACCACCCCCCCCCCCCCCCATCCCCACCCCCCCCGAATTCATACATTTATATCGATGTATAAGTCAAGACCCGCCCTTTTTACATTCAAAAAGCTGTTTCACTCACTCACATCACAATACAGAAATCAAGTTGGCCATAACATCCCAGTTGTTAGAGTTTAAAATGAAATGGGTGATTTGTTCCAGAAAATCTTTTTGTTATGCTGGTTGAAAGTCTCTTCACATGCTGAGAGCAATCATTTAATTAATTGGTCTAAACGTATTTATACTGTATATGTCTTTGGAAGGACCATAAAATATTCGTCCACATGAAGGATAAATGGTACGATGTCCAACCAGCGTGTCAACGTATGTATTTCCATTCCTCCACCACGCACCTGCTCACACACACATCACACGTCATCAGAGCGTTTCATGCTGTGCAGAGTTACACATACGTCAGTCACCGAGCACCATAAACAAACAGCAGCCGCCTTATACGGTTCCTCCTGAACCAAAACAACCAGCTCATGCTGTTCACCACACCATAACTACTGTAATTTGGAAGAGATGGAAAACCGTGACATTATACTTGGAGCGATTCGTGACTTGAATTTATGTTTCAATGCCAACACTCAACGCTGAAATGAATCTGCAGCTGTCAGGTGGTACAGGTCAGTGTTTTTTAAGTTCTTTATGTTCATTATTATTGTAATGTTATGTGCTTGGAGACATAAGGTAGTTTAACGCCGTCTCTCATTTCGTGACGCTTTGCAGACTCTGCTGTGTGTGTTCATGTGTTTTGAAGGAGGCGTGGCTTTAGAGACGCTCTGAAGGGAGGGTGGGATCTTATGCTTTCAAAGCCAAATCGATATTGTTAGCCTCTCTGAAATTGCCTACCCTACCTTTAATGAAATACAGCATTGTTTAGTTGGACTCGGACTCTACCCCCTTTTGGACTCGGACTTGACTCAGACTCTATTGGTTAAAGACTCGGACTCGACTAAGGTGGACTCGAACCCAGCACTAGAACTGGTCAGAAAATGTAAGTAAAAGATGCGATTCAATGCCTGGCCCTTTGACATCCAGTTAGCCATTCCTTCAACTCACCCACAACACAAGCATTCAAGTGAGCACAAACACACTCAGTATTAAAGCGGCTGTCAGCGGTCCCTTATGAATCTTTAAAGAAGCCATAAAACATCAGCCAGGGCAGAATAACCCAGTCCCAGACTGAGCTGCCACCCAACAGGTGCCGTTACACACACACATACACACGCCAGTTCCACCTGTCTCACCTGTATTTCATGGTACTGTGCCGTCCGAACGCCTCCTTCATGTGGGCGTGGCCTTGAGGCAGGGGCCGTGTTTTGACTGAGCTCTGGGGGGGGTAGTTGCCGTTTCCCCCCTGTCCTCCTCCTCCTCCTCCACTACTGCCCCCTGGTGGAGGGGCAGTTCGCAGGCCACACAGCCGGTCCTCGCTGCGGCTCTTCAGATTGTGCTCCGTACAAGCAAATGAGACCTGCATCCTGACCAGCTCTCACACACTGTGTGTTATAGTTGAATCACTTTAGAAGATGTTTGTGCTAGTCTCACAGTATGTAGGTAGGTAGGTAGGTAGGTAGGTAGGTAGGTAGATAGATAGATAGATAGATAGATAGATAGATAGATAGATAGATAGATAGATAGATAGATAGATAGATGCACAGGGCAAACCTGCACTCAAGTCAGGTCTTGCACCTGCTGGCACAAACTTGCAGCTGTTGCGCGGAAGGCGCACGTCCAAACACAACCCTAACGCGGTGGTGTGCGTGTTTATGTCGCCAGGCAAAAAGTCACGACTGGCTGCTGTCCAGGCCTTTAATGTGCTGTTGCGTGCACAGTCTGTCTTTGCATTCTCCCACTGCACTTCTCCAATACCTGGATCGACGCGACTTGAAGACGCTCCTCTCCGTGTTGAGGCATTCCTCCGCAGAATCCGGGTGGTCTCTCTGTGCGAGGCGGGGGACCTCCTCAAAATGCGGAACCACCCATTCACGCCGGGTCTCCACAGACTGGATGCGCAACAGCCGGTGCCGCTTCACCAAATGGCAGTAAAGCCCAGCTACGCGGAGGGCGAACGCGAACGCGAATGCAGAAACGCACGTATTAGACGCACGCTTGTGTTCACGCGCGCCTGGCCATATCCTCGTCTACAATCGTAGGACCACAAAATCACGCATACACCTCTTTCACGCACTATAGTGATGGTCACTATCTGACACACAGCGCGCCCTCACGCGCTCGACACACGGCAGCGAATGTCGCGCTGTTTTTCTGACGCGTAATTATTGCCATGGTGATCATCGAACGCGATCAAAAGAGAGTTTGACAGCTCCGCGGTGTCTAAATTCCATCGTCAGATCTTACTTTAGTAGCCGATATGTCACATCATGAAGGCGTTATAACGGCGGAATGCTGTCGATGGAGATGTGAAGGGAATAGTGCATCCGTTCAGAGCAACAGAGCCATCAAACGCGAGACTGCCAACTCAGAACCAAATGAAACCCTCAGTGAACCCCCACCCTCTCTCTCTCTCTCTCTCTCTTTCCATTGTGATTAATGTGTGAATTGAGCAGGACCACTGCGGAATAATCATGTTATTGTTTGGGTCACACACACATACACACACACACCACACACACACACACACACACACACACACACACACACACACACACACACACACACACATACACACACACAATAGCTATTTTACATTCCCCGGTTGCTTAAATATGGCCTACGTTTAAAAAAAACTTTTAAAACACTAAAATAATACATAAAATACAAGGTTCTAAATATTATAAAACAAACTGAATATGTGGGGTGAAACCGATTTAAAGTCGTTTTAAAAAAAAATCTTATTTTAAAATATGAAATTTTACCAATACAAGTAGATCAGTCAACCTATATTTCACTTATAATCTACTATAGCCTATGCCTATTACATTTTAGCAACTATCAGTTCCTTTTAACCATTAATTGACCAAAATTGCAATAAAATGCTAGAATATATTTATGTTTTTTTTATATGAGTCCACAGACACCCTGCAGTATACATTCCATGAATATTAGAGAACAGTAGAATATTATCAAATCAGCTTCAAACTGACTAAAACAAAACACAAGTTCCATAAAGTAGGTAATTTTTCCTTAAGTATAGATGAGGTCATCACTTTTATCCTTTGAGAAAGCTCACAACTTTCTGGACTCAACCACACTTCAAACACATAAGTCATGAGAATGAGAGAGCAAGGAAAATGTTAAAGTCACAATGAAACGGAAGTAGTGATAGGCCTTTTAGTGATTTCACAGAGTGCAACATGTTCCTGGATCGACATCTTTGTTGATCCTGGAACAACATTCCAATCAACCAATCAGATTTGAGGGACAATTTTACAGTTTATGTCAAGTTTAGGCTTACAACCAGGGTTATGTGCTTCTACATCTGTGTTATTCACCATCATTTCTGATTTTAGGGGTAACTTATGGTAACTGTAGGGTTAGGTTTAGGGGTAGGGATGGGATTAGACTACATTTTCAGACAGGAATGTTGTTCCAGGATCAACAAAATATGTCATACTTGGCAAAATCACGGTGACACATCCGAGTGTAAGGGATTATTGAAAAAAGAAAACAATGTAGGGCTGGGATTTGGTTTTGTGCATCAGTTGTTGATTGGATGTTGAGATGTGGGCGTGGCACTCAAAAGTGGAGGCAGATTAACATAAATTGACATGGACTAAAGAATTCCTGCATACGCCTGTTGTTTCAATGGAAGATCCAGTTATGACATTTTGATTAAACATAACAAGGTCCGAACATTATAAAAATGAAACATGCACAGATGAATTGTTCACATTAAAGTCTATAACGTGCTTTTAGAAAATACATGATACATTTTCATTTCATACCGTCTTTAAGGTGGCATGATGATGAAACCCAAGGCAAAAAATATCACATAAACATGGAAACAATCAAAATAACTTAAATATACGAAATATATACTAAATAAATACGAAATATAACTCACACACACTTTGCTTCAAATAGGTTGAACCTCTCAGTTGATTATAAACCAGTTCAATGAGTGAATTGTATCCTTAAAGGTCCCATATTGTACGACTTTCTGAAGTTTTACTTTAGGTTTTGATGTCCTTAAGAATATATATTTGCAGTATAAGAAAACATCTTAATATATTTTTACAGCTCCTTTCTTAGGAGCTCTGCCAAGAACAGGTCGATTTTGCCCTGTCTACTTAATATTCATGAGCCTTTCTTCTGATTGGCCTGTTGTTTTCTGAGTGACCCACCATTGGTGGGGGCAGTGACTGAGTAGTTCTGACATCACATTTATACGGAAGTCACAACGGCTTATGAAAAGGCACAGTTACTTTATGCAGGCTGTGTGCATTTGTCTGTGGATTGACTGTTTTGAAACTTATATGGTAGTTTCATAGCCCCTAGACCTCTGCTATCATGAAAAAAGCCAGGAAATGTCAGTCACTTTAACACAAATATGAATAATAGAAATGTGCTCTCGGTTTGCCTCAAAACAGGCCAGGGGTGTTTTTCAGAGCCAGATGCTTGTGCTTCTGTTGCTGGTGAACATCTGCACTGAACCAGCTCTCTGATAGCAGGTACAAGAGATTAAAACCTCAAAATGATTCACACCAAAGCATCCCGAATAACGCCTTATCCTGAATCAATATGAAACTTCAGTTGTTTAAGGAGACATGTAAGTATTTCTTCATTCTGAGTCATGGGAGTTCTTCCTCAACTGAGTGTTCAGATGGATCAACATTTGTACACTGTCATGCAGCTAAAGCATGTTTTTTCAAAGCTGTTTCAGTGCACACAGAGACTGCTGCCAGCCAATCAGAGTGAGGCAATGCAGAGGAGGCAGCCAGTGACAGCGAAGCCGTGCTGTGTAGCGAACATGGGGGAAAAGAACAAATCTGAGAACATCAGAGAACATCTGCATGCAGAGCCAGAGAGAGAGAGAGAGAGAGAGAGAGAGAGAGAGAGAGAGAGCCAGAGAGAGAGAGAGAGAGAGAGAGAGAGAGAGAGAGAGAGAGAGAGAGAGAGAGAGAGAGAGAGAGAGAGATGGGAGTGTAACTGTCACTCAATGCACGCGCTTTCTGACAATGCAAATTAACCAATCAAGAATCCTCTTTTATCATTTGCTGACTATAAATGTCTCTAACCAGACTAGTATTGCAGGAACTGTCCAGGGTTCTGAAACGCTCCAATAATGCCGGATCAGCAAGAATTAACAATTAATCCGAAATTAAAGGCAGATTTTTAAGGGCATCAGACTAATTAGCGTGTGTATATGAATAGTTCAGATGCAAAAGCCTCTAAGTGCCATCTGAAATTTTCTTCTAGAATGATCATTTTTATCAAGCTTGTTTATTTAAGTTCAATAATTTCACTTAAATGACAATTAATAGGTAATTTTCATTGCCATTTAAGTGAAATTACTGAACTTAAATATACGAGCTTGATAAAAATGATCATTCTAGAAGAAAATGTCAGATGGCACTTAGAGGCTTTTGCATCTGAACTCTTCATATATATATATACACACACACATATACATGTAAGTTGTGCTGCTTCATATTTGTGTATACCTTATTTTTCAGGATTTTTTTGATGAATAGAAAGTTCAAAAGAACAGCTTTTATTTGAATTAGAAAATCTTCTGCAACATTTTTGATCAGTTTAATGCATCCTTGTATTTATTTCATCAAACACCGAATAAAAGTTTTAATTTCTTTCAAACAAAAAAGTCTTTTAAATGGGAACTTTTAAATGGTGGTGTAGAGAGAAACAAAGCCTATTTTAAAGGTATAGTGGAGGATTTTCTTTTTCCGGGTGGATCATCAAGACTATTGGTCCTCCTAATTGTCAATCATTCTGGTGATATGTTTACGTAAGGCCGTCGTACGTGCTCGTCCTTTCTGCGCATGCGCACTTTCAGGTGTATATGTGTGGTGAGCTACGGTTTCAGCCATTCATTGAAGCTCACCGTTCTCACCGGGTTTTTTCAAAATGTCTGAGGGTCGCAAGAGAAAAAGTGTCTACTAATTGTATGACAAGAAGAGAAAGGCCTCTGAAGAAAGAAACAAGACCAGAGTGATTTTGGGAGAATATTTCACACGCTGGCGTGCGCTAAAAGCACAGGTTGGGCTTCCCACTGATGCCTCAGTCGCGAAGTTTCTATTCGACAGGGAAAGTTTGGCATGCTATTTGGAGAAATCCATTTAAAATCACTGCTAGTAAAAGTTAATGTAAGCTATGATTAGCGATGCTAGCGTTTAATAGGCGTTCCCTCTCGGGAGCAGGTAGAGTGTTGCGCATGTGCATTTTTTCAAAAAGTGGAGAGGGCGGTTCTTTTCTAAAATTCGGGAAAATCCTCCACTATACCTTTAAGTACCATAAGATCGAAACATCTTTGCATTATGCCATGGCAGTTAAGTACATTCCCCTCATTATTTTAATCTAAATATATTACTTGTATTTTTTTGTTGTTGTTGTTTAAGTATGATCTCATTATCACCTCATTATGCTCCATGATGATTCTCTTAAAGGGATACTTCACCTCTGGGAAGATGAATGTGTATTTAAAATAGGTCATTTAAGTAGAAGAAATGTGAAGAAATGTTTTAATTTGGAGCTTTCTAGACTGAGAAAAGCCAGAAAATGTATTTTTGGCTTATGTGGATGAAAGACAACAACTCCCAGAATGCACTTGCTTCGCTTCCTTAGGAGGCCACGCCTACCGGTAAGAGTGCGCAGTTGAAAACAACAAGGCTAGCCTACGTGATGAGTTTGCCAGGGATTTAGAGATCGCCCAAAATGTCCGGGATTCGGCTTTTGCGTTCTACAGTCGCCATTCATTATGTTTACTGTGGCGAGCAGGACGAGGCTGAGGGGCGCGGGAGAACGGTGTGAGGCCGGTGGCGTCATTACTGAGACGCGCCAAGTATCGCATCTCTCACGGAGGAGCAGGAATTTTCTTAGCAATGGTAAAACGCACATCAACCGATCACTTGTTTAGCGTTCATGTAAACACTACATTCAGATTCACCAATCGGAATGAATTCAGTTAGATTGAAACAAAAGGTGTGCATGTAAACAATGGATGGCGACTGCAGAAAGCAAAAGCTGAATCCCGTACATTTTGAACGATCTCGCCCACCGGACAAGTCCGGGAAAAGGAGGATGGTAACCCCTACTTACTCAGCTTTCTCCTACTATTCAGCTTTCTTCACAGAACAAGAGCCTGCTAGCTTAGCTTCCAAAGAAAGACGTCTGACACTGTGTACATTCTGTGAGTGAGATCCCACCCTCTATGGGCGGGTTGAGGAGATGCGGGACAGCTCCTCCTACTGGCTGTAGTCTTTAGACTCTGGCCAGAAAATCCTCCGATGACGCAAAATGACGATTTTTGCGTCATCGGAGGATTTTTTCCAGACAAAAAATACATAAATCTCTTGTCTCAGGGGGATATGAGGGTGGAAAGCATGGTAATTCGAAAATACTACAGGTTTTCTACTAATACAAAGCTTAATGCTAAATCCTGAAGTATCCCTTTAAATTTCTCAATATTGAAAATCATCCTATTTTAATCAGCTCGTGCAACAAATACTATCATCACAACTGAACATAACATAACTGTAATAAGAAACCAATTATTCAGATTCTTTACGGTGATGAGAATTGTGGGGTGATGATGCACTGACATGAATATAAGGAAACACTTTATTTCGATGGTCCACTTTAGACATTCTACTAACTATAAGTAACTTTGTCATGTCAACTAGCAGAGTATTAGTAGACTGTGTGTTTAATATCTGCTAAAACTTTATTTTGATGCTTCTCCAACAGACATTATACTGACTAGAAGTACCTTTGCAACTACATGTCATCTTATTCTAACCCAAACCCTACCAGTCTACTAATACTCTAATGAGAGTTACTTGACATGTAGTTACTTATAGTTAGTAGAATGTCTAAAGTGGACTATCGAGGTAAAGTATGACCGGAAATAAGCCTCATTTTCTTCATGCTAAATATTATTTCTTAACTTTTTTATTTCTCATTCTGAGGTGAAATGAGGTGGACGTGTTCTTGACAAGCTTTGTGAGATTCACTCTCAAAAATAACATCAGCGTTGATATAATATTAACGTAATGCTCGAACTGGTCGTATAATAAGTGAAACAATACTGTGTTCTCAGGGTGGTCACATCTGTGTCAGAGATGAATTTCCACGGCTGTGTTCCTGAGCAAAGCTCTGAAATAAAGCTTATCATATCCCTAATTCATTAGATTGAACCCCTGTTTAGCTTCAATAGTTGTCTCAGCTGCGAACAGCGTGAGGTGCAGCGACTGAACATGTGCTTTGTGAAATCAGAGCACAAACCACCTGGTGTGCGATCGAGTCCATATGGCGGCAGAAAGAAAGACAGAATATGCCCTCTTATTTGCCTGTAAGGTGTGTCCTACTAAAAGCATAATTAAGATATAATTGCAAGTTAATTGGCAGAAAATGACAAAAGTAGGTCTCGGACGATAGTGTGAAGGGATTTATCAGAGGACGAAAAGCTCTACTTTCGTTCTTGCTCCAATTTCATGAAGAAAAAAACACATTGGAAAACAGTTTTGCTTTTTATCTTCAATAAATCTGTTTCATGGCCTCCAGTGGACGGCGAAGAGAACTGCACTGCACTTCAATTATTTATGGAAATAAGAATATGTTTTTCAAACGAGGAAACCTGGAAACAGATCGCTGTCCCCCCTGGAGAGACGGAGCTTTTAAGTGCTTCCATCTGGAGAAAACGCAATACGCGATAACATAGTGTACACAGACACACACACACACGTGCACGGACACTTCTAACAGCAGTTTGTGCATTCAGACAAACACAAACTGAAGACATGAGTTTGTTCTCCCTCTGTGTGCTACTCTTTTGCCCTCTCTCAGTGTTTTGTTTTTTTCCTCTTTAAGCTGCTGAGCATAAGCCTCTGCTTCCTCGCCATCTTTATCTTCACAGAACCAATATGTCCCATATTTCAGGCAACACATTGGAAAACATGAGAAAACCCACAATATCAGGAATGAATAGCTCCTTTCACACAGCAGTCGTGGTAAATGCCGTAAAATTACCAAAATGACTTTACCAGTAAATACACAAATCTGCTGTTCACTCAAGCAACGGCGTTCAAAGGTTCAACGGCTGCTTCAAATGCGTCCTCTAAATGCGTCCTTTGTTTCCCGTGAAATGAAGGATAAAACAGATGGATCCTTCTCGGCCTTGTCTACCCCAGAATTAATTGCGCGCCAGTCAAGACAGGATTTTATTTTTGAGAGAGAAATTGCCGAATTACACTTTTAAACATAAGTATAGGGTTTCAACTTAGGCTACTCAAATATCTAATGATACAAATGCAACAACAACAAAAAAAGCATATAGTTTATACTCTTTATTATATACAGAAATGGACCATGGTGAACATATTTAGACAGTCTGTAAACCCTGTTTTGTTTTCAGACAGTTTAATATAACTTAAAGTCCCCCTGTGGTGAAAATCAAGCTTTTAATGTTGCTTATGTGTCTATGTGGTGATTTTAATATGTTTTAAGACAAACCATGTGCAAATTCATAAGTCGACAGCATTGCTGAGTATTTTCTCCTTAAAACTGCAGTGAACCAAAGACAGTCTCAAAAACACGCTTTGAAATCGCTGGTGTTTCTGATGTCACAAACTATCTTGTTGTAACCAATCATGTTAACGTACAGGCGGGCTTTAGCATATCATTAACAGCGAACTAGCAGGGGAGTCTCGAGAGAAGCCAGGTTATCCCAGTATATTTTTTTGTTGATATGAAAAGTCGGGTAGCTTTAGCAATATAGCGGGTGTATGATGTATATTACGATGTTATGATAAACTACATGCATGTTCTGAGTTGTTAAAAGCGTTTCTGGTGATTGTTAGAAGCCGGACTGAGATGGCGAACGGGAACATAGTTTGTGTAACATTAGCAACACATTATTAGCTGTTTGATAACGTAGTCAAGCAAAAGGCTAATCATATTTACCGTTGGGTGTCTGACTTTGTAAAGAGCGATACCATTGTGCAGCGTTTACCCCAGTAAGTTGGCTGAGTGAATCTCTGAGCTGGCTTGAGCGAGTGGAGGCGGGGCTAATTAGCATATTCATGGTTCTAAATGAAGCAAGGATGTAGAGTTGCATTCAAGCTATTTTAAGGCATGAATATATTTTTTTTTCACAGGAAAAAACTTTTAAATGTCATTTTGGTGATCAAAGATGAGTTTTAAGGGTTACAATTATGGACTACTAGCCTGGAAATCCAGACCTAAATCTGAAAGATTAATGGTCTGGCATCGACTAATGAAGATCGCCCAGCTCGAGGGGCGGCACCAAGCATGCATTTGAAAATCTCACTGCACGCAATTGGATAACACTACGACCAATCACAACAATAAGCCCCATACGCTTAGCTACCAGCGGAGCTAACTGGTAGATTAGACTCTTGCCGTATCCGGTCGGCAAAACAGCAAAAACGCCCTTCTTGCAAAGGAATGATTCGAGCGGCATCTTCTGTTCCTCTTTTAGATAAAAAGCCAAGTCTAACTCGTTCATTGTAGCGGCCAAAGCCGTTTCAAACAACTGGTGTTCATCCATAGCCATCTTGCAATGTTTACAAGGGCATATTTAATGAGCATCATTACTCGACGCCAGAGTAAACTTGCTGAGCAAATTAAAATTGTGCTCTCGCGAGAACTCTGGATTTCCAGGATAATGCACTACAGGGGGACTTTAAAATAAAGTCTAGCAAATACTGTCGCTCATCAACGGCAGCTGTCACAGTTGCTAGGCGACAAGAACCAGTCCCATTCAACAACGCTCAGTCCGACCTTGTTCGAAGGCATGGCCTTTGAGGTCGAGGATGCAACCTTTGAATTGCGAGGGACACAGCCTTTAGCACCAAAATACTGGAAATTTCTGTGATGTCAGTTTTCGGAAATGATATTGAAACGCTGCGCCGTTGTCTTCATTCGCTCGCATGAGGAGAAGCACTTCAGTTTCACTAACCGTTCAATTTGAAGACATATTTTGAGTTTGAGTGACAGGCATAGGGGGATGATCAAACAGTGCTGATGAATGGAAAAGAAGGCTGGGTCTCGAGCGCGACACACTGAGAAATAAACAGAGTTTGATTGTGTTAACACTATTCAGGCAAATCTAAATTACTTCTTTATCGTTGTCTCTGCATTTTGAGCTGGGATGGAAGAATCAAAACAATCTGTTTTGCACCAAAAGGCTTATTGTGATTTGTGAATCATTATTGAAGAGAGATCATCAGTCAAGCCATAGAGGACCTTCGTTCTTTTACACAAACACACACACACACACACACACACTGAGTTCTCTCATGCTATTTAAAGATAGCTACTGTAGCCCCTGTGCCTCAAATCAGCGAACCTTGAGCACGGCCGGCAGTTCCCATGGCAACCCGCATAGAGCAAATCACCTGGGGACACAGAACAGCCTTATGGGATTTGTGGTGCAATTATAACAGGATTAGAAGTATTAGAAACTTCAGGAAATGTCCACTATGCCATTAGTGTCCAAATGTTTATATTTATTATTGATAAAGATATTGTGGATATTCGAAATATAGACTATATTATATGCAGTTAGTGTACTGTTAATTGCTTGAAATGCACGGATGACTTATACATTTGCCAAAAATATGCAATATAGAACCAGAACACCCTGTTTAATCCACTGCATCCCAGAAAGTACAAAACTTGACCTTCTACACTAGCAGAAAAAAAGTACTTGAAAAGTGCCCCATTATGATTTTTCGGTTATTGTCTCGGAAATGAAAGAAGCGCCTGAAACGAGTCGTCAGTAATTCCAGTATTACTTCCTGCATGAACCTACATATTAGGCTTGTGACAAATTTGCATAATGCCAGTCTATGGTCTTCATTTGTTGCCGTGAACATGTACTTTGACCCTCAAACACTGTAGTTGTAGCTGCGAGTTGAAGGGTTTGATTCGTGTGTCGACATGTTGAGAAGACGCTGTTTTCTGCTGCCAAAGCACATCCACTTTGATGCACTTCTAAAGGATGAGACTCGCGCTGGATTTGATACGGTAAAACTGATGACAGCATTACTCTTCGTATCACTGTGTCAAATGGAGAGGAAGATCTGGAGCTGAATATTCAGATATGGTAATGAGCGTTTAGGCGCTGTAAGTTGTCGACCAATCACAACAGACTGGGCCATCTGACCAATCAGAGCACAGCAGGTTCTCAGAAAGGCTGGGTTTAGAGAGACTGAATCCTTTATTGTACTGTTTCAGACACTGTGAGAATAGAGGAGATACTGCAATGTATATTATAAGAAAGTGTTTTTGACTTTGGATGCATGTAAACTGAGACTCCAGAGCAAAATTAGGAGCCTTTAAAATAGCATAGCAGGGGCAACAATGTCACTGAAACAGTACCCTTAAAAAGGGACAACTTTGTAACATGTTTACACCTAAAAGGTGCATATTAAAGGGGTCATATGATGCAATTTCTTGTTTTCCTTTTTCTTTAGTGTGTTATGTAGCTGTTAGTGCAAGTATAAGATCTGCAGAGTTACAAAGCTCAAAGTGCCAAACCTAAAGAGATATACTTTATAAAAGTTAAGGCTCAGCCACGCCTTCCTGAAACGCTTCGTTCAAACACGCCCCCACAAACCTACGTCAGTGTGTGGGGAAGAGTTTCATAACAACACACATACGAAAAGAAAGAAGGCGTAACTTTTATTTTTGCTGTATTATTGTTGCCGGCGCCGCCATGTCGTGGAGAAGCTGTGTTTTTCGTTGCGAAAGCCAAACTACTTAGTTTGGCCTTCAAAAAGAGGACACAATTAGAAAACAGTGGGGCAAGTCCATCTTTACATGGACATTCTGGCGCTTCTGACTCAAACAGACTGTAAGTATGTTTTCATATTTGAAGAATTTGCTACTGACTATTCAAACGCGAGCTTTGAGCAGTGTAGAGTAGCGCTTGTATGTCGTTTCTACGATCAATAATGGTTTTATGGTTTTATGTTTACATAGTGTTCTCACACCCGGAGTGTAGCGCGCACGTAAAAAGACAGTAAAGTCATTATAATCAGTAATTATGTCCCCAAAAATAAAACTTTACCCATCTGATACGATCTGGTCCAGTCGCGCTGGCAAAGTTGATCGATCAGCTTGATCATCTGCATTTTCCGGATCAGATTCAGGCTCGAATTGATAAGGTAGTACCGACATTATCACCTGTCATTATTGCTTTGGGAGCTGATGTTCCAAATATGGTATGGGGCGTCACATTTCTGTCACACGCTTAAGGTTTTTGGGCCAATCACAATGCACTGGATCGCTGGCCAATCAGAGCACATCACGATTATCAGAATGAGCTTTGTAAAAATAGACTTGTTTCAGAAAGACGGGGCATAGAGGAGCAACAATAATGTACAGTCTGTGTAAAATAATGACTTTTTTTTTAACCTAAAGCCGCGTAAACACATTGCATTAAACCAAATACACAAAATAATGTTCTTTTTAGACCCATCATGTGACCCCTTTAATACCATTGAGTCATAATATGCACCTTTTAGTGGAAAACAAGTTACAAAGAAATACTTACACACACATTACCATTCAAAAGTTAGGGGTTGGTAAGATTTGGTAATGTTTTTGAAAGAAGTTTTTTATGCTCACCAAGACTGCATTTATATGATAAAAAAAAAACAGTAATATTGTGAAATATTACTACAATTTAAAATAACTGTTTTCTATTTGAATATATTTTAGTATGTAATTTATTCCTGTGATCAAAGCTGAATTTTTAACATTTTTACCACAGTCTTCAGTGTCACATGATCCCTTCATAAATCATTCTAATATGATGATTTGCTGCTCAGTAAACATTTATTATAATTATCAGTGTTGAAAACAGCTGTGCTGCTTCATATTTTTGTGGAAACTTTGACATTTTTTCAGGACAGCACTTTTAGTCGTTTTCACGGATATGTGTGAATGGGGATGTTTTGACAAGGGTGTCGTCTGTACACACGGAAAACTCAAAGGAAAAACTTCTCCGTGTTAAGCATATCATTGTCATGCAAACATACCCTAAAAGTCCATGAAAATGAAACTAAACACAGACCAGAAGCAATGTCACTTTGTAAAGAAACTCTATGTGCCTATAGACTAAACACGTAATACGCATGCGCACGTCACTGTTTTCACAAATTTGTGTTTTTGTAGTTTACACGGAGACAAGAACGGTTCATTTTCAAAAATGTGCACTCTGAAACCCGTTTTCAAAAGTTTGCATTCCCCAAAAATGCCATTGTCGTGTAAATGAACGGGCAAAACGCATAAAAACCATATTTCCCCTAACCGCAGGCATTTTTTCAACTCCTCTTTATCGCCTATGTGTTTAAAATGTAAAATTGAAAGAGGTACTTTAACACATTGTCTGTGGTCATGTAACAGACTGCAAAGGTATTGGTTTCTGGTGCTAGGGGAGATGGAAAAGATCTTTAATATTCAGTTAGATTTTGACCCAGTCTCACTGTTGTTGGGTATACCTAATAGATGCATTACTTCATCTGCTAATAAGAAATTGTATAATATTCTATCCTTTGCTGCCAGGAAAAATATTTTACTTAATTGGATCAGTGATAAATCTCCATCCTTTAAATAATGGCACAAGATCATTTTTGAGTTGATTCCCCTGGAGCGCCTTACCTATGTGTTACATGGAAAAACAGACCAGTTTTACAAAGTCTGGACCCCATATCTGGACGCTTTGGAACCTTGTCTTCGCCCTATTATATTACAAGGAACATGTCTTGTAATATTTGTATAAGAAAAATTCAATAACCATAATTAAAAATTATGTTTATATAATTGTTGTATAAACGGTGTTGTATAAACGGCCCCTGAACTGAAAGGTACCAAGACATATGATCAAAAACCCAAGACATAACCTGCATAGATGTCTTTATTGTCAAATTAATGCATCCTTGCTGAATATAAGTATTCATTTCTTATTCCATCTTCTGTTCCGAGTGTATCTTCTGTTCTGCTCCTGCCACCTTCATTCATTATCCTTTCACATTTGCTTTATCGAATTTGACACCATTGAGAGTGCATTTCCCAAAACACACACACACACACACACACACACACACTCACCGGTACAGCATGGCTTGTCTCTCTGATTGGCAGTCATTGATGCTGAGTCCACACTCCCTCAGGTAAAGCTCAAGACGCCGGCGCTCGACCAGTCTGTGTGCCGCCTCCAAAATCTGAGAAGCCAGGGCATCCGTCTCTCCTTTCTGCCCCTTTCCTCGGCTTTGCACGTTTACTTTTGCCCCAGTGCTGCTCGCTGCCCCTGACGAGGCTTTGGGCTTCTTGCTGATCCCGTACAGGTCCTCAACGGAGAACTTGCCCCCCTTCGCCCCACGACCCCCAAACATGGCCATTTTCCAGGGTTTAGTTCGGTCTGTCGTCGTGTTCGGCTTGAGCTCTCAGTTCAGCGTTCAGACACACTCCAACTGGCAGGACTAAGTGTAAAAAGATAAAAGAAAGGTAAAAAAAGCAAAGAACAAAGTTTCAGCATGCAGGTACCAAATTAAATATATCATTTGGAGATGCCACATTTATCTGAAACACACACAGATAAAAGGGAAAAAAATACCCATCCTTTAATGTTTGTTCTTTCACACAGTGAAAATGATTAAAAAA
Organism: Leuciscus idus; assembly: GCA_021554675.1. Classification (NCBI taxonomy): domain Eukaryota; kingdom Metazoa; phylum Chordata; class Actinopteri; order Cypriniformes; family Leuciscidae; genus Leuciscus; species Leuciscus idus. Next base: position 5,033,300 of record CM038624.1, read on the forward strand.
AGAACATCTGCACACATCACTGTCAAAAGTCACACACACACATTCCTTTTTAAAACATCATCTCTTTCACTGTAAAAAAAAAACGCAAAACATTTTTTTTGCATTTACTTGATAAGCAAAATTGCGAAAAACAATAAGATATGCTTTCATAGAATATCTCCTGATTTAAGATTATTTTTATTACCCCAAATAGTTTTTTTGTTGTAGTTGTTGTTGCTTAAAGCATAAACCTTTAGTTTGAATTATGCTTAAAACAAATAAAAACAACCCAGACAAATTAAAAAAAGTTCACAAAATCGCTGAAAAATTCAATTTCTTTCTTACTTTTGTCTCTTTTGCTTTCTCCTCTCTTTTTCCCAGTCTCTTTCGCTCTTTGGAATGACAGAGGATTTACAGTGATGTTGTTGATTTAGATTTAAAACACACACACACACACACACACACACACACACAGACTAATGCTCAATCTGCTTGCATTGGGCTTGATTTAAAAAAATAAAAAAATAAAACCTCAGATAAAGAGTGACCAGGTCGCCCCTCCCTCATCCAACAGCTCAAACTACTGATGTGGAAAAAGAAACGCTAAAAATGACACAATTAAACTAAGGACAGACATCCAAAAGGAAGCCAAAAATACCACACCAAGATCTAATAATAAAAGGGAATGGTTGACAGGCATAAAATTTTCAAACAGAGCGCTATAAACAGAATATGTTATTCAGTCCAGTAGATACAAGTTTATACAGTCCTTTTTCACAGGTGTGTATGAAGGAAAAATCACAAATTATATCTGTTTTACATATCATTTGTTTCTAGCAATGAGACAACATGATCTGATGGAGACTTCTGCGATCAAATCAAAGTCATGAATTCAGCACTCAAATATTTCTCATCAAACTCTTTTGAGACTGTGCTAAACACATTCATTTTTATAGCTATGCCTATTCTTATTATATGTAAAAAGCATATTCTTATTTTACTTAATATATACAAAAGTTGGTCTCCAAGAGTGCTGATATTTTCAACGTTTCACTACTTGTCACGTGTTTTTTACACTGCGCTATTCATCCATCAAAGCACATCCAGATTAAATAAAAAAAAATTTTTTTTAAAGGATATATTTTTATTTATTTTATATTTTAAACATAAATCTATTAAGATAAAAGTGCACTTAAAGCATACTTTAAAAAAAAAAGAGTACTTATTATGGAAATAAAATACTTTAAAATATATTCTTAAGGGCACATTGAATGGAATGTTTCCATACACTTAATTACATGTAATATGCAATTAAACGAAAATGTGTTATAGTTTAAATGTATTTTAAACTAAGGTTAATTAAATAAAACAAAAACAGGTTAATAAAAGAATTAACTAAGCAAAACCTACAAAGTGGACTTTTTCAAAGTGTTCTAAAGAATCATAGTCATGAAAGTGCCCTTACGTGTGGTTGGTTGATTATGATTTCACTTTTTTAAAAGTTACGACGCTCAAAGTTCAAAGCAAAGGGAGATATTTTATTTTACAGAAATCGCTTTTTAAGGACTAAAACATACGGAGGTGACATCACAAACCCTAAAATTGACATAAACCCAGCCGGGAATGTGATTAATAGATTATCATGACAGATTATGCTAATCAATGACTAGAAGATAGTTAACTCCACATCAGATACATAAATTCATCAACTAACCTTTCAGAAATGTCCTGTTGCATTCTAAATGCTGTCACTTCTTCTTGAGTCTCTCCATCATTGTCCGACTCTGGTTTGAACATAAAAGGCTAAAAGTTTTTGAAATTTTCAGTGTGTGTCTGTGTGAGGTAATCGGAGCTGAAACAAACGAGCTGTTGAAGCTCCGCCCTCTGTGCCGGGAGCAGCAGCTCATTTGCATTTAAAGGAACAGACACAAAACTGGTGCGTTTTTGCTCACCATCCAAAAGTGACAATTTTAACATGCTATATAAAAATATATGTGGGGTATTTTAAGTTAAAACTTCACACACACACACACACACACTCTCTGGGGACATCAGAGACTTATTTTACATCTTGTGAAAAGGGCATTGTACCACCCCTTTAACATCTGAAGTACACTACAAAGTGCACATTCAACACAATCAAGCAAACTTACTTTTTCCACTTAAATAAAGACTTATGTTACTCAATTTTGTTTGTTAAGTAAATTAATTTTTATTTTGAGGACATTTTTTAAAACCTGTATTTTTGCAAAAGAAATTCATGGGATTGTCCATATTCTTGTGAACTGTGAAGTGGAACCTTTTGCAGAGTGGCAGAGTGATAAAGTCAAAGCACTTTGATCTTCATGTAGGTCATATTACATCCTTTGGTAAGCGCTGTGGCTTTGGGAATACCCATAATCCCTTGCATTTGAATAATTTATTTAAATGTGGTTAAGGGTGGGCACTGACTTATGTACAACATGTACAACATTCTCATTTAAAATTAATAATGTTTTTAGCTCTATACTTTTTGTTGATGTTTTTACAAAGCTGTGGTTGCACAATTAGTTTGGATTATTGTATTTATATTTATAAATATGCGTCATGCATCTCCTTAACACCAGCATCTACCTGACAGAATGCTCTGCAGATGGTCGCGTAATTTTAATATAATCTTTATTTCAACATATCTTTCAGAACAGTGTTCAACTGTGACTCAGAAACACACGGGATGTGACAGCGGACGCTGAGCTGCCCTTGATCCATCCGCTGGAAGAGGGTCAGATTATCAGGGATTAAACTCTTGACTAAGAGACTCCGATTGCCTGCAGTCTCTCTCCGGCACAGCTGTTTCGTCTCATCTCTTCTCTTTCATTCCATCAATCACTCTCTCTTCATGCCTTCATTCAAGAACACTGGGTTCTGTCCAAAGCGAGAGAAATGTTTATGATGTGTGTGGGTACCAAAAAAAAAAGATATTCCAAAATTCTGCTCCTTTGCCTTCACATGTTTTTCAAGTAAATATCCCATTACCTGCTAGTCTTTACCGGGCAAATTCATGTGCTTGCTTGAGAAAATACATGGTGAATCAATCTACAGTACAATTTCTTTGCTAAGGAACACTGAAATCCCTCAAATGATCTTACTCAAATGTGTTAAATGAACAGGGACATGTAAACCCCAGTAATCCACAATACTATATGTATAGAGGCAAAGTCAGTGTTACTCCAACATCCCCAGAGCTGCTCTGATGTCACAATTACATAAATCCATGTGCAAAACAAGGGGCCGAGGTTCACCTGGTTATAGCGCGGTCCCTTTAGCCCCTGCTGGTAGATGCCGTAATTACAATGTCTGGCGGCAAAAAATCATTCTCCATTGAAGGACATTAAAAAGAAGCCATGCATTCTGACTGTCAGCATCCATTTTTGTGAGTGAAAAATTAATCACATTTAAAATATATCATTATATCATTGCCAGTGACTGATTTTCTTTGGCGTTTCACTTAAAAGCTTTTATTCACATGTGAAAATTCATCAACTCACATCAGTTGTGGTAAACATTTCAAGCATGTTGAGGTTCATTCTAGTGTTACCAATCACGTTTGAGCTTCAGCAAGAACCAATGAGGTTTGTTCTCGCACATCAAGAACTGAACAAGATTCTGTTTATGTTTATGATTAATGTTTGTTAATTTAAAACCCTAAATTCAATCTGTTCATCATATAAAGCGATCAAGTCTTTTCAGAAAATGTGTCCTATACCGCTCAATTAATTTGGATTAGTTTTACAATATCTTTATGAACGTTTTGAAATGCCAAAGTGGTAGTTGCGTATCTGTCAATGGAGGGACAGAAAGCTCTCAAATTTCATCAAAAAGATCTTCATTTGTGTTCTGAAGATGAACGAAAGTCTTACGGGTTTGGAACAACATGAGAGTGAGTAATTAATGAAAGAATTTTCATTTTTGGGTGATCTAACACTAAATGTTTTAAGAACAGTCATACAAGTATTTCCTGAATATTATATTATCTGCAGGTACATTTAAAAAATATCTAAATGCTTCTATGATTTGAAACACAATACAAGTGCACATTCAATACAATTAAGTGCACTTCTTTTTCACAAGGGAGCATTTAGTAAGGTTGCTGGAGCCTGTCCACATTTCGATTTATCACTATCATGAACTCCTGGGTTGCAGCCATTCACCTATCGAGAGGTTTATCAGTGTGTCCTGGTGTGTCAACAGTTTAATAACAAATGTAAATATGTTCTTTTCCCTTTGAAAGTTGAGTAGATACGTTCATTCTAAAATGTCTTTCAGCAAATCTAGTTCTCATAACATTTACATACATTGTTTATGCAGGATATCCACCCAATATCTGCCAAACACAAACACTACGTGTAGGGAATTGAATCAGAGTCAGTGGTCAGCAGCAAAACTCAACGACATGATCTTAGCTGAGCAGCTTGACAGGCTGCTGTGACCCCTGTGAAATCATTTGTCTATATATATCTCCAGTGGGTGATGTCATAAAGGGGTCTGTAAAAACAAGGGAGGGCATATCCAGAACACATCTACATGACAGAAAATAATATAATGGTAAAATGAAGGTCATTTGAGCTTACGCATCAGAGACTTTAAAAACACGCCCACTGTCCAATTCTCAGGCATATACGGTGACACAACACATGAATGAGTTATTTGTCATAATGCACGGTGACAGAGAGACGCCAAAGGCATTGCATATAGCCGTCAGGAGAAACTGTGATGATGGGTTATCATGTTTCACCAAAGGAAATGTGCCAACCAATATATACTGTCAGAGGAGATCATAAAATACACAAAAGCATCAAAGAATAATCTATATAGGCCTTTACTAACCTGATATGAACACAGATGTCAAATGGGTTTTTGCAGGGCAAATTTCACACATGGCTGAAAACATACATAATTGTTCTCTTTATATTTCTACAAATGAACAAAATTATTCATGCCTTAGGCATCTAAACATAATCTGGATTTCTAATGTATTCGCACATGTTTAAAGTGCCTCATCTGCTATGCTAATTTCACTCAACCTACCAGAATATGCTATTGTTCCACTATGTAGGATTTAGCACACATTGTTTCTTATTGTTGCGTTACAAGGACCAATCCTTGCACATTTTGCACATTATACGGCCTCATTATCTCATGTACTCCACTTTTGTTTTACCTTATGTATTTATGCACAGAGAGATTCTCTTAAATTTTCGTTATTTTCTCACAGATTCTATAAGTAAAATAAATCAAAGTAGCCTAAATAAAAAAGAGAAATGAAATACGTCCAGCCTGACACGTCCAGCTCGGTCAGTTCTGTGAGACTGCCTGTGCTTGTTTCATCACATCTTTAGACAATGAACGAATGACCTTGCTCATGAAACAATGTCAGATCACTGCAATATCCTTTTATATCCCTAGGATGCCCCCTGTTGTCATGCTACAATTCATTTTATGTCTGAACACCATATTATATTTATTAAATTGGCTAAATATAGATCAGTCGTTGCAGACATTTATCTGTCTTAGATTAAAGCTATGATCTTTCCTGGATGCTTTTAGAAAATGGCATTAAAATGTCAGACGATTTTACCATTTTAATTTGAAATACACCACAGGACTGAATAATCATGATAATATTCTCAAAAGAGCTCCAGAGTTTTTACCAAAATGCATGTCCAAACAATATGGTGCATGTGCAAAAACCTTTTTTCGAATAAGCAGTGAAAACAAGTATATTTTCATCTCCTTCATGGACATTTAAGAGTTTTGCTTTCTTCTTTCAAAGTTTTAAAAGGCTCAAATCATATATCTAGAGAACAAAATAGCATATCATGTTGAAGACAAAACTACTTTTTTTCAACAGGAAGCGATATTGGAATACTTTAAGTGGCAAAAAGTGGCAAATTGCTAAAACATATGAAGTGTTATTCCTTCAGGAGGATTGAAAGCCGAGTGTTGCTGGTAACGCATTATGCAAGTTAATTAGTTTTAAGTATATATATAAATATGGTGCCATGTGCAAAAACTTTTTTTCTGATAAGCAGTGAAATGTGGCACAAGCATATTTTCATCTCCTTCATGGACATTTAAGAGTTATTGCTTTCTTCTTTCAAAGTTTTAAAGCTGTGATATTCAAAAAAGAAAAGTCAAATCAAATATATCTAGAGAACAAAATAGCAAAATGGCAAAAAGTGGCAAATTGCTGAAACATGAAGTGTTATTCCTTCAGGAGGATCGAAAGCCGAGTGTTGCGGGTGTAACGCATTACAAGTAACACAAGTTATGTAATCAGATTTCTTTTCAAGTAACTACTAAAGCATTTATTTAAAATTTAATACAAAATATCTGAGTTACTTTTTCAAATAATCATTGCAAATTACTTTGTTTTCCCATTTATTGACCAACAGCTCTCCTGTCCTCATGTTGAGAGAAATAAGGAGTACATGGGCATCGTGTGCGCTGTGTGTGAACATTATGGGTATTGTAGCTCTAGATTAAATGTAAGCATGCATTTACTTATCTCACTTGCACAAAAACAGATTCAGTATTCCTCAAAATGAATAAAAACAGTGAAATACAAACTCAGAATATTACGCAAACCTGCAATAATTAAAGGGGATTGCCGCTATTATGCAAAATTCACTTTTATAAGGTGTTTGAACACAGATGTGTGTCAACGGTGTGTGTAAACAACCAGCCTAAAATGGTAAAAATCATCAAAAATAATTTTTATAATCCCCATAAATCCTAAACTGTCTTTCAAAACCAGCTGTTCTAGATTTCCCCCTATTCTTACATAAGAGTATAGATAGATCCCGCCCTGAGTGATCCTCACCAGTCACCAATTCTGTTTCCTTGCATTAGCATCTGAGATATACAATGTCTGCGCCAAAAAACATTACAAATGTTCTGTTACTGGATATACCAACGAACATACGAGTCTCCGTAGTCTCCCGGCATCTAAGCCACTGAGGACACCGTGGTTGAATTTTATTTATTAAAAAAATGTGCCGAAGAAAGTCGGAAAAGTGTCATAAATTTGCGCAAATCATTTATTTTGCCGGACTGCTTCACAAACGAGGGTCAGTTCAATGCTGGATTTGCGCAAAAGATTAACATGACAGTACATGCTAGTAGTAGTCCATGAGTTGATTCGACTTAAAGGAACCGTATGTAAGAAATGTATTTCAATTAATCATAAAATGGCCCTGATATGTCACTAGACATTAAGAAATCATGTTCATTTCAAATACTTATATCACTGATAACAGTAGTCCGGCCAGGATATTGTCATTTAAAAAGTAAAGTTGCAGCCCTCAACTGATGTTGATGTTGTCATGTTGTGCTTTGGCCTGAAGCTCCACCCTCCGGCTATCTACCAATCACGAAGTCAGTAGTGTTTCGGCAACGGGGTTGCCAGCTCTGCTCTAGTTACCACAGCTGCAGCTACAAACGTTCCGGCTGGATCCTGCAGCCTATCTGGCAACCTCGAGTCAGGGGGGAGGGGGAGGGCATACACCGCTCTACAGTAATTTGAAAGTGATTGCAGTACCAGTTTTGGCCACAATCTTACATATGGCTCCTTTAACTCCACAACAAATACATAAATGTACCCACTTACCATTCAGAAACATCCAGTTGCATTCTTAAAGTTGTAACTTCTTCCTGAGTCTCTCCATCAGTGTCCGACTGAACACCGCTACTTACAATTTCTGTAATTTCTGAATTTGCATTTAAAGGGACACACACAAAAACTGTGTTTTTGCTCACACCCAAATAGGGGCAAATTTGACAAGCTGTAATAAATGTTCTGTGGGGTATTTTGAGCTGACACTTCACAGGCACATCCCGGGGACACCCAGAGACTTATATAACATCTTGCGAAAGGGCCATAATAGGTCCGCTTTAATAGACTTTATGTATTTAATATCACTTTATTAACTAATGCCTTTGCTGCTGACCTTTGATGATCCAATTCAACCAAACCAATAAGCAAAAATGACTTTAGATAAATATCACATTTGTGTTCATTGTATGACTTGTGTCTTATTTAGGTTATGACTATGACTGGGCCATCCTTATAAAAACCTTTTTATCTAATATTCCAATTCTTCTCGCTATTTTGTTCAAACGTGTCAGAATCACAATGCAACCATTGTTACTTGATCTTCGATACACAAAGTGTTAATCCTCAGCTCAGAAAACCGAACACAGAACCGCATTCAGGACGTTTTTGTCTTACTGAGAGAAACTATAATCGTTTAAATCCATTAATTCTAAGAGCTGGTGCCTGACATAACATGGAAAATCAACCCACGGATGTAATCCCTAACTGAAGAGAAATATGTATACAGTAAACACAGACGGCTGTGATTGGCCCTTACTCAGCAGCACTGAGAAAAGTTACAAATGCAACCCTAAAGGCTGCTTCAGAACAATCACCTATTGATCAGAACAAAATATTTCAGCATTGACTCTGAGATACACACAATAATTAGTTAAAAAATAATTTCTCAGTAATAGTAATAGATAGTAATAACAATATACAATACAACCTAAATAAAGTAAAATAATTATTCAACAAGACAGCCTAGTTAACACCAATTAACACAAGTAAATGGTAAATAAAGCAATTAAGGAGCTTTTTTGAAGGTATTTAAAATCTGATTAAAATATGTTATGCATATGACAGACGCATAATTATTCTCTTCCAGTAGCATTTGCATTTATTTTTGGTGTTGCTGTTGATGTTAAACTGCTGTTAGACCTCTGCAGTGGATTGAATTCTCTCTTTTTAAAGGCTCACAGCGGAAAAGAAAGGACGTCTCTGTCTCTTTAAGACACATAATTACACGTCACGTACGTACTCGGCCCCGCGAGTGAAAACTCGTATGTCATTGGTCCATGCGTGTTCCGCTTGTCGTGCGCGTTCCCGGCGAGTCACCTTGCTGTACACAACAGCAGAAGTGTATCAGCAGAAGCGAAGGTGTCCTACAGAAACCCGAACCAGCACTGCAGCCATGGCAGCGCACACGGGCAAACCCAAAACCTCCCCCAAATCTATTAAGTTTCTCTTCGGTGGCTTGGCTGGGTATGTATGCGCCTATGCATTCAGCGGCGCTCTCTGTTGCATGGGCTTGAATTGAATGAGCAACTGATGGGAGAGTGAGAGTGAGATTATTGATAAGGGTCATCCTTTATCCGCTGCGCGAGCTATTGATCAGAATCAGCATTAGGAGTTTATGTGGTGTGTTGTGGATTTTCTTGTCTATTTCTGCGAGTTCTGTAGTGAATGAATTTGCAGGCCCAGAGAAAGCCTGGTAACCCCGTGTCAAAATTTGAACTTCAGTGTAAATGTCACGCGTCGTCATGTGTCACTGAGGAATGTACGTTGTAGGCCCTCTTTTCTAACTTATTTGTTGCCAAAAGACTTGTCTCAAACCTTTAAATATTCAATTTCATCCTTAAATATATTACTACAAAATTAAGGCAGTTCCCTCACACATGGACTCTCTGAAACAATGCTGTTTCTTATACAGGTTGTCCTTTGGCAAATGTTAAAGTCACCATGAAATCAACACGTACAATTCTTTTTTTATTTTATTTTTTTATGTATTTATTATAAAAGATTTATCCGTGCACATAATTATTTTCCTAAAATTCATGTGACCTCTTAATCTTTATTCAGAATATCTTCCCCTCCCTCAACATCTCTGCTCTTCTCTGATGACGTGTTTACCGGCACGAGGGCGGAGCAACCTGTCACTCACATGAGATCCACCAATAGCAAACCACAACCATCCATTCAATTCCCCACGAACAAAATCAAGTCCCGCCCTAGATTTTTTTCTTGACCGAGAAGCCTTTTCACTCGGATATAGGGAAGAAAAGACTATCTCAAATTCCATTTCAAAGGCATAATTGCCTTGTTTGTGTGTAACTGAGCCAAAGTCTAAAGGACACCATAAATGCATTAGTTTAAAAGGAATTTCATTTGTTTTTTTAAAGAAACAGCAGCTGTTGTAGGCCGGGTCCTCAGTCAGAGAAAAAAAGCACTCCTGTTGAAATTCTAAATACAATCAGATCCTGATAAGATTAAAAAGCAACAGGATGAACATGACTGAGATTCCTATAGGAGTTTCCAGTTCCAGTTTTGTGATTCTTCAGAATTTTCCGACTGGGATATTTTATCATATCGGGGGATCATATTGGTCCTGTAGAGAGAAATTCATATTATGTGTCCTTATCTTCTTTTTTTTTGTGCTAATTTTAACAGGATACCTTCAGGATGAGAACAGGGCTTTAAAGTAAATAAATGATTTAGCGGTAACACTTTACAATTAGGTTCATTAGTTAGCATTAGTTAATGACCTAATTGATTAACGACCATGAGCAATACATTTGTTAATGATTTGTTTATCTTTGTTAATAAAAATACAGCTGTTCATGTTAGTTCACAGTGCATTAACTAATGTTAACAAGATTTTAATAAACTATTAGTGAATGTTGAAATTAACATTAACAAAGATTAATAAACGCTGTATAAGTGCAGTTCATTATTAGTTCACGCTAACTAATGTAATTAAATAATGTTAACTAATGAACCTTATTGTAAAGTGTTACCGATCTAGCTAACATGCAGGCATTCTCTCTGACTTCCAGGATGGGTGCGACAGTGTTTGTGCAGCCGCTGGACCTGGTGAAGAACCGGATGCAGTTGAGCGGTCAGGGCTCCAAGGCTCGCGAGTACAAGACTAGCTTGCACGCCGTGGCTAGCATCCTGCGCAACGAGGGCATCGGGGGCATCTACACCGGGTAAGAAAGAGAACCACGGCGCAACTGCGCTAGGAAACCAGCGTTGTAGATTAGTGAGGTACACTTTCACACAACAAGGCGAGAATGTTCAAGTACAGAGTAAAGAATTTGAATGAATTATTGAATTTATGTTTGTTTTTTAACATTAATTTTTACCAGACACTGGATGTGAGAAACTAGGGAGCTCTAGCTGGACATCCTTACTGAGTGACTGTAGATGGAGCCCATAGCTTTACACAAGCAGTAAATATCTGATTAGGTTTATATCTGATACATATATCTCGTATATATCACTACGCATTCATTGTGTTCACGCCATTCTGTCCCGTGTTTTTTTAATTGCAGGCTTTCGGCGGGTCTGTTGAGACAGGCTACCTACACCACGACGCGCTTGGGCATCTACACGGTCCTGTTTGAGCGCATGTCTAAAGCGGATGGCACACCTCCCAACTTCTTGATGAAGGCTTTGATCGGGATGACCGCTGGAGCCACGGGGGCGTTCGTCGGGACTCCGGCTGAGGTGGCGCTCATTCGAATGACGGCTGATGGGAGGTAGAAGAATATCATTACACTTCACCATAATTCATAATCACTTAGGCTACGTTCAGACTGTCAGTCCAAATCCGATTTTTGTGCATATCCAATTGAAGATTTCAAGTGTGAATGGCAAAATATCACATGAAACGTGATTTTTACAAATCCGTTTCAAGCTACATCCACATGTGGTTTGAAATCCTATTCAAATCGCGTTTCTGGAAATCCGTCTCAGTCTGAACGCTCTGGGGTGCGTTTCCCGAAAGCATCGTTAGCCAACTATGGTCGCAAGTTCTGTCGTGATCAGCATAGTTCAACGAGTCGGTGTTTCTCGAAACCATCGTTCCAACGAACATTCGCAAACAGCATCGCAAAGTTGTGTGGTTGGAACGACAGATCTCGACCTGTGGTTAGAAGCAGAGTTTCTAGATTGCATGACATGTGGACTTAATAAATCCTTATCTTGAGCAAAACAAGCAAGCCGACATTCAGTACAACCTGTGTCTTTTATTTAGAATACATACAAATGTCATTTACGTCGTTGAGTTTGTCAAGAGATTTAAAGCACTGTTTTTGAAGAGTGCGCGTGTGCGAACGTGCTCTACCACGTAAGAACGAGCCTATGATTGAATCTGGAAATAAAGCGAAATAACTGAGAAAAATGAGAAATAGTCCTCAGATGCCATGTCTGTAATTTATATCAAAACATCCAGTGTTAATTCGATCTCAAACAGATTCATTAAAAGTAGTTATTACTCCACCACGTGCGTGACATCATAAACCAACGTGGTTGAACGACCACTCTGCGACAATATGGTTTCGGGAAACAGTCGTGACTAGCTAGCTGATTTCTTCAACGATGCATCGTACTGTGATAGTGAAGCATCGAGTTACGTTGTTGTACTGGAAACGCACCCCTGATCGGATTTCACATGGTTTATGTGACTTTCACACGCCACTTAAAATGCAAACGTCAGACGTTTTTATAGCAAACATGCTGAAAGTCTCTGCCGAAACAAGGCTGTGCTGTTCCAAAGTGCCGGATGAGCAGAAAATGACAATATAACGGAGACATGATTGTAAACCGACGGAGACAACAGTGCTAGGGCTGTGCAATTAATTGAATTTCGGCTCCCAGCAATCACCAAAATAGTACAATCGAGTAAAAACGATTATTTTGCCATATTCTGTTTTGCAAGAACCATAAGCCATAAACTCTCTCAGCCTATACAGTCAGGGAGGCAAGTCGTGTGCACTAGAGTGCGGATCGGGCCGAATTTTTCTGTCCGAGCCCGGCCCGCGTCCGACAGAGCAGTAACCGAACCCGACCCGAGCCCGACAGGCATAAAGATATTTATGTCCGAGCCCGACCCGAGACCGACAGTTAAAATCCCATTTTTTTTCTCATACTAATGACACATGTACGTTTGTTTGTGTGGAAAGCCCGCTTTTATTAAGCAACTGAAGGAAGGCATTCGGAAATGTCAACAGGATGAGTGCATCAGCGCGCACGGAGAAACAAGCGCACTTAACATGGGCGCGCATGCACGTGTTTGGTTGTCACGGCTACATAAACAAATTTGAAATTTGCGCACACAGGAAGACAGATGTTATGGTACAATTTTACATGCATTTTAATCACAAAAAATGAACGTTTGCATCAAGTGAAAGCATCAGGCACATTGGCTAACGTACCTACATAATAAGCTGTTTTAAATTTAAAATGTTCAATGCCTTATCGCGCTGATGTGACCGAGCCCGACCCGAACCCGAACATAATTTCTAAATATCTGTCCGAACCCGGCCCGGCCCGTCGGGTACCGACGGGTCCCGTCGGGCTCGGGTCGGGTATCCATCCTCTAGTGTGCACATCATCTGCTGGAATTTCTTTTTAATAAATGCAACACGTTCCCAAAGTCATGTGAAATAATCGTGTTACATAATCGTGATTTCAATACTGACCAAAATAATCGTGATTATGATTTTTTTCCATAATGGAGCATCCCCAAACGGCGCAGAAAAAATCTGTGAAGACGCATAGTCCAGTGCATGGCATAGACATAAATACATACATATTGTACAATGGTATTTTTCTCCAAGCTGAGAACTCAATGGGTCTCATTCATGAAACATTCGTAAATATACGAGTAAATATGTGAGTGATTTGCGCGTAAAGAGACCTTCCCGAAAACTCTTCTCCTGATTCACAAATACTTCGTAAACGTCAGATATGATAGTGAAATGTGTGTGTGTGTGTTAATGAATTCCAATCAGTTGTAAATGGGACGCGCATGCACGCTCATTCTCAATTACCATAAATCCCGCCCATTAAATCCGACTGACAAGTATATATGGGCATCATATTATGACACCAAACGAAGGATTTCAACATGTCTTCTCAAAAGCGAATGAAAAAGAGAAATTTCTCAGATTAAGAAATTTAAGTTTTATTATCAGAAGTTCATTCAAAACGCCACATTTTATTTTCAAGCGTACATAGTGGCGTATCAGGTCCTAAAAAAAAGGAGTCCCAGAAGTGAAAAGAAAATGGTTCGACATGTAACCCCGTCAAATAAACCCGATTAAGGTGAATTAAAATGCAGCCTTATTAATGAGCAAAACGTTCGGATGTTAAACGCACTATTTACCCGTGGCTGGGAGCAGGTGTAGGTTTCTTTCGTACCAACTAACATTTGGAAAATACGAAAATTTACGTCAGAACCACTTTACACACGATTTACACAAAAAATCGTTCTGCTCGTGTTTCATGAATGAGACCCAAAGAGTTTATAAAATGTGTAAAGGAGTCAAAGCAGCAGTAGGAATTCCTCCATCACACACACAAAGATCTGCTGCAAGAAGACGCAGTTCTGACGCCTGTACCGAACTATAATGGGCAACGTCGCGAAAAAAACCAAGGGTGTGTCTGAAATCACACATTCTCTTGAGCAGGTGCTTATTTTGAATAAGTAATTAATCATGTGACCTCCCAGCATCAGTTGTGTCGCGTCACTGCCATTCACAAATCCTCTCCCGTTGCATCATGGGATAGTAAAGTGTCCATCGGATGCACACTCCAGAATCTCACCAGAACTAGTAGGTCATCCGGTGACTTTTTGCCTACTCTTTTATGAGGACTGTGAATTCAGTCATACTTCTTTTGTCACATGCTGTTTTTCGCATACTATATAGTAGGGAAGTGTGCGATTCCAGATGCAGCCCAGGCACGCTTAAGCATTCTTTCTGTCCTTTTTAGGGACGCATCTTGTAACATCACGTCCTGTTTTTGGTTCTTTTAGATCTCTTTGGTCCGTGTTGCGTTAATATTTTAATTGAACCGCACCCGAGTTCGTTTGGAACCACTTGTTTAGTGAGCGCTTGTCCGCATGTTCGGTGACCCGCAAGGTTCAAATGTTGTTTTAATCGAACCAAACCTGTCAAGTATGAACACACCCTTAGATTTGTGAAACAAAACTGACATGTAAAGTGACCAGCCAACCAAACAACAGATCATTTTGTTTTTATGTGCCATTTAATAAAAATAAAAACATTTTATTAAAAATACATGTACATAATAAATAAATTTGTAAATTCTATAATAGTACATAAATAATACTAAACTGTTAGTATTATTTTATTGTGTTAATATTAATATCAATATCATCATCATTATCTTATTAAAATATTGAAACGTTAAAAAAATATTGAAATGTTAAAAAAAATTTGAAATGTTATTAAAGTATCACTTTTTTTATCTCTTTCTTGTCCAGGTTGCCTCCAGAGCAAAGGAGGGGTTACTCAAACGTCTTCAATGCCCTCATCAGAATCACTAGGGAGGAAGGAGTCACCACACTCTGGAGGGTAAGTGTGTGTTAGAAGAATATGGTTTGTGTGTAATCCTGTTACATGTGCGCTAATAATCTAGATTGCAGATGTTCATGCATTTACACCAGATGTGGTATGGGTCATACAAGTTTGACCCGTGCTTTTTTGCTTAAAGGTGAAGGCCCAACTTTATGCATGTTTTGTAAGATTCCCCTATCTGTTAAACATATTTTATTAGATTGTCCTAGACTTAATACAACTTGTATTAAATCCAGGACAATCTAATAAAATATGTTGTAAAACAAAAGCAAGATGTAGGAAAAAACATAAAACTCAAATGCATGAACATATTCAGATTCAGATTGTTTTATTTAGTGCCATGTCAGCATTCAAAGCTATTTTCATGGCAAAAAAATCTATTACAAAAATACAAATATCATATAAATACAACAAAAACCAAACAAACAAACAGAAACAGCAAGTCATATTACACAAGATTTTTTTAATTAACATATGATCAAAAAAATAATTTTTTTATAAACCTACCAAAACCTTTTCAGGCATAATCTTACTAAATAGATCCTTAAGTGAGGTAACTTCATAAAAGAGCATTCTACTTGTATAATAAAAATACAAATACATTTTTTTTTTATCATATGTTAATTAAAAAATGTTTGTGTAATATGACTTGCTGTTTCTGTTTGTTTGGTTTTTGTTGTATCGATGCTCTGTGTGAAAGCGGGTTTAGACTAATATCGGGATTTGAAGAAGACTGGCTCGATTTTAAAGAAATCCTGGAACTAAATGAATTTTCATGATGTTTGATTCTTTTACCAATGCAGATCTAACACCGTACTGAGATACTCTGAAAGTCAGCTGTGACGCTGTGCCGCTACCACTGTAAAAAATGGGTGCCGCAGAATCATACAAAGACTAATGATGTGTGTTTTTGTTTTATTTCTAATGTAGGGCTGCATACCCACCATGGCCAGAGCAGTTGTTGTGAACGCAGCCCAACTTGCTTCATATTCCCAGTCCAAACAAGCGCTGTTGGACTCTGGTATGGACCTTCTTTTATCTTATCAGTCACAAACATGTATTATCAGCCCTTCTAGAAAATCTAGCTAATTCCAGATTCTGATGCTCTCTTGATGTACATGGTTAGCTGATCTTGGTGGTTAATTAGTTGGACTACCAGTTGGACTAAGCACAAATCAACCTGGTAGACCATCTCGGTCAAGATGGTTAGGGTTGAAAGAACATTGTAGACCAGCAAGAAACCATCTGCCATGCTCCAAAAACCTGCCCGACTGTCCAAAATCTTTCCCTTTTTTCTTTGTCATTTGCTTGTTTCTTACCGAGAACAGCTTTGTCTGTGTTTGCAGGTCATAATCTAGTTTTTTGGTGCTTGGTTTTTGATTGTAATAAAAGATAAAGCATTTCTAGCATCAGAGTTCTGCAAGTACCTGACGAGTGAACCGCTATTATTTGATGTAGCAGGTGAAATAATATGTACGTTGTCATTTGCGATGCAGGTCGGGCATCATGAGGCACATGCGGACTGCGGCCCGATAGCCAAGACTATTTCAAATTGGGTGCATGTTGATAGGCAGCTGCTTTCAAACGGTCTAGTGCATATTGGGTTCACACTCTGAAGATAGTCAAAGGTTTATATTTACAATGTGTTTTGCAGCATTAAAGTCAGTTGCGCTGATCTGAAGTGATTGACAGCTTCAGTTATTTTATAGGGATCGCTCTTTGCTCGCTTTCTGTATATAGTCTACTCATAATACAAGTGTTATTGTATTTTTTTTATGCTGCTAAGTGGACCAATGGCCACACATATACTGCAGAGTTTCAGAAGAGACAATCATATTTTAATGCGGGTCCAGTTCGGGTTTCAAACGGGTTGGGTCGGGTAAGGAATTAAATTAGTAGATTAAATAAGTGTTAAATTTACCAAACCGGACCCGCCGTGTGGGACTCGGCCTGGCATTGCCAAGTAGTTTTGGGTGAGGGTTATAAATATTTGCGGTAACACTTTACAATAAGGTTCTATTGGTTAACGTTAGTCAATGCATTAATATTTGCAGTAACACTTTACAATAAGGTTCTATTGGTTAACATTAGTCAATGCATTAATATATGCGGTAACACTTTACAATAAGGTTCTATTGGTTAACATTAGTCTGCATTAATATATGCGGTAACACTTTACAATAAGGTTCTATTGGTTAACATTAGTCAATGCATTAATATTTGCAGTAACACTTTACAATAAGGTTCTATTGGTTAACGTTAGTCAATGCATTAATATTTGCAGTAACACTTTACAATAAGGTTCTATTGGTTAACATTAGTCTGCATTAATATATGCGGTAACACTTTACAATAAGGTTCTATTGGTTAACATTAGTCAATGCATTAATATATGCGGTAACACTTTACAATAAGGTTCTATTGGTTAACATTAGTCAATGCATTCATATTTGCAGTAACACTTTACAATAAGGTTCTATTGGTTAACATTAGTCAATGCATTCATATTTGCAGTAACACTTTACAATAAGGTTCTATTGGTTAACATTAGTCAATGCATTAATATTTGCAGTAACACTTTACAATAAGGTTCTATTGGTTAACATTAGTCAATGCATTAATATTTGCAGTAACACTTTACAATAAGGTTCTATTGGTTAACATTAGTCAATGCATTCATATTTGCAGTAACACTTTACAATAAGGTTCTATTGGTTAACGTTAGTCAATGCATTAATATTTGCAGTAACACTTTACAATAAGGTTCTATTGGTTAACATTAGTCAATGCATTAATATATGCGGTAACACTTTACAATAAGGTTCTATTGGTTAACATTAGTCAATGCATTCATATTTGCAGTAACACTTTACAATAAGGTTCTATTGGTTAACATTAGTCAATGCATTCATATTTGCAGTAACACTTTACAATAAGGTTCTATTGGTTAACGTTAGTCAATGCATTAATATTTGCAGTGACACTTTACAATAAGGTTCTATTGGTTAACATTAGTCAATGCATTCATATTTGCAGTAACACTTTACAATAAGGTTCTATTGGTTAACATTAGTCAATGCATTCATATTTGCAGTAACACTTTACAATAAGGTTCTATTGGTTAACGTTAGTCAATGCATTCATATTTGCAGTAACACTTTACAATAAGGTTCTATTGGTTAACGTTAGTCAATGCATTCATATTTGCAGTAACACTTTACAATAAGGTTCTATTGGTTAACATTAGTCAATGCATTCATATTTGCAGTAACACTTTACAATAAGGTTCTATTGGTTAACGTTAGTCAATGCATTCATATTTGCAGTAACACTTTACAATAAGGTTCTATTGGTTAACGTTAGTCAATGCATTAATATATGCGGTAACACTTTACAATAAGGTTCTATTGGTTAACGTTAGTCAATGCATTAATATTTGCAGTAACACTTTACAATAAGGTTCTATTGGTTAACGTTAGTCAATGCATTAATATTTGCGGTAACACTTTACAATAAGGTTCTATTGGTTAACGTTAGTCAATGCATTAATATTTGCGGTAACACTTTACAATAAGGTTCTATTGGTTAACATTAGTCAATGCATTAATATTTGCAGTAACACTTTACAATAAGGTTCTATTGGTTAACGTTAGTCAATGCATTAATATTTGCGGTAACACTTTACAATAAGGTTCTATTGGTTAACGTTAGTCAATGCATTAATATTTGCGGTAACACTTTACAATAAGGTTCTATTGGTTAACATTAGTCAATGCATTAATATATGCGGTAACACTTTACAATAAGGTTCTATTGGTTAACGTTAGTCAATGCATTAATATTTGCAGTAACACTTTACAATAAGGTTCTATTGGTTAACGTTAGTCAATGCATTAATATTTGCGGTAACACTTTACAATAAGGTTCTATTGGTTAACGTTAGTCAATGCATTAAGTGACATTAACTAACAATGAGCAATATATTTGTTAATTGTTACAGTATGTGTTAATCTTTATGAACTTTAGTTAATAAGAATACAAGACAACTGTTCATGGTTAGCATAATGCTTTAGAGATATTCATAATTGTTGATGTTAACTTATTGTTTGCCAAGGGAGCATTGACAATGACAGTGATTTGCTGCAGCAAAGTGACTAGCAATCTTTCGTTTTCCAAAAGAGTTGATGATTTGATGAGATGGTGGCCATTGGTAATGCAGATGGTGGCGAAGTAGACGGTTGAGGAAAGTTTCACTAGTTTTTTCTTTTCTTTTCTTTTCTTTGTACAAACAAATGAACAGAAACATAATGCAGCACTTAATATGATCTTGCATGATCCGTGTCCTATGGGGATACCTTAGTTGACTGCATGATGGAGAATGAAATCTTACATTTTACCGGCAATACATCCTTTTTGTGATCAAATTAGATGTGGGTTGCGTTTCCCTAAAGCATTGTATGGCTAAGTAGATCTTAAAGACCATTAGTGCAAATGGGTTCTACATATAGACTTATAATGCCTTTGGAAAAACTAGCCCAGATCAGTTTTGCAGCCCACCAATAACATGACATCCAGTAATAGTTTTTCATAATTCAGAGGGTTTTTTTGGTGAAAATGTTTTATAAGCAATGTCTAAATGTGATTCAGATGAACTAGTGATTAACCAATCACTAACTGTTATTTATTTACCCTAGTAAGTGTGGACGTATCGACGTGTGTTCTTCTGCTCGAATGAGTTGTAGAACTGAGGTCAATCTGAAATGTACTGCAATGATCCATTTCAAATATCTCTCTACTTTTGTTTGTGCAGGATATTTCGGAGATGATATCTTGTGTCATTTCTGTGCCAGTATGATCAGTGGACTGGTCACCACCGCTGCCTCCATGCCAGTTGATATTGTTAAGACCAGGTACAGCTTTACTTCCTAATGAAAATGGTCATTTATTCACTCGTGTCGTTCCAAACCCGAATGACTTTCTGTCCCTCCATTGAAAGTCTGTTCCCCCAAAACTCTGATGGTTTAGAACATTCATAAAGAGATTGTAAAAAAAAATCCATATGAAATCTTGTGAAGCAACATGATTGTTTTATATGATGAACATATTTAATTTGTTATTCACATATAAATATTGATCTGCAAACTATGGCATTGAATTTTGGCAAACAGAAGCTCAAGCATGCTTGCTTAATGTGCGAGAACCAATGAGGTTCATTATCACGCGTAACGCAAATATGCTTCTGTTTATTTTCGCTGATCAATGATTATATGTGAATAAAAGCCGAAAGTCAATCTGTTCGTCATATAAAGTGACTTGAATTTATTTTACAATCTCTTTATGAACGTTGTGGGTGAATAGACTTTCAATGGAGGGACGGAACAAAAATCTCTCAGATTTCCTTGAAAATATCTTCACTTGTGTTTCGAAGATGAACCAAAGTCTTATGGGTTTAGAATGACAGAATTTTATCTCTTTAATCTCTTTAAACAATTATAACATGCATGATAACTAGCGATGAATATGTTGACTGAAGCCGACAGTTAGTTAATAATTAATCTCCATTTTATGGTCCAACACCAATGTGACAGATTTCAAACCTGCGATTGCATTCACAATACAAGGCTTGAATCTAATATTGATTGTATGACCGATAAATTGTGCATCCCTAATGATAACCATATCAGCATTACTTTTATTTGCCATGTGGTTTACAGAGTGATGCCAGGAGTATTAGTATTGCAGAAACATCATAAACGATATAAAGTTCTAAACCTCACATGCATTACTATTAATAAAATGTTTCTGGAAATTGTGCATTGGTGTGCTTTAGGTACCAAAACTATCAAAATATAACATTGTAACATTGTAGGATGTATAAAAGATATTGAATTAGGTTGGTATGGCCAAAATCACAGCAACTGCAATATATCACAATAATTGTTGTTGCTGGAAATTCAACATTTATGTTAACCATTTTGATACTATATATAATAATGTTCAAATTATAACAAATATGACATAATAACAAATTATGATAAAATGTATAACTTGATTGCAATGTAACTTACTTTGTTTTAAAAGCATCTGCCAAATGCACAAACGTACATGTCCAAGATACTTCATCTCATTTGATGATTATTATTTCCATTTTTACAACTTGGACGCAAACCAAAAGATAAGATTGCACATAACAAATGAGTCACTCATTAAATAAGACCCGACTTAACAACAGAAGACTCAAAACATTCATTCAAATCATAAGTTTTTGCTGATTCTGGTTGTTTTCTGTGCAGCAGGTTTGGGTAGATATTGTGCTGATTATCCAATGCTAACATGCATCTCATTCTTTTCAAAAGAATCCAGAACATGAGAATGATTGATGGGAAGCCGGAGTACAAGAATGGTTTGGTATGTTCTTAACTCACTCATAGTCAATCTCTTGCTGCTTTCCCCTGTTACTCTTGTCTGTTTTAAGCTACTGATCTCAGACAGCCAGAGATGTGACCTTTCAGTCACGTTGGTGTAGGGAGAAATCAGAAATGGATCAAGTTTCAGGAAAAGCTTATTTGTGCCACAAAATAAAAATAGGTAGTTGCAATCAATGTTTTTATACCAATTCTGACTTCTTTTTTTTTTGAATTCTGAGTTTATGTCTGGAAACTCTGAGCAATTCTGACTTTTCCTCATAATTCTGTTTATATCTCACAATTCTGACTTTTTTTCCTCAGAATTCTTTATCTCGCAATTCTGACTTTTTTTTCTCAGAATTGTGTTTATATCTCGCAATTCTGACTTTTTCCCCCCTGAATTCAAAGTTTACATCTCGCAATTCTGACTTTTTTCCTCAGAATTCTGTTTATATCTCACAATTCTGACTTTTTTCCTCAGAATTCTGTTTATATCTCACAATTCTGACTTTTTTTCCCCCTGAATTCTCAGTTTACATCTCGCAATTCTGACTTTTTTCCTCAGAATTCTGTTTACATCTCGCAATTCTGACTTTTTTCCTCAGAATTCTGTTTACATCTCGCAATTCTGACTTTTTTCCTCAAAATTCTGTTTATATCTCACAATTCTGACTTTTTCCCCCCTGAATTCTGTTTACATCTCGCAATTCTGACTTTTCCCCCCTGAATTCTCAGTTTACATCTCGCAATTCTGACTTTTTTCCTCAGAATTCTGTTTACATCTCGCAATTCTGACTTTTTTCCTCAGAATTCTGTTTACATCTCGCAATTCTGACTTTTTTCCTCAGAATTCTGTTTACATCTCGCAATTCTGACTTTTTTCCTCAGAATTCTGTTTATATCTCACAATTCTGACTTTTTTCCCCAGAATTCTCAGTTTACATCTCGCAATTCAGATTTTTTTCCTCAGAATACTGAGTTTACATCTCGCAATTCTGACTTTTCTCCCCAGAATTTTTTTTCACAACTTCCTTTTTTATATTTTCATTCTGTGGTGGAAATCAGCTTCCATGAAAACTTAACTTATCTTGGAAGAAACCAAAAGACTTAAACAGTTGATTTGCGCTGAGTTGCAGGTATTAGAGCACCAACAGTAACGTTTAATCAGCAGGTCGGGATGGCATGACCTTTTCAGTACCATTGTAATGGTTACACTAAATAAAATGCTAAGTAAAGTGTAAATACAATAATTAAATGTCCTTTAGTATTATTTTTGTTGTTAGTGGTATAGTCTCTGACACTTCCAGCCTTTCTCTCATTCTTTTTCACTTTTTCTTTTTCTTTCTTTAGGAGGTATTGGTGAAGGTCATAAGAAAAGAAGGATTCTTCAGTCTGTGGAAGGGTTTCACTCCTTATTACGCTCGTCTTGGGCCGCACACGGTTCTTACCTTCATCTTCCTGGAGCAGATGAACAAGTTCTACAAGATCTATTTCCTTGACTCCTAGATATGTCCTTAGGGTCATCAGGGGACAGCACAGGCCATACTTCCATATTGTTTTTCTCCCACATCTGGTTTCTCAGTATAGTTTCTGTTTTTGATGGTTGGTAACAGAGCCAATATGCACTGGATTGTGGCCCTTTGCTGTGGTGGTAACTGTGAAGACCATTTGGAGTCTTATATTGCATAGACTGACTGACTGACCACATTATAGATTGAATTAAATGAAGGTATCGCTCACTCCAGTAAGACCCCTGTTTTAGTTTTAAATTATATTTATGTAATCCCCCCCCCCCCCCCCCCCCCCCCACACACACACACACACAAACTTTTCCTCCTTAAAGGTCAACAACTGTACTGACATGTCACTTAGTTGTAACTTGTGAGGAATCTTTGTCAATACAGATGCGAACCTGTATTCTGAGTGAATCATAAAATACTTTTCTCTTTCTTCTCATAATTATTTTGAATCTAACCAGCATACACACAATTGTGTGCAAAACACTTATGATCACTATGCAGTGACAACTTAGCCTCACATCAGCATGTTCTACCATAAAGACTGCTTTGCATTGATCATTTGGTGATGTTTACTTGCTTTGAGCACAATTAACTGGAAACTGTTACTGTGTAATAAAGATAATGAGGTGTGTAAAGGCCAATACCACACCAGCTAGCCGCTTGTGCTGTGTTAAAGTTTGAGGTATTCATTTTCCAGTCTGAGGAACTGTATGAAAGTAACAGTGGAATTATTGTGTTCTTAAATTTCGGGATGAAAAAGAATTCCAAATTTTCAACACTTGATATTTTCTTCCTAGTATGAAAGGCATTTATTGCATTTTTGTTTTTAAATGAAGAGTGATATCAAACGAGACCAGCTTTTAAAAATAATTGTGGCTTTCATCAAGTAAAGAAACTAATAAAATGGTGGTGTTTTTCATTTGCTTGCCATGCAAAAACAACAAATTATACAATTTAACAAAACTAGTAAATTAAACAGCGCTGTTTTAAGTAACACTTCATTGGTAGACTTGAAAACATGTAGTTTATTCTTGCTTAATTTCTATACATGACATGCACCTAAAAACAAACAATTTTTTAAAATAAATATTCCATTTAGAAACATAATTAATAAAACCTTTAAAAATATACATATTTTAAACTGATAGTAAAGAGAGTCAATACGTGAATAAATGAGCAGAATAAACGAAATACTGTTTCTGAATGTGAATCATACAATTATCAAGAAACATAATATGCATAAAATCAAAAGCATTTTTGTAGTTTTTGCAAAAGTTCCTAAACGATAAAACCTATGTAGCAAGCATTTGCTCAACTATACAAAGACTATCGTACGCCTGGGTGTTTTTCTTTACACCCATTCAGCCCATTTAGTTGGATTTAATGACGTCATTGTGAAATCCGCTGGTTGGACCACATTACCCAGAATGCAATTTCAAGAATGCAGCGTGCAGCGAGTTTCCGGTCAGAATTAGACAGTCCAAAGATGGCGGACCTCCTGGGCTCGATCTTGAGCTCGATGGAAAAGCCTCCAACCGTTCACAACCAAGAAAGCCGACGGAAAGCGAGAGGTATAAAGTTTTAATTCTACAAATACACTTCCTTGTAGCTAAGAATGTGAAACCGAGAATGCTTGTAGATTTACAAGTGGAAATAAACAAATATCCGCGTGCCCTCTGCGACACTAACTCTGCAATAAATATAACCAATCACCGCCTGAGAAATAATACATGACCGTGCATACGTCATCTGTCGTTGAAAATCCTCTCGACGTCATATCTGGTTTGTTGATACCTTTTGTGGTTGGTATTAAACTTTTATAAATAGGCCAGCCGCACATTTGCTTAAAAGCGTGTCTTAAAAACACGAATAATCTATTGCAATTCAACAATAATAGCTAAGCTTTAATAATATTACAGCCACAGCAATTTCATAAGCAATGTTGTAAATGTTAAATACAGTGTCTAATTGTTCACTAACATGCCAGTAATTTCACGGTGCACATACACGTGTTAAATAAGAAATATTTTTTGTAAATTTTATTGTATATTCTTATAATTTTTGTTGTTATTGTGCAGAACAAGCAGCCAGACTGAAGAAGCTCGAGGAGGATGAGAAGAGGAAAAAAACTGAGTTTAGGAGAAAGGTACTGCCTTTCTTTGTCTCACGTAAACAGGAGCCTATGATACCGTAAAGTTTTGTTTTTGAAAATGAGTGTGATTTTTGCTTTAGATGGAGAAAGAGGTGTCTGACTTCATTCAGGACAGCAAACTGCAGAAGAAGAAATATAACCCGATGGGAAAGATCGAGAGAAGCATATTGTGAGTTCAACACAGTGTTATTTTAGTATCATTGAGATACTAATATTTTGAATTGGCTTTTATTTTAATATTTTTCAGTTTGCATTTTAAATTTAGTAATTTGTGTTTTTGTTATTATTATTATTTTAAATATTTAGTTTTTATACATTTTATTAACATTTTAGTTATTTTAGTACGTAAAATTAGTCGTTCTTAATACTTTATTTAATATTGCAATATTTATTATAAATTATTTATCTGTGCATATCGCAATTTATTTCCGATTCATGTGCCCTTGTAAATCTTTAATCAAAATATACGTCACAATAGGGAAGGAAAATACTATCACAACTTCTGTTTCATATTCTAAATGTAAAAGAGTCGACACCACAACTATAACCATAACGGCACAATATTGCTGGAATCACTTACAGAATGATTTTTCCCAACTGACCATAAAGGTGACTGACCATTAAACTGACCATTAAACCATAAAAACAATGACAGCCAATCAGAATCCATCCTGCTTTACAGAACTTGACCATTTAAAGCTGCAGACGACAAAACTGCAGCTCGTGCTTAAAATAAACAGAATGATATCGTCCTTTACACTGTTTTTTTATTTTTTTTTATACATTTCTTAAACCATGATGAGGTCTTTTGCAAACTACATGCTTATATTTGCGGATACTTTAGATTATCAAATTCAATTTCAGGATTTGGGTTAAATTTTATGCCCTTCAGATCTTCTCAGAGACTATAACATTACCAGCTGTGATTAATCAATGTTAAAATACATTTATTTTAAATGCATTCTGCTATTCTAGTGTAATATTAAGAAACTATATGTTTTTTGATTGGTGTACTGTACAGTTCATGCTAACGCCTCCCCTTCTCTCAGGCATGATGTGGCCGAGGTCGCAGGGCTGTCGTCCTTTTCCTTTGGTGAGGATGAAGAGAGCAGATACGTCATGCTGTTTAAAAAGGTACGTATTGAAGACAACTTTCTCTCCGGAGGATCTTTGTAAATATGTTTCCTTGTGTTTAGGATACTGTGCATCGAAAGATTTAAATTCTGTTCGCACCAGAGTTATTATAGTTAACTGAAATGAAAACTTAAACCGTAAAAAAAAAAATGTTTTTGTTGCTTGAAATAAAATAAATGATTACAAAAATAAAATACGTTTTTTTTAGAGATGCACCGATTACAATTTTCTGGGCCGATTCCGATTTCCGATTTTTCATTAAGTTTGACCTGCCGATACAGATTTTAGCCGATTCCGATTTAATTTTTTCTAACCACTTTACAGCACACACAAATATTTATTTTATATCTTTTCTGTAATAGAACATTTTACAATTTGCATAGTACATATTTTTTTTAACAGATAAACGCTATAAAATAGAACTATAGAAATGACTCCAGGTGTGGGTAATTAACACACATCTAAAGTGCAGTGTTATAGAAGAACCATTTCCTTTTCACATTCAATATCCAATCATTTTTTATATATATGTATTTAGCAAACTAAACGTCTGTATGAAAACAGGGAATGGCAATAAAATAATATATAAATAAAAAATAAAATAAATATAGCCTTGCAGTATAAAGATATTTCTCAAAGCACACACACAGGCCTATTGCAATCACTTGTACAAACTGAATCATAAAACAAGTTTAAATGGGTACATTTTCTATAAATATTAGTCTTCGTTTTCTTTTCTGACATCGCCTTCTCCAGTTCTTGTTAAAACACGCAAATTCTGTGCATTTTGGGCACTTTTTTTGTGAAACCCTATTTAGGCTATTTTGTCCATCAAAAGTGTGCTTTCCCTTTAATTGAGCGTGAGCAGTGCAGCAGATAGACTCGGCGCCGAAACACGCGCTTCACTGCTCGCGACGCTCCTGCTTGACGCTCACGCGCTGCTCCTGCTCCCGTTGTGAATGCACTCATTGATTAACATGCACGCCGAAAAAAATACGCGTTTGCGGTCTGAACGGACGTAATTCACGAGGTTTCCTACATGTGTTCCGTGTGCACGTGTGATGCTGATGTTGCGCGATGTTAATCATGCGGCGCCCGAGTGCACTTGACCAGCATTTGTCAGACTGATCGGCCGGTCGCCGGTCACGGCCGATCACGTGAAAATCGGCCAATTCCGATCACCAGCCGATCAATCGGTGCATCTCTAGTTTTTTTACATATTTTATTTCAGCTCAATATTTCTCGTTTTCTTTGTTTAACTTGATACTAAAAATAAATAATACTAATAATAAATAATAAAAAATATATAGACATTTAAAAAGTGGCAAAAATTCTAAACAAAATAATAAAAATACAAATGGAAAATAAAACAAATTCTCATGTTTATTTCTACTGTGCACTATGCAGATTTCTTCAAAGTGGCTTCATAGCAATAAACAGCAAAAACTGTACATTATGCAAAATACATCAATTATGTAACAACTTAAATTTCAGCTGTAAAGCAGCTTTACAGAAGGAAATAGTGTCATTATCTAGTTCAAGTCAGTTCAACGTTGATTCAATTCACTTCAGTAATTGTGTTAATTTAGTCAATTATGAAACAAATATGATTCAGCTATAAAGCAGCTCTACAGAAGACAATAGTGCCGTCATCCAGCTCAATTTAGTTCAAGTGTTGTCCTCTGAATATTAACTGTCTTATACATCACAACTGAACAAGCCTAAAGGGACAGTGGTAAGGAATCAAAACTAATAACAATATTTTGTGTCACAATATATCGCAATACAAAAATGCAACAATATGTATCGTGGATAGTGACAATATTTATTGTGTATAGTTCACCCAAAATAAAAATTACTGTGTGAGAAAAAAAATCTAGTTTTCCGAGTTTAAGGGTGCTTTCACATCTGTAGTTCGGATCATTTGGTCCGGACCAAGGGCGAAAAATGATACTTTGTAGCATTTTTAAGGCGTTTTGGTTCCTTTTCACACCACACTGATCGCTCTGGTCCGAATCAGTTTATGAGTTGATAAAACGAACCAAAATGCAGTCACGTGACAACATCCACATCACTCGGAACGCATTTCCATAACTGCACTTCGTTTGGTCAGAATTAACGTGCGGGAAAATTTCAACAGAACTAAACAAAGAGGTGGAAAGAGGTGCAAAATCCGGCAGACAACACTCCGCTGTTTACTACGGAGAGACTCTGTGTGGGCTGATTGTATCCTTGGTCATATTTTTTTCATATAGTTTGTCTACACCACTTTAGACAAACAATAATATTTGAGAATGAACCAAGGATGTGGCTCGAAACTAATGTTAATAATAATTTCAATCAGGCTCCGCATCTCCTCACAACTCCAAGTTTGTCCGCGAGCTGCAAACTGTCAACAAACATTTCCCCTCATCCTATAATGCACTACGGCAACTGGCTTAGTCCAAAAATGCGCAGTTCTTTGGCAGTTGGTTCTGTTCGAGGTCGGATCACGTTCTCACCACAAACGAACCGCTCCAGAGTTCGTTTCAAAGCGTACCGAGACCACCTCTTCCAGGAGGTCTCGGTACGCTTGTTTGGTCCGCTTTTGGTGCGCACCCGAGTGCGATTGCCGCATTCACACCTGCCCAAACGAACCTCACCAACGGGGGAAAACGAACTCTAGTGCGATTCAACCGAACTAAATGAGGCAGGTGTGAAAGCACCCTAAGTGTCAGCACTACATTAAACTGCTATATATAATGTATAATAATGCAATGGGGGGATATTTGTGGGTCCTGATGATGCCAAATGTCTGATGTTACCAGTAAAAAGTGGCCAACATTATTCTAAATATATCTAGTCAGTGTTAGAGTGCAAGCATATTCGTCTAAAATAATTCTGTATTCAGCTTCAGAATCATGAATATTTTTATTCTGGTGTCTCTATTGTCCTGTGCATTTGGGTTTCCAGCACCAAGTCCAAGCCTATTCATTTACACACACAATATAATATCAAAGTTAGCATTTTAATCAACAGTAAATTTTTTGTTAACCTTTTATCAAATGTCTTTGAGTATTGCAATAATATCATATCGTGAGTTCAGTATCGTGATATGTATCGAACTGTGACATGAGGGTATATCGTTACACCCCTAAAAACTACCTCAGGAGTGACAGTAAAAAAAAAACAAAAAAAAACTCAGTTCGTCTCGATCCTAAATTAACGAATACTGTGTATTAATGCTTATGTGTGTTTGGTTTTGAAGGAGTTTGCACCATCAGATGAAGAACTGGAGGCTTATCGCAAAGGTGAGGAGTGGGACCCGCAGAAAGCTGAGGAGAGGCGTCGACTAAAGGTAAGAGGACGTCCACACAGGAGACTGTCTGTTAGGCTTCGTCACGGCCAGCTCGTTTCGGACCGTAACATCAAGAGGTTTACACACACAAACAAACAGTTTGCATTTCAAGCTTATTTATTTGGAACAAGAATGATCTGTTACAGAAATATAACACAATGTCTAGGAATTTAAATAAACAAGAGAAAATAATAGTCCAATGGGGTAATAAATGTTGGGAAATAATAGACAAACTAAAATAGAACAAATTGGAGCAAACGACTTCTCTGGAGAACTGTGTTCCACCAGAGGAAGTAACGCTGGGTAAATCAGTCCAAACATTTACACTCTCCACCCATCAATTATCCAATTAACAGTGACGTCACAGTCAGATGTTATACTGCCACTATCAGGTAGAGAATAAAAAGACGGGTCGTAACAGCTTCAAAGCGTCAGATAAGCTGAGAAAGTCATTTCATAATCTTATAGAGCTTTGTTATGAATTAATATTTCTGTTGGGGAAGTATATGTCTAATTGGATATTCTGTATTTGACTACTTCTGTCTTATGTTTCAACTCTTCTTCAGGAAAAGGCAGCACTGGAGATGGAAGCAGCCAGTCACAGTGTGAAGAGGCCTGCGTCGCCTAACTCAAACTACAGAGACAAATACAGCCATCTGATAGGAACGTCTGCTGCTAAAGACGCCGCGCACACGCTGGAAGCCAACCAGGCATATGGCTGTGGTGTGTATATTTAAAGGATCTAAACACTTAGTAAAAACACTTTAAATCTATATCATGCAGATCTGTGTCTAACGAGTGAAGTATTGCACATTTACACTTGAATTAGTTATCCCCGGGTAAATTTAATCCTGGGTTATCTTGCGTCACGTTTCACACTGCTCATGCTTTACCCGGGGTTAACAAGTAATCCTGGTTATTCATAAGATGCTATTTCAGACTGTACACTCCTTAACCCCAGGTTAACATTCTTCTTGGCATATTTGCGGTGTCAGTGCCACTGATTGGACGAAGGCAGCATGTGATATTGTTATAAAAAGACTCTAGAATTGTGCATCCTCTATATATTGCTGACTATACCATCAAGTTTTTCCTGAATGGACTTTTCGTACTATAAAGGTAAACTAGAAAAAAAATGTGCGCTCCAAATAGACAAGAAATCCTTTTCCTTCAGGTGCGTAGAGCCAAGGGAATACTTGAAAGGGAATACACAAAGTGCATGTGAATTTAAAACGGGTATACACGAGCAAGCAGACGTTTCAGCTCATTGCTATTTTCAGAGCTCTGTAAGCACTTTGTACTGTAAAGGTATGAATAAAACTCTTTTTCAATGCAGTTGATGCATTTTCCGTCACCATTTGACATTTTTCCACACAAAAATTCTTTCACTTTTCCTGTTCTCGACAGACTCGAGTGTGGATTGCGTCAGAAACTGAAGTCCAGTGTAGACAGCATCAGTCATTATAATGGGTTTTATTTGCTTTTGACGCAACGCTCACATCCAGTGTAGATAAAGGCTGCGTTTACACTTGGCATTAACATGCGACCTGTATCCGGATGTTGTCCACATACACATTGAAAAGACAAGTGTAAACGCGCTTCTGATTGGAATGTTATCCGATCAGCGTGTCCAGGTTCGGAGGTAGTCGAGGACGCATTGTGATCGGATCTCGGTGTAATGTAAACACAATCCAGCCATCGTGTCTGCACTCACAGGTGGACGTCACACAAACCCCACCGTGTCCTGATTGGCTTATGATCCGATCTGCTTGATCGGATCACGGTGATTGCATGTTAATGCCAAGTGTAAACGAAAGCCAAAGTCTCAGCTGTTAAGCGACTGAATGCCAGTGGGCGGGGCCTGTGGTGTGATGATGTGGCGTGATTCATTGATGTCTTGCTCTGGAGGCGGTCATATGCAGATGTATTTGCCTGTGTTACGTCACCAGTCACACATAATCAAAACAAGCCGTTTTTGGAGCTTGATTAAATAAATGCTTTGTTTATACAGTAATGAGGAGGATGCTTTGAGCTATGAAACTTGCAGGAAGTTTTAATGGTACAAAGACCATTATGTGTCAAAAAATCCATACAAATTTGATTTCTCATGTCATGACCCCTATAAATATAGAAACCGGAGAGGTTTTTAACACACGGTGTAGCGAGTGATGTTAAATCTTAAAAAATCCTTCAGATTCAATTACAAGTGGTCACAGGAGATGCACGTTACTGCCAGGTAGAAACATGGGTAACACATTAGTTTAGGGTCCAGTTCTCACTATTAACTAGCTGCGTATTAGCATGCATATTACTAGCATATTGGCTGTTTATTAGTACTTGAAAAGCACATATTAATGCCTTTTTATGCATGACCTTATTCTACATTCCTAATCCTACCCAATACCTAAACTTAACCACTACCTTACTAACTATTAATAAGCATTAATGAGGAGTCTATTGAGCCAAAAGTCTTAGTTAATAGTGAGAATTGGACCCTAATCTAAAGTGTGACCAGAAACATGTAACCGACTCACCTGGCCTTTTGTTTTGAGATCACAACACTGGTCGTTTACCAGACGTAAACGGCATATACAATAATTAGAAAATTTCCTGTATCAAAAGAAGTAAATCAATTTTGGTTTCATACTGACTTTAAACCTTTTGCCTCTATGTAAGTAAATAGCCCAGGGTGATTTCTGTCCTACATGCTTTTGCCTTGATTTTTTTTTTTACCATGTGTGTTTACTCTCATTGTTCCAGTTCCCGTGGCCAATAAGAGAGACACTCGCTCCATTGAGGAAGCCATGAACGAGATCCGAGCCAAAAAAAGGCAGAAGAAAGGCGAGGAAGAAGGAGCTGGCAGCGGCAGCGGTGTGTGAGAGCCGTGTGTGTGTGTGTTTATATGACCAGTTGGGTGATAGAACAGTATTTTACTCCTATGACAATGTTTTACATGAACAGCAGGGTTTGGTAAAGATGAATTTATGCACATAAAGGCAGTCCAGAACTGCCACAGTATAAGCGCACTGTTCAAAAATGCTTTGAACTCTATATTACTGTCCCAAATAATGTGTTTTTAAAGGTCATTATTAGAATAAACAGAAACATGTTGTTTATTATAGCAAATCCCTGTGTATTTTGGCATGGTGATCTCTATAAGCTCTATTTAATATGTTATCTGTTAAAACACATATGGTTTTATTATAGTTTTTATTTGCATTTCCATTGATTAAAACAGTCATATTTATTGCCTTGACATAACTGGTAGTTTTGACTCCATGGATATTTTAATCGTGTTTATTTTAAGTCATGAGACAGCATGTCCTTAAACTAGTAGTTGTTTCTCGTAGCTGTTCTTTTGGTTTGTTTTAAATACATTTGGTTAAGGATATGTTTTAAGTGTACATTGTGTCTTTTATAATATATACAGGTGTTGAATTCTGTCTGTTTGCATTGAGCTCTAATAAGCATATATGTATCTCATCTCAACTGTATCTAACATATTTTGTCCATTTACACTGGCTAATCATCATTCTGGGTCATGGACCATGACTAGATGGATCAAATATGATGCTAAATTGTTTTTAAGCCTACTGTGATGACATAAAAGCATTTCAAAATAAAGATTCAGAATCAGTTGTGCTAAAGGCAAATCGTATTCTCCGTGTCTTTACTGACTGATGGTTTACCCTTTATTTACCCTTCAAAAAAATCGTGCATATACCCCATGAAGTGTAAATTTCCTGGTTATTTATAATATTTACTAAAATTTTAAACACTTGCCCTATTTAAAAATTTTAGTACGATTTAAAAAAACAAACATTTAACATGATTTAATTATTTTGCCACTGCACTTCCTTCATGAATCTCCAGGTGGATCCGCGCACCCTCATTTGAAATCTCAGTCACCGATATCGCGATACTTGCAGTTCTCGCACTTCCTGTTGGCCTTGCAGAATTGTAAACAAACGTGAGATCGTAGTTCCACGAAGGGTCGAATCAGCCAAGCATCCAGAGAAACCGATACAAATCAATGAGCTATGAGCTTCGAGAAGGATCTTTTGGAAGAATAAGCGCCGTGTCACAACGATTACAGCTGAATCAAAGCAACGACGCGAGTGGAAGACTAAGTTAGCTGTCCGCTAAGGAATACGAGTGATTAGCCAGCTAGCTGGCAGTCGCTTGTACAGTGAGTACACAATTACAAACTTACTGACACTTTGTCATTCTTACATTACAAACGACACTGTAGCGCTCCTCTGTACTTTCCAAATATAATTAGGGTTTTTCAGAAATAGTTTCTTCAATGAGTCGGGAAGTAACGCTAGCTTCCTCCAAGTCGAGGGATGATCGATTCATGACGCAATTATTATATTTCGTACATTATCATAGTTACCAGAGGGGAATTTGGAGATTTTATTTTAGTCCCGGGTTGATGTCTGTGCGTGTCAGTTAAAGGACTCACGGGTTGTAATTAAGTTGTAATTGTTGATTATACAATCTGTTAAAACATTACTCGTTTTACTGATCTATGTGCGACAAACAGCTATTTAGTTTTACTATTCCCCATAATATTCTAGGGCTTGGCAATAAAATGCGTAAAGCAAGTCACATGTCACGTCTTGAAGTCAGCAGTCAACAACACTAACAGAGAAATAAGGCCATGGGATTGTAAGCAATAAGCATTAGGAGATTAACGCTATTTTAAGTGGAATAATGTTGGTGATTAAATAGCAAACTGATGTTAAATCTTCAATGAAAAAGAAATTCCACAACCATTAA
Source organism: Leuciscus idus (assembly GCA_021554675.1). Lineage (NCBI taxonomy): Eukaryota > Metazoa > Chordata > Actinopteri > Cypriniformes > Leuciscidae > Leuciscus > Leuciscus idus. Next base: position 5,067,851 of record CM038624.1, read on the forward strand.
TTGGCTGGTGACAGTAATCGACAAACTAGGCGATTAATCGCTCTTGTTGAGTGTATTTAGTGACAACATTCACAGACTGAGTGAAGCAGAATCACATCTGAAAAACTGTATGCCTGGTTTCTTGTTTAATCAGAAAACAACACAAATATACCATTTGCTAATCTAGAAAGACTGCTCTTCTAAACATGTTGGGTGACTCTCAGGCACACCTTGCAGACATGTCTTATCTACTGTTTTTTATTGAACTGAAATGAATGCTTTCGTTGTGGGTTTTCACCAATACATGTTTATGAATTAACCCCATTAAAAGTAGATCTTTACATTGGCATTAAACCTGTGTTATTGAGAGATTAGTCTTAAGTTTATAGGCTAGTTTCTGTATGTCCAGAATAGCCTTATTCTTCCCGTAGTTGGTTTCACTTCCCGTGACTCATCTAAACAGCAGCTTTCTTAACACTTGAAATTACTGAGTGTGCTCAGTGTGTTTTACAGCTGAGTAGAGTGTAATTCTCCAAATGTTCAAACTTTTTTTGGACAGAGAACTGCAGGAAGCCCTTGATAATCACTTCTCATTGCATTTAAGTAATTGAAGATGTCTGGTACATGTTGTGTTCTTAAATGCAGGTCAAAGTCAGAGCAGATGCAGAGATGGAGTTTGTGTTGAGCAGCGTTTACTGCCAATCGAGACACTGCAAACACTGGCGTATAATGAGCCGCTCATGTGGAAATGAACAGTGCCGCTCTTCACTTTGAAACATCCAGCGCATTTTAGTTAAACCTCAACCTTTGCAATTTAATAATCGCACTTAGACGTATTGCATTTTTTTATTTTAGTTTTTTTAGTTTAGCACGCTGTTTGAATAGGAATAGGAAACTATTTAAAAATGGGAAACTGTTTAAAAAAATAGGAAACTGTTTTTGTCAGAACATTAAAGTCGGCATGAAATGAAAATCTATTTTGTAAATGTGTGATATATATCGTATTGTGAATAATTCATCTGTGCATGTTTTCATTTAAACAAAACGTATTTATTTTTTTAAATGATAATGTATAATCAAAATGTCACAACTCCTCCTTCTCTCTATGCTGTCATTTAGCACATTTAGTCCACTAAACTCCATCTTTTTTTCAGTGTGTGTCCGGTAATCCGTTCAGCTCGGATGTACATCAGAAAATCAAAGAAAAGTTCAGTTTCATCAGCGACTTTAAAAGCTCATTAGTGAGTCGCTGCAGTAATATAAATCAAACAGATAAAATCATTCATAGTTCCATTCATGTTATTATTAGCACAGATCAGGCACTTACAAAACTGCTGATAGTCATGACTTCATCCTGAGGGGAGAAATGCTTTATTATTTGATATTGAGTTGATATGTGCTTTCTTAGAAGTCAACATTTATTTTATAGTGTAAAGTGATGTGTATTTAAGAAATTGAACTGTTTCATACTTTTCTTTGTCTGATTTCTTTAGACATTTGTCATTGATGTTAAAGTTTGTAAACTCCTGAATCTATATGCAGGTCTTCATCGCCCCTCATCAGGGCCCAGCCTAATTCAGGATGGTGTGTGTGGGGACGCGACTGGGCGTCTCGGTCCTCGTCTTGTGCTTCACTCTGGCACCCTCTCCTGGTCAGGCATATATATATGCTGTAAGTGTCTGTTTTCAGAATTATTAAGGCTGTTATTGGTTTTATAGACATTTTACAGTACATTTTGAGTATTTGGTTGCATGAAATCTACACGCTTCACCATTTTACAATCAATATTAATTGAATAATGTAGGTTGTTTGATTGCTCTATAATGTCTTTATACTGCATTTGCAAATGGACTCTTATTTTATTCCATGCAGCATTACAGTAACATGACCTCAATGCTGTTTGAAGATCTGCCTTCTCTCTTTGGCTTTCCCCTGCCAAAAGATGGACTCATGGTAATGAATCCCTGCTTCTGGACTTGTAGTTTTACCCAGTAACTAACTAATGTAACTGCATTAGCGTGACTGACTTTTCTCTCTCTCTCTCTCCTCCAGGGTGTGCTGGTTGAAGCTCGTCCTCAGAACGCTTGCACACCTATAGATCCTCCTCCAGTTTCTCCCACACCCTCAGATCCCACTACAAACAGCACTACAAAATACATTGTCCTCATTCGACGCTATGACTGTAACTTTGATATAAAGGTTAATGCACAGCAAGTCTATTCTTATTAATAAAAAGTATATTGTTTAAAATGTACATAAGTGCTAATTATATCGCAGACTGATTTGGCCAAAGAAATGTCATGCATGCACACTTTGATTAGTCGATAATAACAGAAAAAGTAAGCATTATTGTGTATGTTTTGTTTTTTGGGTCTTATAGGTGCTCCATGCACAGCAGGCCGGTTACAGTGCAGCCATAGTTCACAACATGTTCTCTAATTCACTTCTCAGTATGGGATCCAGCAATGGTGAGATTGACACACACACACACACAGACACACACACACACGTACTGCTTGTATTGAACAATTATTGGAAATAAACTCTTTTCTGTGCTGAGTGTGGGTGAAATGTTATCTAGAATACTACACTCTTATTGTTGGCTGAAAATCAGATTAGACATCTTTGTAACATTTTATTTTCGATTGTCCACTTGAGACATTTTACAAACTATAAGTAACTTTGCAACTACATGTCAACTAGCAGAGTATTAACACTTTATTTTGATTCTCCTCAACAGACATTATACTGACTAGTATATACTAACTGGGCAAGTAACCCTAACCTACTAATACTCTTAATGAGAGTTAGTTGACATGTAGTTGCAAAGTGACTTATTGTTAGTAGAATGTCAAAAGTGTAACTGAAACATTTTTAATAAATGAACATATAAGTGGTGGCGGACATATAAAATGACCGGTGTTTGAAGACATGGTCATGGTTTGAGACATTTGTTTGTGAGACACATACTTTATCATCCTCGCAATCTGTTTTGTTTCTTTTTAGACACCATCGCGAATGACATCGAGATTCCCTCTGTGTTTACAAGCTACTATGCCTCTCAAATACTGCGCAGCTTTATCATACCAGAGAAAGGGTGAGAATAAAACAGGCTACACACACTCTTAATACACATACGTAAATACAACCAGTCATTTGGACACACCTACTCCTTTATAATTATTATTATTCCTGTACTTTGTGTAATATTAAGTGACAAAAGCTATGAAATGACAAAAATGGACGTGTGCAGGGCACTTACTTTTTTTCCCCCATTAAGCAAGTGTGCTCCTAATTTGAAAAATTTAAGAGCACATAAAAAAACTTTAGGGGTACAATGAAAATATATAAAATCATTTGTTTTTCCTTAATATAGGGATACAAGGAGAACTTTACAAAATGGTTTAATTTATTTGAATACAAAAAGTACACTAGTCTTACTGATATTTTTGCTTCAAACTGTATTTAATAATTATGGAATTCTGTGTACTCTTAACATTCAGTTAAATGTCAGATACAGTTTATTCTGTTACCGAAATACCAATAATAACCAGAAAAAAATATTTTCTGCATAATGTGGGACTTTTATTATAAACAAGTCCAAAATACACAGGGACTCTTATTTTGAAATGTCTTTATTACTTTCATCATCATTCAAACATATGAGTGAGAGAAAATATTCTCTTACAAGTATCTGAAACATTACAAAACAAACACCATAAAGTAAACATTGTAATATATACATAATATGAATGCATAATTCATCAATAGTAGATCATAAGCAATCGCTTGGCTCAAATGCACAGTGTTCATTGATTGCAAACTGCTCTAAAACCACAAACCTGCAACATTTTTACTTTGAAAGTGTAGATCTCACTTTTTATAATGTAATCATCGCTTTTTAAATTATTAATAATCACATTAAACTGTTTCACAATTCCTGTTTTCCAGCCCCAAAATGACCTCTTCAAATGAGAAGTAAGACTTTTGTTACACCATTTAAGATACTAAAAACTGCATTTTTAAAGACCCGCAGGAATCTGCTTTTTATGTACTCCTAAATACATTTTATAGTTCGCACACATCTATTTTTAGTTGCAAATGCGAGTGAAATGCCTGCACTGTTCAGCCCTGGTGTGGTAATTATATAGCGACTGTCAACAAATAAATAAATAAAAACTCTTTGGGTAGTTTACAGTATAAGAGAAGTTCCAGTGAAAAGGGCTTGTAGTTTGCTTTTCTTTAACTATAATCTCCAAGTCATCCACTTATTAAGAAGAAGAAAAAACAATAATGAGCATCACAATAATGTCCAGATTTCCAAGTGGTAAACACACACGTTTTGAATGACTTTATTCAGCTTGCCCGCCTCAGGGGCATAGGTTGTTCATGTATGTTAGTGTGTGTGTGTAACTTTTGTTGCTGACCCACTTTGCTGCAGGGCCTTTGTGATTCTGAAGCCCGAGTTCTCCTTTCCTCTGTCCTACTATCTCATCCCCTTCACTGGAGTCGTCGGCATGATCATCATTGTCATGGTCGTCATACTGGTGAGTGACTTCTTTATTAACCACTAAATTTGTACTAGAATCATGCATGGAATTACAGGTGTCTGTAATTACTATTCTAATGATGATATTATATGCTGTAGTGTGTATATTCTTACACTAGTATTTTTATATTAGGAAAGTCACATAGAATGAACATTGTCAACTCGTCTAACCCATATTTATGTATTTTTTCTAATGGAACACAAAAAGAGAAGATTTACTAGTGGACTAGATGTTTTCAATTACAGTGAAGGGGGATTGCAGCTTTTAGGCTTTAAAAAGTATGAAAAAAATTTAGAGCATAGTTTTTCTTTCTACTGTTTGGAATAGTTTCTCATCCGAAGTGCCTTTATGATGGCAAAAAATGTTGTCTAGGTCGGCAGCTGTGTAGGATTTGTAAAAAGAGCCGATAATACGTTCATTGGTGGGTGATAATGTGTTTTTTCTTCTCACTGGTCCAGGTTGTGCGGTGCGTTCAGCACAGGAAGAGACTCCGGAAAAACAGACTCTCCAAAGAACAGCTGAAGAAAATCCCCACTCACAAGTTTGCTAAAGGTGAGCAAAAGAGAGTTTGTTAAAGGGGTGGTTGATTATGATTTCACTCTTCTAACTTTAGTTAGTGTGTAATGTTGCTGTTTGAGCATAAACAACATCTGCAAAGTTACGACACTCGAAGTTCAAAGCAAAGAGAGATATTTTCTTTGAAAGAAAATGCTTTTTAAGGACTACAACAAACGGCTGGTAGAGACTACACCACATTCCTCCCGGGTTAGTGACATCACCAACCCTAACATTTACATAAACCCCGCCCCCGGAACACGATTAATAGATTATCAAGACAGAATATGCTAATCAATGACTAAAAGATAACTACACATCAGCTACAGAAATTCACCAACTAACCATTCAGAAATGTTGTCTACATGTTGTCACTTCTTCTCGAGTCTCTCCATCATTTTCTGACTCCGGTTTGAACATAAAAGGCTAAATGTTTTTTTACATTTTCAGTGCATGTTTGTGTGAGTGCAAGCTGTTGAAGCTCCGCCCTCTGTGCCGGGAGAAGCAGCTCATTTGCATTTAAAGGAACAGACACAAAACGAGGCGTTTTTGCTCACCCTCAAAAAGTGACAATTTTAACATGCTATAAAAAATATCTGTGAGGTATTTTGAGCTTATACTTCACACACACACTCTGGGGACATCAGAGATTTATTTTACATCTTGTGAAAAGGGCATTATACCACCCCTTTATTAGTATGGGGTCAATGCGATATAAGCTCTATGGACCACATCTGTAGGATGCTTTTTATGAAATGGTTTTTCCTCCGCCAACAAAAACACTTTTACTGTAATGCACAATTTTTACTGACGGTCAAGTTCAAAATATGGTCAGGTTTGCAAACCAAACGTGAATTGGAGTCTAAGAAAAATTCCATAAAATAGCTAAAGAAATGTCACGAATTATCAAAGTTCAGCTATTTCCTCCCCCATAAAATCATGTTTGGCTGCTCTAAAGATGCACTGAAATCTCATATGTAGGAGTTTGCACCACACACTCGAACAAAGAAAACTCACCGATCACTGATGGGTTCTGATAGCAAGCGTGATTGTTCTACTGGAACATCTAACACTTCAATAATGCCATATTTTTCTCAGGTGACGAGTATGATGTGTGCGCGATTTGCCTAGATGAATATGAAGAGGGAGATAAGCTGAGAGTGCTGCCGTGTTCACATGGTAAGTGAGCTGCTCCATCCTCTGTGTGAGCAATGTGTGTGTGTTTTAGTGTGTTGTCCTTTATCCTTTCTTTCTAATAAGCATATCTAAAGTATGGATTTTGAAGTTAAAGTGAAAGTAATTATGTTTCAGTTCAGTTTGTACCACGGATAAAAATTTAAGTAAATTCTATATTAGTACTCAATTCAAACGTGTAGAAATGAAAGCGTAAATATCAACATAATGAAATTAAGTAAAATTACTCAACTTTTCTGATGCTGGTGTTTCCCATCATGCACTGGGCCTTGAATAATTAATGAGGTTGATTTTTCACTGTTTTCCAGCTGTTTTTACACAGTTTCATCATTGCTTTTGATGTTAGGATTAGTAACTTGCCATTTTGTGACATTTGGAGTTCATTTTCTACTCAAAATGACACATTCAAACACAAAAACGATCCATCAAATGTTCCCGTCATTGTGTATTGTCTACCAAGTATTGAGGTCTCTGAGTTCACATTACCCATAACTTCTGATATCTGGTGTCTCACACAATATCTATTGTATTTATTACTTAGATGTTTCTAAGTAAAGCATACACTTTAAACGTGTGGTTTAATTCAATGTTATATTGTTTGAGTGAAATGCATTGCAAAGGAAATTTCAACTAAATAGATGTTGCTCAACCTTTTACTAGCCAAGTTAAAATTACTTATTTTCTTTGTTACTTTCACTTAATTTAGTTAAGTAGAGTTTACTTAATTCCAAATGTGAAATTTACTTTAAAAATATGCGTGCAAAAACTTGCCAAAGAAAAATGAAGTACATTTGACTTACTGTTTTTTTCAGTGTAGTATTATAAAAATATAGTACATCATAAAAACCTTATTTAAAGCAAAAATAACTATATCGTGATATATATATATATATATATATATATATATATATATACATATATCATTATCGTGAAATAAAATTACTCATATCGTGATGTAAGATTTTGGTCATGTCGCCCACCCCGAGTGTCTGTGCGTCTGGCTTGAATTTGGTACAGCAAGGGAGGAAATGAGATTCATTGTTTTCCAAATGCAGAAATCAGTGAAATTACATGCATATTTTTTTTCTAGAGTTAATTTTTGTCCCTGTTCAGAATTCCATAACATGATTATTTTTGCTTCCATCATTCAGCTTACCACTGCAAGTGTGTGGACCCCTGGCTCACCCTGACCAAGAAAACCTGCCCAGTGTGCAAGCAGCGCGTGACCCGTCCCAACCCAGAATACTCGGAGTCTTCAGATTCGGAGGAAGAGGCCGGGCCGCGCGAGGCTGACGGGGAAGAGGAAGGAGCGCTCAGTGAGGCTGATTCTGAACGCACCCCTCTCCTCCGTTCATCCAACCCCGCGTCTCCTGCCTCCTCCAGCCCGCCTCCCAACTACTCCTCCACGGTGACGTCCGCCGAAGCTGCGGCTACGGTCACAACCTCCGCTCAGTGCTTGCCACACACACCGCAGCACGACGAGTACTGCACACCCGTAGAGGACTCGGATGAAGGTACTGATGATGAGGAGGGTCACCCCTCGGATAACGATACCACAGAGCTCATTGGACGCGGCGCTCTTCGAGTCTGATTAAAAACGACCCCTTTATCTCAGTCACTTTGGTTGTTATAGGGATCTGGTTTCTCTGATGTATATCACAGAGGTGGATTTTTACACCCCGTATTACTATTTTGAGATGCATTTTGCCGCAGTCCAGTCCCACTGAGATTACACGTCCATCCCACTTTTAGTTATAGCTAGTGCATCCAACACTAAACGGCATATGTGCAACATTTTACAGTGACAAAAAAAATACAGATTGGTGTGGTTCACGAAATCATTTGCTCTCCTAAAATGTCCAAATCACAGTTAAAGGTCATGTAAAAACTATTCGAGGTTAATCAAACCGTTTCTTAACAAAGTAGTCCATCCTTAGATGAATTGAAACGCATCATTTACTCACCTTCATGTCATTCCAAACACACATGAATTTCTTCCGGGTTTTTTTTGCACTACACGCTTTTTATTTTATCGGCACCTATTTCAGGTTTTGGAGTCTCTACTAATGAGCTGATTAGGGAAACATGCAAAACACTTCTACAAGACAAAACAAAAACCTGTCAAACCTAGACATATTTGAAGCCTGAATATGCGAAAGTCTAAGATTTCAGATGTTATAGCTGTGGTGCTGGGGCAGATTATCAGTCATTGATGATTTAAGGATTAGTTCATCCAAAAATGAAAACTCTGTCATCAATTACTCGCCCTCATGTCGTTCCAAACCCATAACACAAATTAAGATATTTTTAGTATTCTCTCATCCTCCCTTCTATTGAACCAAAACTTTCATGCATTGCAGCAAAAAGATATTGTGAACATAATCCATATGAATTGAGTGGTTTAATCCAAGTCTTCTGTCGAGAAACGATCACTTTATATGATGAACAGATTCAATTTAGGCTTTTATTCAGATATAAATGTTGATTGATGCACATACATATACCACAGCACGTCAAATATGGGGAACAAAAACAAAATATGATACTTGATTGACACGCAAGCATCATGTAGTAATGTTGAGTTTTGTTTACCATATTTGATGTGCTTTATGTATGTGTTGATCAATGTTTAATGAGAGTGAAAATCTGTTCATCATGTATAACGATCTTGGATTAAACCTCTTTATTTATATGGATTGCTTTTACAATCGTCAGTTTTGGTGTTACAGACTTTAAGTGGAGGGACAGAAATCTTTGTTTGTGTTTCAAAGATGAACGAAAGTATTACGGGTTTGGAACGATGCGAGGGTCAGTATATTAATAACATAATACATTTTTGGGTGAACTATGCTTTTAAATTCTGCTGTTTTCCACGTACAATGCTGTCGCATGGCTTCACAAGATATAGAATATAGCACATTATTATTATTATGGTTTTTAATTGCGATTTATTGTCTTTTGATAGCTTTTGTCAGCTTATGAAAAAGAGCATCTTCCTTATTCTGTTAAATTTCTCCGTTTCGCTGAAGAAAAAACCTCAAACTTGAGGGTGAGTAAATAAACTATTCCTGTAAGTCGGTGATTCTGGTCACCATTTATGTGCAATACGGACAGGTTGCCAGTTTGTAAATGAATACTAATAACTTATTTAAACCTACAGAGGTCGCACAGAAATTATTGCAGACTTCTGAATTAGCGTCTTTGATAAGTAAATCCTTTTATGTTATTTTTAGTAAACACCTGCATTGATCAAAGAGATTAAATCAAACCATTCTCACAGGATTCACTTTTTAGACTGTGATGATTTAGAATTTGTTTGGTGTGTTATTACAACAACAACAACATCCTTTATAATCGTTTTTTTTTTATTTTTATTTTCAATACATAAACTGACTTTCTGAAGCAGTTCATTGCAGATCTCTCTCTCTCTCTCTCTCTCTCTCTCTCTCTCTCTCTCTCTCTCTCTCTCTCTCTCTCTCCTCTCTCTCTCTCTCTCTCTCTCTCTCTCCATAATGTAAAGGCATTATTCTCTCTCATATAGAAAGATTGTAGTTGAAAGAGTTTTATTATTGTTATTGATGCAAGCTAAATGGACTCTTCTTTGTTTAATATAGACATTTACCATTTAAATGCTGGCTTCTGATTCAGATTTAAATTCACTTTGATCATGGGCTGACAGTGTATAGACATAATGGCAATGTTTATTACCTTTTCCTCTTAGATTACATCTTTCATCTCAAATGAATAAGAAGCTGTGTTGTCTATACTAAATAAACATGTGCCTACTTCAAATTTTCATCTGTAAATGTAACGCCATCCATCTCTTCCTCTAAATCACTAATCAAGTCACATGTCTGTTTTTCTTTCCCGAGTTTTATCATTGTGATTTTAGTTTCAGTTCTTGGACATCACAAGCATTCAGATATACTTGTGTCTCCTTTTTAAAATACAAAGCAAGTAACACTATAAAGAATCGTAAGGTTTGCACCTGTAATATGCCGGATCTGTAGCTTTTATTATTATTTCTACTCCATATATAAGTTTGGATCGTGTCTGTGTAGTGCTGCATTCTAATTGACTTTACAGAAGATTTATTTAGGACTGTAACATTGCTTAATTTTGTGCCATAAAAACAATTTTACTATTTCCTGAGTCAAATCTTATATTATGAACATCATTGAAAGGTTCAACAAATGCCATTAAAAGTCTTGATTCTGTATAGTTTAACACAGTTGAGTAATATATGCGACTTTATGCAAATATCAAGTGAAAAAACGCAGCCGGCAGCCAATCGCTGTGCGGTTCACGTGTTCACGTCTGTCTCGAGCATTTAAAAAAAGAACGCCAGTGGGCGGGGCCTATAGTGTGATGATGTAAGACTATTCGCCACGTTCACACTGTACGACTTTGGCAGTCTGCGATTACATTTTGTGAATCCTAAAAGATTTCTCTGATCCTGGGCCATAATCTGAAGTCTTTGATCGTTATTTTGACGTGTTCTCCGACAGCTGATTAATGACCACTGTGATCAAATTTGACCTCCGATGAAATTCTGGCAGTGTGACCTCCTACAACAACCATCAAATCGGAAACCAATAGGAGCGCAGAACCCGATGACACAATTATTGCGGCATCAATAAACCACGGCTGCATTCGAAATCGCACACTTCCCTACTATATAGTATGCGAAGACAGTATGTAACAAAAGAAGTATGGCTGAATTCACAGTCCTCATAAAAGAGAAGGGGAAAAAGTACCCAGATGACCTACAGGTGAGATTCTGAAGTGTGCATACGATGGACACTTTACTATCCCATGATGCCACAGGAGAGGATTTATGAATGTGAGGCGACGCAACTGACGCTGGGAGGTCACATTATAATAACAGTATGGCGAATATAGTAGGCTACATCTGGATTCGTGAAGTAATGACTTATTCAGAATATGTACCTACTCATGAGAGTATGTGATTTCAGACGCACCCTTGTCTCTTTATCAGTCTTGCTCTCTTTATCTCCTCCCCTATCATGATTGGACACGCCCCCTACTGCTGATTGGCTCAAGAGAGTATGCGATTTCGGACACACCCTTGTCTCTTTATCAGTCTTGCTCACTCTCTCTCCTCCCCTATCATGATTGGACACGCCCCCTACTGCTGATTGGCTCAAGAGAGTATGCGATTTCGGACACACCCTTGTCTCTTTATCAGTCTTGAGCTGTGTCTGAAATCGCTCCCTATCCACTATATAGTGCACCATTTAGGGTGTCGGCCATTTTGTAGTGGTGTCCGAATTCTGAGTGAACGACATCATTCCCTACATTCATTCACTACTTTTACCCACAATCCTCTCTGAATTCGAGTGTACATCCGATGTACACTTGCTGAGACACTATTTCCCACAATCCAACACGATAAGGCGATAGAGCGCGAATGAAAAATAAACAACAATGTCACCATGGCAACGGCGCACGCGAGATAGAAAACAATCATTTATAAGACCAGACGCCTGGTTATTTATTTATATATATATACCGTTATATCTATATTTGAATAAACAAATGTGTTGTGTAGTGTTTTGTTCTCTTTTATTTTCACATATAAATGTAAAAAGTAAATAAATATGACAAGCAAGTGTTTTTTTTTTTTTTTTTGTATCAAATAACGCAATAAACGTGAAAAATACATACATACAATTGTTACATACAATTCATACAGCCATAAAAGGAAATATTAAAGATGGGTAGGTAATGTTTATGACGAAATTGTCCGAGCTCTCTGGTGCGTGATAATTATGTCAGCGTCCGAATTTGCTCACTCATTTTCGTTCACTCTTTGTTGATGTAGTGCACTCAACTGCCATTCACTATGTAGGGATTAGTGAATGAGTGAACGAGTGAGCGGTTTCAGACACAGCTTTGCTCACTCTCTCTCCTCCCCCATCATGATTGGACACGCCCCCTACTGCTGATTGGCTCAAGAGAGTATGCGATTTCGGACACACCCTTGTCTCTTTATCAGTCTTGCTCACTCTCTCTCCTCCCCCATCATGATTGGATACGCCCCCTACTGCTGATTGGCTGAAGAGTATGCGATTTCGGACACACCCTTGTCTCTTTATCAGTCTTGCTCACTCTCTCTCCTCCCCCATCATGATTGGACACGCCCCCTACTGCTGATTGGCTCAAGAGAGTATGCGATTTCGGACACACCCTTGTCTCTTTATCAGTCTTGCTCACTCTCTCTCCTCCCTCATCATGATTGGACACGCCCCCTACTGCTGATTGGCTCAAGAGAGTATGAGATTTCGGACACCCACACATCGTTTTTTTTTTTTAGTAAAGCCATGATGAAAATGAATGCTAGAGACAAGCGACATTCATAAAGGACTATTATAAACTGTACAGCGTTCACCCGGCTTTATAAGCAGTCACATCCACACAAAATGTTTTTGAAGCTTGATTAAATAAATGTTATTTTTGTTTTGAGGAGGACATTTTAAACCATGAAACTTGTAGGATGTTTTAATGTTAAAAAGACAACTTATATATCTAAAGATCAGGGTAAATTTGACTAAAGGACAAAACCATTGTTTTTTTTTGTTTTTTGTTTTTCATGCACTGGTCAATTTTAAGATGATGAGCTAATTTTCTTCAATACACATTTAAGTTTAACTGTCTGTAGATTGCAGTTAAAATACATAAATACTGTTTTTTTCTCCTCCACTTCACAAGCACGCACTGCAGATTTTTCTATATTCTGAGAGTTTTTACTCAGGGGTAATTCACATTTTATTCCGGATCTTATTTTTTAAGGCTGTTGACTTTTTTTTCCTTCTGATTTATGGAGTGATAAAAAGATTTGTAAATAAATTGTACAACATCTTTTTTGATATTTAATGTTAAATTATTTCCTGTGGCAAAAGCGAATAGATTCTTTAATGTAAACGATTTCTGGTTTTGTTTAGTTTTTTCCTTTTGCCTGTTGCTCATACTATAGAGCAGTTTATAGGATTGCATAAAAGAGCATAGGCCTATATATATATACAAAAGCATCACATTCAAACCTTAAAACAGAACATGATTATAAAAAAGTATTATATTATTTGTAATTATTCACAACATTTTAAGGTCATTAAGGTTTATCTGACAAAAAGGTTTTCAGTTGTTAACAAACTAATAATTCATGAATACACTGCATATAAAGGTCACTACTTCCACTCATGTCAATATGGCTCCATCAGTGTTTTAATGGTCAATACTTCATTTAAAAGTGGTTTGTGCCTGGAGTCAAGCCAACTCGTTCCTTGTCCTTCTCCAGCTGTCCCCGCTGCCCCAAATAAAGCCTTTATCAAGCTGTACACCAACAGCTTATTTTACATTTTTGCGATGACTTTTAGTCAGTGATTTTTAGTGGATATGAATTCACTTCTCAAGTTCACACAGAAGTCGTTTTAGAGTAACCGCAGTTCATCACAGTCATTTTTTCCACAAAATGTAACAAAATTAAATTGGCTTGAAAAGTTTCTTGCTATATTTATTTAAAAAAATAAATGCCACTGATATTCTGTTATTATATAGACCTAATGCAAAGATATTCATATATTCAAGCCCCCATATAGTTTTTCGGGCCACTGTATAGATAGAGTACTATATTTTTTTTAATTTTTTATTTTATTTAACCAGGTTATCTCACTGAGATTTAAAACCTCTTTTCCAAGAGAGACCTGGCCAAGATGACAGTGTATTGACAGCGCACAGTAACAAATATAAACAACAAACACACATACATAAACAATCAGCATAAGACTACTTAAAAATACATATTAAAAGCAGTGACAGCAATTTATAGCATCTATTTCCAAAGATTTCATGTAATGTTTAAATTGACCAAAAGAAATCAAATTTTGCAACTTCAAATCAATCTGCAATGTGTTCCATGTGGAAGGGGCTGCATAACTAAAGGCCTTCTTACCAAACTCTGTACGGACCATAGGTACAGACAACAAATACAAATTACCAGAACGCAAATTGTAGGAACAGTTGCTTCGAGACATATAAGTGCAAAGATAAGAAGGGAGCATATCCAACATAGACTTATAAATAAACATAAGCCAATGAATGTGCCTCCTCATTGATAATGAAGGCCATTTTGTCATTTTATACAAAGTACAATGATGTGTTAATGCTTTACATCCAGTCACAAATCTTAGTGCACTATGAAAGACAGTATCCAATGAAGATAAACATTTATCAGGCGCATTTCTATAGAGCAGGTCACCATAATCAAGTGCAGTGAGAAATGTTGCAGCAACCAATCTCTTCCTGGTTTTCCAAGAAAAACAGGCTTTATTTCTAAAATAAAATCCTATTTTTAATTTGAGCTTCTGTACCAGTTTTTCAATGTGCAACTTAAAAGAGAGCTGATCATCAATTATTATACCCAAGTACTTATACAATTTGACTTGTTCAATCTGTTCTCCATGTATATTAAAAATATTTGGAAGACTTTCAAAAGACTTCTTAGATTTTGAAAAGAGCATAGTCTTAGTTTTCTCAACATTTAAAACTAATTTAAGATGATACAGTTGTGCCTGAACAAGATTGAAAGCGGTTTGTAGATGTGAAAAAGCTTGGTGTAAAGTTGCAGCCTTACAATAAATAACGGTATCATCCGCATAAAAATGAAAATGAGCTTGTGGGATGTCTTGACCCAAGTTATTAATATATAAGTAATATTAATATAAGTTATAGTTAGTAATCTATATACTTCATAAATATGTTTCAATTTTACATTTAAATCACAATATAACATGTAATTGTGTTACTTACACCATATTTAAAACAGATATGCCCCAGGTATCAAGTGGCTAAAATTAGAATTGGGTGCAAATTAGCAGAACATTGTTAAAAAGGAAGGGCACCTTTTATTAATGTCAATACACTGGTCTGGTTTCATCATAAATCTTGATGCTTGGCAGCATTATTTATATTTGTATGTGAATATTAACAGATATTTCCTTATGAAAGGTCAACAGCCTGTTGTTGACATGTTAACGTTTAGTTTTGCCCTACATTTGAATGACATTGACATATTGATCTGGACTTCTGTGTGATTACCGCAGGCCAATATGCAGATGGCAGATGATGGATCAGCATGTAAAACAATAATGAGCGAATCAAAGGACCTACATAAATAATACAATGGGCAAAAGAAATGACAACAGCAATTATAGTGATTATAAAGCAGCTCTAAGACAATTACACTAATACTATGTCAAGTCAAGAGCTGAATAGTTGTTTGTCCATGCATTATTTTTCAGGGTAGGATTATTTTAGCCTTAAAAACATATGCATTTAAGCCATGGCTACAAATAAGCTATTTAAACATTTACAGAGTTCGCCTATTCCCTAGGAATACATTCATGAAACCCACAATGACCTTTTGTGGGAAGATGTCCAACAGCAAAATGTAAACGGTAAGATAATTAGCCTATTGTTTTGGCTTAAAGACATTATGATTAATACTGCATACAATCACAGCACTCAGAACAAATGAGACAACCTGCAGCACAGTCTGTTAACTTGTTTATTACAAAAATATGCCGAGACCGGGATTTGAGTTTGCACTCTTAAAAATAAAGGTTCTTTATTGGCATTTATAGCCTACGGATAATTCACCCCAAAACGGAAAGTTTCTGTCATTAATTACTCTCCGTCATGTCGTTCCAAACCCGTAACGGTAACGGTCGTGTCCGGCACGAAACGAGCGTTTACCGTTCATTCCTATGGAAGATGAGCTTCACGCTCGCACGATGCATTGTGGGATTGACAGCAGACCAGAGAAAAAGTTGAGAGCGGCAACATTTTATGCAAATATATGCGACTTTATGCAAATATCAAGCGAAAAACGCGGCCAGCAGCCAATCGCGGTGCGGTTCAGGTGTTCACGTCTGACTCGAGCATTTAAAAAATATGCAGGTTGTGCCGGAGTTTATGCTGACTTTAGTGTGTAAATCATATTGTTTACACATTGGACATTTTGCAGATGTTACATATATGTCAAATATTGCAGTTTGAATGCTTTCATTTTGATTAGAGTTTACAAAAGTTTATTTAATTGACGCGTTCACGCAACAACTTCTACACGCATGCATCGTGGTGCTCTTGTGGACCCGTGATGGAGATTCATATTTTGTAAATTAAGTGGTAAGTTATGTTTGTTTGTTTGTTGCGCAAATAAAGCACTCCATCGTTAAACCACCGGAGTCACATGGATTACTTTAATGATGTCTTTACTACCTTTATGGGGCTTGAAATTGGTAGTTGCGTAGCTGTCAATGGAGGGATAGAAAACTCTCCGATTTCATCAAAAAGATCTTTATTTGTGTTCCGAAGATGAACGAAAGTCTTACAGGTTTGTAAGGGTGAGTAAGACAAAAAATTCATTTTTGTGTGAACTATCCCTTTAATGGTTCCTTAAAGAACCTTTAACCTTTAACTTTTCAATGCACAAAAGGTTCTTTATATTGGAAACATTCTCTTCTCTCTAAGAAAAAAAAAAGGTTCTTTTAAGAAGTGTTCACTGAAAGGTTCTTTTGGGCAGGGGTTTCCGGCATTTTAGATGTCACGGACCCCCAAATATGATCATCCCTGTGTGAGGGCCCCCATCCTAAAATTTATAAGGCATCTGGCTTTTATAAACCCCCAATTTATACACATTAAAACATTTATATTATCAATCTTAAATTAGTTTCAGTTACATTATTATATATTTTGTTCTATGTATTATTTGTTATATATTTATTTCATTTTAATCTAATATTAAACTAATTTTTACTTTTTTATATTCATCATTTTTTATCTAATTTAATCTATTTAATAGATTAACTAATCACATTTTAAATTTATTTTAATCTAATTATTATTATAATTATTTATTTTATTTTTATTTCAGTTTTATTTATCTTTTACAGTTTTTTCTCTAGACTTTTGGTTCTTTCAATGGCATCTCTGCGAGTGTGGAGGATATAATTCACACACGCACAAAAAAAGAAACAATTATTTAGCCTACCATTTGATACAGTTTTGAACTAAATCTAAAGAAAGAATTACGCCTTCACCTTTCCTAATTCCTATCCTGAAACTGTCCCATTAGAGCCCGGCGCTTCTCTTTATCCACACGCGACTGCTTGATTGGTCCTCTCAGTTGTAATCTCAAAAGAAGCTTCCCGATCGTGAAATGCGATTGGTGCACAGAACTGTCAATCAACATGATAATCCCGCCCTAATGCGATGCCTTGATGGAAGAGTGACCAGACCTCCGTTTCATCTGACGTGCGTCTGCATTCAAGACACTTTTGGTAAGCGAACATGTTTTGAAATACATGCTCAAAACTTTGTGAAGTGCTTTCGTTATTATAATATAACTAATCTTACATGTTTACATAGTTTATTTAGGGCATGGGTTGGGAGATTAATTGTCCGCTATAATAAACTCTCGTAGTGTCAGCGTCGACGCGACTCATGTGTTATTCAGTGGAGCAGCGCGTATGGCAAGCCATTTTAGCTTAAATTGTACCCAGCGTTACTCGTCGTAATTGCATTTTTACTAGTAAGAATTCAATTAGAGAGCTCTACAATTCAATTCTTACTAGTAGCAATTACAATTAGAGAGCTCTCCAATTCAATTATTACTAGTAAGAATTACAATTATAGAGCTCTCTAATTCAATTATTACTAGTAACAATTACAATTACAGAGCTCTCTAATTCAATTCTTACTAGTAACAATTACAATTAGAGAGCTCTACAAATTAATTTTTACTAGTCGTATGTCTCCATTGACTTCCATTCATTTTTAATTACGGAGCTCTACAATTGAATTGTTACTAGTAAGAATTACAATTAGAGAGCTCTACAATTGAATTGTTACTAGTAAGAATTACAATTAGAGAGCTCTACAATTGAATTGTTACTAGTAAGAATTACAATTAGAGAGCTCTCTAATTCAATTATTACTAGTAACAATTACAATTAGAGAGCTCTCTAATTAAATTCTTACTAGTAAGAATGCAATTACAGAGCTCTCTAATTGAATTTTTACTAGTAAAAATATGAATTAAAGATATGTATAATTGCAGAGCTCTGTAATTGAATTAAAGAGCTCTGCAATTACATTCTTACTAGTAACAACTGAATTAGAGAGCTCTCTAATTGGAATTGTTACTAGTAATAATTGGATTAGAGAGCTCTCTATTTAAATTGTTACTAGTAAGAATTGAATTAAAGAGCTCTGCAATTGCATTCTTACTAGTAACAATTCAATTGTAGAGCTCTCTAATTGTAATTCTTACTAGTAACAATTCCATTGTACAGCTCCGTAATTAAAAATGAATGGAAGTCAATGGAGACATATGACTTGTAAAAATTAATTTGTAGAGCTCTCTAATTGTAATTGTTACTAGTAAGAATTGAATTAGAGAGCTCTGTAATTGTAATTCTTACTAGTAATAATTGAATTAGAGAGCTCTATAATTGTAATTCTTACTAGTAATAATTGAATTAGAGAGCTCTCTAATTGTAATTGCTACTAGTAAGAATTGAATTGTAGAGCTCTCTAATTGAATTCTTACTAGTAAAAATGCAATTACGACGAGTAACGCTGGGTACAATTTAAGCTAAAACGGCTTGCCATAAGCGCGTCATTAATGCTGGACGACACAGTAATTAAGTCAGTCCTTTAACATCTATCAGAGTTTCGGAGTTGAGAGCGCTTTGCCAACTCCAATTCCGTTTACAAAAAGCACTGGGTTGTTAGTGATGCCATGGAATTATTGTCATATATGATGTTGATTTTTATATGGTACAGTACTTCACAAATACCATGCTACTACCATTGCACATTAAAATAAATAAATACAACTTTAAAAAAGAAAAGAAACACGAGTAATTTCTTATAATACTTGTATAGCTACATTCTCTGTTTGCCTCTGGTGATGGCACATAATTAAACCCCATCAATAGTATATTGCTGATTTAGTATTTTACTTGTTTGTCACATTTCTACACCAATATCTGCATTTCAAATGGCATAAGGTCTTTAATCATTTTAACTGTAGCTTGCAATTACTTTAACAGAAATACAAAGTTCTGTCATGAAATGGCGATGGCACAGGCTGATAGGTCCTCAACTCAATTAGCAAGCGATCACATGTTATCTACACAGTGCAGCTGATTGGTTGCTGAGGCTCGCTGCTCAACATTCAGATACCTGCATTGTTGCTTGTTTCAGAAACCCTCCACCCTCCCCAGCTCCACCTGTCCTGTATAGATCTACTACGGGGTTTATCATGTATGTTACATACAAAATACATTCACTTTGCCACATCCATAACCATGTCAATCTCTCCGAGAGTTGACATGAAATAAATATGTTTTCCTCATTTGTTTAGTCATTAACAGATAATTAGTGTCATGTAGTACAATGTGATATTGTGTGCTTTTACTAGTGAAATGGAGCACTGTTGAGTAGTGAGCCATTGATTTTCATTTGAGTTAATGGACCTTTCCACAAGCCTGCAAGCCTGACTGGTCGCTAACCGAGAGATGATGAGCGATTACACTTGTGCTTAGTTTCTCCTGAAACCTGAAACCTAAATATAACTATTATGAGATAGGGAATGTGACTTCAAACCTGTGTTATGTATAAAATATCCAATAATGCAAACTTTGAGCCTTGGATTGAAATAAACTAACATCCATGTCTCAGCACTGATATGTTCTGCAGGAACGTGAATCTATGTTGTGGATTTAATGGTTTTAGCTGAAGATCATTCCTTTTATTCTACACACATTCTTAGTTTCATGCATTAAAAAGTAACAAATTTGTCAAAGCTTTTGCTGTGTTCTCTCTCAAATGTGTCATTGGGAGTTAATGTGACAGCGGGTGTAATCCAGAGAGCAGTGTGTGTGTGTGTGTGTGTGTGTGTGTGTGTGTGTGTGCGCGTGCGCATCTAATAACTTAATCCCCTGTATAATCTTCTGGTGACACACAGTTACCTTACTTGTGTGTGGATAGTAGGCCACAGAATGAAACTAACATTACACATGCAAGCTTCGAAATTACCTGGTGAGGTGTTTATATAATATATACTGTCTATATTCATGATTATGAAAAATAAGTGCACTTAATTGTTTTAAATGTGCGCTTGTAGTGTACTTTAAATCTTAAAAGTATTTTTTTTAATTGTTCTTGCAAATAAAATAATTTTAATTAAATAAAAGGTAAATTAACAGTACACGTTCATGACTGTTTACCAAACTTAAGTACACTTTTAAAAAGTGAACTTTGTAATAATGTCAAATTAAAAGTTTTACCAATGTGTTTTAATATTTGTTTGTCATGTTTGTACTGTTATTTTCACGTGTTGATTAACATACTAAGTTAATCATATGAAGTACTTGATTATAGTTTAACTGTAGTGTTTTAAATGTCATCATTACAGATGGCAAACAAGTTTCAATAGAAATTACATTAAAATATATTTATTAACATGCAATCAAGTGTCCAAAAACATTACATTCAATTTTCATTTAAGCCTTTTTTTTAAGTATATTATTTCCACAAGTAGTATTCTTTGTAAAACTATAAAGTGTACTTCTTGTGTGTGTGTGTGTGTGTGTGTGTGTGTGTGTGTGTGTGTGTGTGTGTGTGTGTGTGTGTGTGTGTGTGTGTGTGTGTGTGTGTGTGTGTGTGAGAGAACTTGGCCTTTTCTCTGTGGTGTCCTCTTGACAGCTGTAGTGGTCTTTACCTTATATTGATTAGTTTTTAACATAAATTATATTAAATTGGATTATTAATGGCACTTTCAATCTGTCAGGTTCATATTTAAAGGAACACGCTGACTTTTTGGGACTTTAGCTTGTTCACCGTATCCCCCAGAGTTAGATAAGTCCATACATACCCTTCTCATCTCCGTGCGTGCCGTAACTCTGTCTGACGCACCCACCGCTAGCCTAGCTTAGCACAAAGACTGGAGGTAAATGGCTCCAGCTAGCATACTGCTGCCAATAAGTGACAAAATAACGCCAACATTTTCCTATTTACATGTTGTGATTTGTATAGTCACAGGGTGTACAAATAACAAGGTCACATGAGACACAGCCATCTACTAACGTATACATACTGGGAACTAGAGATGCACCGATTACAATTTTCTAGGCCGATTCCGATTTCCGATTTTTCATTGAGTTTGACCTGCCGATACCGATTTTAGCCGATTCCGATTTTTCTAACCACTTTACAGCACACACAAATATTTATTTTCTATCTTTTCTTTAATAGAACATTTGACATTTTGCATAGAACATAGATAATTTTTTGAACAGATAATCGCTATAAAATAGAATTATATAAATTACTCCTGGTGTGGGAAATTCACACACATCTAAAGTGCAGTGTTATGGAAGAACCATTTCCTTCTTTTCATATCTAATATCCAACCATTTTTTTAATATATGTATTTAGCAAACTAAACTTCTGTATGAAAACAGGTAATGGCAATTCATTCACCATTCTTGCAACCAAAACTGAATAATGAAAACAAGTTTAAATGGGTAAATCTTCTACAAATATTTTTGAGTCTTCGTTTACTTTTCTGACATACTCCAGTTCTTGTTTAAACACACTAGACATACTTATTCTGTGCATTTTGAGCACTTTTTGTGTGAATAATTTTTTTTTTAGTTTGTCCATCAAAAGTGTGCTTTCACTTTAATTGAGCGTGAGCAGCGTAGCAAAAATAGACCCGCGCCGAAACCCGCGCTTCACTGATGCTCACGCGACGCTCCTGCTGCCGGTGTGAATGCACTCATT
The DNA here is from genome assembly GCA_021554675.1 of Leuciscus idus. NCBI lineage: Eukaryota > Metazoa > Chordata > Actinopteri > Cypriniformes > Leuciscidae > Leuciscus > Leuciscus idus. The sequence goes on from CM038624.1 coordinate 5,090,002, forward strand.
GATTAACATGCACAACGAAAAAAACAACGCGCTTTGCTCACGCGCCGCTGACATTTGCGATGTGAAACGGCCGTAATTCACGAGGTTTCCTACATGTGCGTTCCGTGTGCACGTGTGATGCTGATGTTGCGCGATGTTAATCATGCGGCGCCCGAGTGCATTTGACCGGCATAAAATCGGCATATGTCATGGCCGATCACGTGAAAATCGGCCAATTCCGGTCACCAGCCGATCAATCGGTGCATCTCTACTGGGAACTATATTCTCAGAAGGCGAAGCACTGCTACTTCTGCGGAGTGATTTACTCCAACTCTGAGCAAACTCTCTACTCCTCACCACGGGCTTCTCAGGCGCTGCGAGCAAATCACTCCGCCCAAGTAGCAGTGCTTCGCCTTCTGAGAATATAGTTCCCAGTATGTATACGTTAGTAGATGGCTGTGTCTCATGTGACCTTGTTATTTGCACACGCTGTGACTATACAAATCACAACATGTAAATAGGAAAATGTTGGCGTTATTTTGTCACTTATTGGGAGCAGTATGCTAGCTGGAGCCGTTTACCTCCAGTCTTTGTGCTAAGCTAGGCTAGCGGTGGGTGCATCAGACAGAGTTACGGCACAGACGGAGATGAGAAGGGTATGTATGGACTTATCTAACTCTGGGGGATACGGTGAATAAGCTAAAGTCCCAAAAAGTCGGCGTGTTCTTTTAAGTCTTCATTATGTGACATGGTGAATGATGTGTGAGGATATTTGGTCTAACTGACTGTGTTTGTGTACTTCCAGGTGCTGAGGTTTGTTGGTGTGTTTGTGTGTGTGTGTGTGTGTGTGTGTGGTGAGGTGAAGCCATGCCGCTGGTCAGGAGAAACATCGAGCCAAGGCATCTGTGCAGAGGAGCTTTACCTGAGACCATCAGCAATGAGCTGGAGTGTGTGACCAACAACACGCTCTCTGCCATCATACGCCAACTCAGCAGCCTCAGTAAGACCCACTCGATCGTGTCAAACAGCTGGACAGCAAAGCAAAGCAAAGCAAAGCAAAGCAAAGCAAAGCAAAACAAAACAAAACAAAACAAAACAAAACAAAACAAAACAAAACAAGCAAAACAAAACAAAACAAAACAAAACAAAACAAGCAAAACAAAACCAAACAAGCAAAACAAAACAATACAATACAATACAATACAATACAATACAATACAATACAAAACAAAACAAAAAACTTTAAAAACTTTAAAAACTTTAAAAACTTTAAAAACTTTAAAAACTTTAAAAAAACAACAACAAAAAACAAAAAAAGCAAAAAACAAAAAAAAATTTAACATTTCTACCAATACTGCCAAAAAAACAATAACAAAAAGTCACAATGTTCTGCATAGACACTAATTTGAGAAGTTTTTTTTATATATTTATACAGTATATATATATATATATATATATTAGAAGTAGTTTAAATAATTAATTGTATACATTTATAAAAAAAAACATATGCAGCCTGACATTTATTCAAGACAGCCTTGTTCTGAGAACACAGTTTAGCGTCTTGCATAATATAGTTGAATCTATATGCAAGTAGTTCTGTTTTACACAAACACACTATAAATCAATGGACGGAATGAGATGAGATAACAATGCTTTTTGCTCGCTGGCTCCCAGCAAATGCTCTAAAGCTTAATCCCATCAAGTGCAGAGAGAGATCGACAGATGTGGACGCCGAGTGTGTGCATGTTCTCTGGGGTCAGAGATCCTGAATTGGTGAATTCATGTTGCCTGCAATTTCCTGTGTGTGTGTGTGTGTGAGTGTGTGAACATAAATATTCACTCCAAATCAAATGACGTGCGTCTCATTCCATACATGCACACAAACACATATCACATGCTCAGCCACATAAAGATGCACACATCTTTATGTGGCTGAGCATGTGATATGTGTTTGTGTGCATGTATGGAATGAGACGCACGTCATTTGATTTGGAGTGAATATTTATGTGTTGCCGTTCTCCAGTATATTCGATCATGCACCATAATTATATAGGAGTGGACATACTGTAATGTTGAAGATTGTAAATAAAAGTTGTGCCCTTGAGCGCATAGCTTAGCCTCAGCTTGCATCATTGCTGATGTTTTCTGCATTCTCTAAAGGACTATTTCAGAGCTCATCTCCGATGTTCTGTCTGTTTTTCTCGTCTTGAACAGGTAAACATGCGGAGGACGTGTTCGGTGAGCTCTTTAATGAAGCCAACACATTCTACCTGCGTGCTAATTCTCTACAGGACCGCATAGACCGTCTTGCAATCAAGGTCACCGAGTTGGACTCTAGTGTGGAGGAAGGTCAGTCAAAGGTCAAGGATTACATACACTTGACCAGAGGGAGGGCGGGATGCGCCTCCGATCAGAATGACCTGTGGATTTCCTTTCTTGGGTGTATTTCAATGTCACCATGAAATTAAAATGACAATTCTTTTTAATGAAATATCGCAGTATTTATTATAAAAGATTTATCCGTGCACATCATTATTATTATCATGTTGTGTTTACTGATGTGAGGGCGGGGCAACCTGTCACTCACATGAGATCCACCAATAGCAAACCACCACCATCCAGTCAAATCAATTCCCATCCTACATTTTTCCATGTCATAATAGAGGGAAAAAAGGACTCTCTCAACTTACATTTCATGCAACTTTAATCGTTAACTATGTTTCTCATTTAATTAGTTGTTTTTTTAAATTATAACAAAATTTGTACCAATAAATGATTGATGAATAAAAATGACTCTCTGTGGTAAGCAACGACATGCAAGTTACATTGCTTAAAATTTCAAAGTAAGGTTAACCCAACGATAGTATTAAACCAGTACCAGTGAAATATTAATAGCATCATACATGAATGACGGGCATTCCCAGGCATAATCTGTAGATTATCAGTTTATTTTTAACCATTTTTTCGCTATCCTTTTTTTTTTTTGAAAATTTGTAAAATTGATGGTAAATGTGTTAAATGGAACTACTATAATATCAAAAAATATTTCATAGATAATATAGGGTATGTATATAACTTTGTAAATGGTGTGTTTTCTAATTCTGTGGAGAGCAGATATTGTTTGCCTAGAGACAACTGATGTGCTTTGTGTAATAATCTCTCTGTTTCCTTTTTTTGGTACAGTGTCACTTCAGGACATTAACATGCGTAAAGCCTTCAGGAGCTGTACTGTTCAAGACCAGCAGGCGGTGACAAAGAGCAGCACTCCGAACCCCATCACAGAGATGTACAACACCAGCGACAAACCTCCACCTCTGAACATACTCTCTGCTTACAGGTGTGTGTGTGTGTGTGTGTGTGTGTGTGTGTGTGTGTGTGTGTGTGTGTGTGTGTGTGTGTGTGTACATGTTTTTCTATCCCGGTGGGGACTTACACCTGAATGCACACAGACTCATGGGGACCTAAATTGAGGTTCCCATGAGGAAAAATCGTATAAATCATACACACATGCGTGTGCGTGTGCCTGTGCGTGTGTGTGTGTGTGTGTGATGTGTAGGTTTAGGGTTAGGGTTAGTATAAGGGTACAGAATATACAGTTTGTACGGTATAAAAGCCATTACGTCTATGGAGAGTCCCCACAAAGATAATAAACCAGATATGTTTGTGTGTGTGTGTGCTTTCATCCTTTTTTATATATATATTAAAGGGATAGTTCACCCAAATATTAAAATTCTGTCATTGATTTCTCACCCTCATGTCGTTCCAAACCCGTAAGACTTTCGTTCATCTTCAGACCACAAATGAAGATCTTTTTGATGAAATCTGAGAGATTTCTGTCCCTCCATTGACAGTCTATGTAATTACCACTAAAGAGATTGTAAAACTAATCCATATGAATTGAGCGGTTTAGTCCAAATTTTCTGAAGAGACTCGGTCGCTTTATATGATGAACAGATTTAATTTAGGCTTTTATTCACATATAAACATTGATCAACTCACACATCAGTGGTAAACAGAAGCTCAAGCATGTTCGCTTGATGTGCGAGAACCAATGAGGTTCATTCTCGTCTGAAACCAGGTTCGGTCGAGCTTGTGTTTATGTTGGCTGATCAATGTTTATATGTGAATAAAAGTCTAATTTAAATCTGTTCATCATATAAAGCGATCGTTTCTCTTCAGAAAATTTGGACTAAACCGCTCAATTCATATGGATTAGTTTCACGATCTCCTTTTGAAGCATCAAAGTGATAGTTGTGTAGCTGTCAGTGGAGGGACTAACTAAGGACAACTAACCCTTTAAGATGCTTATTGTGTATTAAATGAGTTGTGTTTGTTTGTTTGTTTGTTTGTTTGATCCAGGGATGACCATATTGATGGAATTAAGTTCTACACAGACCCCTCATATTTCTTTGACTTGTGGAAGGAGAAAATGCTTCAAGACACAGAAGACAAGAGAAAAGAGAAGAGGAAACATAGGGTAAAATAATCACTCCTTTGAAGGTTTTGAATGTCTATAATGTCTCTGGTAATGTTTTTGCAAATGTAGTTGGGTTTGCAGCAGAATGAGTTTGGCTTATTTGACCTATTCACACACGGATCCTTTGAGTAATAACTCACTCAACTCGATCCTCTCCCAGAGGAAAATGATATTGCTCAAAATTGACGAGTTTTTACAAGCTAAAAGCTCAGATCATTTACATCTGGCACAGGAGCAGAAGCGGGGTGTTGATGGGACGTTGCCTCGTGAGGTGAAGAAGGTTCGTAAGGCTCATAACCGCAGACAGGAATGGAACATGATGGCTTTTGATAAAGAGCTACGGCCGGACCATCGTCATCATCATCATACACTTCGCAGGGGTGTATCGTCTGAGGACTCGCTGTCTCCAGAGTACAGGTCTGATATTTTAAACCGTATCTATGCCATAATAATCACATTGCTACAAATATATTTTCAACTCATCACTCAAATAATAATTTTAATGGTTACAGTGATGTACCTAGTAATATAATAAGTGAATGGGACAATGCAATGCAAACATTAAGATTAAAATACACACCGGCATGATATGCACAAGGATACAATACAAGAATTTTGAAGCATTCATTTAAAGGCATAATGAAATCAAAATGAACAAATCTTTTTTTTTCTTTTTTTTTGGAATATTGCAGTGGTTATTATAAATGATTTATATATAAAATGTTTCATTTAACTGTGTGCAGGTATTTGCTTTCACATGTTTTTGAAAGAAGTTTCTTGTGCTCATCAAGGCTGCATTTATTTAATCAAAAACACAGTAAAAACAGTAATATTGTGAAATATTATTAAAATTTAAAATAACTTTTCTATGTGAATATTTTAAAATGTAATTAATTCCTGATTTCAAAGCTGAATTTTCAGCATCATTACTCCAGTCTTCAGTGTCACATGATCCTTCAGAAATCATTCTGATATGATTTTGTGTGTGTGTGTGTGTGTGGAAACCATGATACATTATCAATTAGAGGTTTGTGGTAAGTAAGATTTAAAAAATAATTTGAATAATAATAAATGAATACTTTTATTCTGCAAGGACACATTCAATTGATCAAAAGTGACAGTAAATAGTCAAGTCAAGTCAAGTATATTTGTATAGCGCTTTTCACAATACAAATTGTATCAAAGCAGCTTCACAGTATTAAATTAAAATAATACAACAAGGTTTGTTTCTAGTGGAATTTATTGATTGATAAAATTAAATTAAATATCTCCAAAATATCCCCAACTGAGCAAGCCAAAGGCAACAGTGGCAAGGAACCGAAAAACTCCATCAAGTGACCTAATGGTGTCCTAAAACTCCATCAGGTGACCTAATGGAGAAAAAAAAAAAAAAAAACCTTGGGAGAACCCAGGCTCAGTCGGGGGCCAGTTCTCCTCTGGCATTTATGAGCTAGAGGCCGGATTGTAGTTTGAACTGTAGGATTATATGAATGCCTGGCTGAAGAGATGCGACTTTAATCTAGTTTTAAACTGGGAGAGCGAGTCTGAGCAACGAACAGTATCAGGAAGACTATTCCAGAGTTTTGGAGCCAAATGTGAAAATGCTCTCCCTCCTTTGGTGGTTCTGGATATCCTAGGTATGACCAAAAGCCTTGAATTTAGTGATCTTAAAGAGCGCGATGGATTATAGGGTGATAGAAGATCCGTTAAATAGACTGGAGCTAAGCCGTTTAGGGCTTTATAAGTCAGTAGCAATACCTTGTAATTAATACGGAGCTTTATAGGTAGCCAATGCAGTGATGATAAAATCGGTGTTATATGATCATATTTTCTTGATCTCGTAAGAACTCTAGCGGCGGCATTTTGGACTAACTGTAGCTTGTTTATTGAGGATGCAGGACAACCAGCTAGTAAAGCATTACAGTAATCCAGTCTCGAGGTCATGAATGCATGAACTAACTTTTCTGCATCAGAAACTGATAGCATATTACGTAGCTTAGCAATGTTTCTAAGGTGGAAAAAGGCTGTTTTTGTAACATATGAAATATGATTTTCAAAAGACAGGTTGCAATCGAGTATAACACCCAGGTCTTTTACTGTAGAGGAAAATACCTGGGTGTCTACAAATACATCTATCATAGTTTCCACAAAAATATTAAGCAGCCAACACTGTTTCCAACATTGATACATTTAAGAACCATTATTAATAATTGAGCACCAAATAAGTATATTAGAATGATTTCTGAAGGATGGTGTGACATTTTTTAAATTTGAATTATTCCAAACGTTTGACCGGTTAAGTGTATATTTGTATAAAGTACTTAGTAAATCTTTTAATGAAGTAAACTAGATTTCTTCTGATTCGGTTCCTCAGAAATCATTATTGCATGATTTGCATGAATCTTCTTTTCAACAGACCACATCCAAACAACTCCGACTACCCAGTCCCAGCATGCCACGCTCCATCCCGAGCTCATCCCGTGGAGACAGCATCATGGAGTGCTAATGGAGGGGTGGAGCACGAGTACCACAGCATCGGAGGGCCTGCGGGGGTAACTGTGGCTGCTGATGGAGGTTACAGAGTGGCTTTACATCCAGCTCCTCCACAGTTCCTGCCCCGGGAAAATGGAGTCAATGGAACCGGCACGCTTCCACCAACAGACTATGGGTAATGGCAAAAATGCATGACTCGGCTATTTTAAATAAACAAGATATTGTAGTTTTCTGTTTCTGAATTTGTCAGAATGCTGAAAAAAACATTAGTATTTCCATGCTATTAGTGCTGGTCTAGTCTCACACTGTACGCGTACGCAGAGGCGAAGCATCAGGCACCCATTGCACACTGACCCGTCACATGCTTTCATTTACAATTGCCAGCATAGTCCGCTGTGATGCGATACTGTCCCGCCTCCCGTACACACCATATAACCATGTTAAGCCATATAACATGCTGTTTAGTGTAGCTTATATGATAAATATAGTCTACAACTTTAGCCTACAACTATTTCTAGTGCAAAACTTTCTGTTGCAGTTTTTTTCTTCAATTTAAAACAAAAACAAAACAGTGGTTATATGCTTTTATGGTGCATTTTGCATGTGCACTTAATTGTATTGAATGTGCACTTGTAGTGTACTTCAGATCTTACAAGTATATTTAAAAAAAAACTGTACTTATATACACCGTACACACAATTTTTTTTATCACACATACAAACCACACTCTGACATACATACCAACGCACCCACACAACTATAGCTATATCATTTATCCAACTGGCTCCATATGTAGAAGCATAAAACAGGACTAAAGTGCGTGTTTGCTTTATAGGCCAAACCTAGAAAAACCTAAAATTGTCATTTTAAAACCTAAAAAAAGTAAACATTTTAATTTTGAGTCCTTGCCAACAGAATGAAAGTCTATTAACAAAGACTGCATAATGTTATAGTTAAATGGCACTGCAGTTTTAATGGGTTTCAATGGGGACATTTTTGTCCTTACGGTCCTGGGTGTAACTATTTTGTGTTACTAGTGTAAAATAGATTTATTAAAGGAAATAGGGGTGAAATAGTAAAATTGTGCCAAAATTTATGCAGTTGGCAGCAACAAAATTATCAAAAAAAACTAAGCTGAAAAAGACAAAAATGTCCATAAGGGTTACTGTAAATGAGTCAAAAGAGCACTCTAAAGTTCAGCCAATTGCATTTAAACTATCACACATTTTCATTTAATTGCAATTGACATGCAGATATATGTCCGAAAACATTACATATACTGAAGTATATTCTTTTAACTCTTTTAAAATTATTTACGTAATAAGTAACTTTTTAAAAGTACAAGGGGTGTAAATGCTGCTCTAACTTTATAACATGGGAGTCAATGCACTTGCTTGCGTGTCCAGTGTGAAATGGGCTTTTGACAGCATTCCTGAGGACTACCCACAACTCATTCACTAACCGTGTGATGAATATTGCATACTGTTCATGAAGTGTTAGAGCAGGCTCAGATTGCCAGTTCCAGATCTCAAAATGAATCTGGAACAAGATTTCAAATTGGTCTGTAAACTAAAGGTGTGTTCACACTTGTAATTCGGTTCGTTTGGTTCGGACCACAAAAAACAACAACATTTAGTCCTGGTCCGCTTAGTTTTCACATTGGCATTTTAACACCGAATCTAAAGGCATAGGGATATGTTCACAACCTGATTGGTCGGCTTTTATTTCGTATATTTTGTGACGGAACTTACCGAACATCCAAAACAATGCTGTGCTCTGGGCTAAATGCGCTTGTTGTATGTGCGTAACTACATATAACGGTATTTTGACCAGCTGAGAACTCGTGAAGAGATCATAAAATGTGTAAAGGAGTCAAAACAGCGGCAGGAATCCCTCTGTCACACACACACACACACACACACACACACACACACACACACAGACACACAGATCTGCTGTGAGGAGACACGGTTCTGATGCCTGAACTGAACTGTGATGAGCAACATCGCCAGCTATGACGGGTCGCACCTTGTGACATCATGTCCTGTTTTTGGTTGGTTTACATGTCTTTGACGTTTGTAAGCGGAGCGAGACTCATCTTTTCAGCATCTCGGTCCTCTTGTTTGGTGCACCAAGGTTCAGATTGCAGCGTTCACACTTATTCAAGTGAACCGCACTAACACCAAGTGTGAACACACCCGTTGTTCAACCATTTACAAGGTTTACTGGAATGATACAGTGAGCATTGGAAAAAGCTACAAAGTGGACCAGACTTTTATGCTAATAGTCCAAAGCCTCTATCCAATGACCATGTATGCTGGTCCATGTAGAGGTTACGTGGAGAGGTTTCCAAATTCTATATTTCTCACCCTCTCTCTGTCTCTGTTGTAGTATGATGGAGTACTATGCCAGTTCAGGCCCGCCGCCTCCTCCAGTGGCCCTCCTCATTCCCTCTGCACAGACGGCGTTCGCCTCACCTCCAGCTACTCCTCATCCTGGACCAATCACATCATCCCTACGGTGTCCTCTTCCACCTGTCCCTCCTCCCGGAGCGGTTTCAGGTCCTCCTCCTCCTCCAGCGCCTCCACCTCATCCCGCTGCAGTCGGAGAGGGACGGAGACGCTGTCTGAAGCCCGTCACAGATGCTCGCAGTGACCTACTCTCAGCAATACGCATGGGTAAGTCCAGTGCTTTCTGCATATTAATACACATCAACAGGACAACTGTACATTAACATGACTACAGTACTGTATACAGTATACTTGTGAAAAACAAGTACAATTTAGGATGCTTAAAGGGATGGTTCGGAGTAAAATCAACCTAGGGTCCTTTGCACCATGACCTCGAGCCAAACACCCCCCAGAAGCCTTTTTCCCCTTGGTCGAACATTATTAAAGTTTGAGCTTATTTTGAGATATCAGCCGGATGGCTTAGTGCAGGCGAAAAGCCCGTTTTAATTTGGAAAAAGCCCGTAAAAGTCCTGGCAGAAAGCGATGCATTAGGATGTAGTGTAACGACGAATTGTAATTTTTTCCGAAGTGTTGACAACTTAGGTTTAACTAATATTTGTTGCAAACTGGTACTACCAACAAAATATTAGTGCATTCCTGGAACTGGGCGTCGTTACACTACATCCTTATGCATCGCTTTCTGCCAGGACTTTTACGTGCTTTTCCCAAACCATTGAAGTGACATCGACGTCCGGGTTAGCGGTAGCATGAGCCATCAGGCAAGTGGTATTTAAATAAACTCCTGATGTACTTACAAACTTTCCAATGCCTCGTTTTATGAGTACAGAACCTATTTGTACTCCTGTAGAAGTTTGGTACCATTCTAGGCATTATTAGTGGGGTAATTTACGAGATACATCATAGGATCCATTAGCGCCTGATGGTCCTTACTCCGAACCATCCCTTTAAGGAAATAATATACTTAAAGGGATAGTTCACTTTGAAATAACATTTTGGTATGTTTTAGCTTACCTCAAGGGCATCCAAGATGTAGGTGTCTTTTTTTCCGCAGTAGTTTCAATTTTGATATTTTTAGGTCAAACCGTTCTTGTCTGTCAGTCATATAATGCAGGTCTATGGTCACTGTCTCAAAGAGCATGCACAGAGTCCAAATTAAAACAATTCCCCGTCGTCCAAATTAAACAATTCCCCATCGTAAGTACACATTGATGGCCTAAGACACGAAACGAGCGGTTTGTGTGAGAAAACGAACAGTATTTATATCGTTTTTACCTCTTGTACACAACCACGTCCAAGTGATCTGAGAGCGCGGGCGGTTATACACTAGATGTCGCCTTGGCTACGGTTTCGTTCCAATGAACTGCCGTAGCCAAGGCGACTTCTATTACCGTATTTTCCGGACTATAAGTCGCACTTTTTTTCATAGTTTGGCTGGTCCTGCGACTTATATTCAGGTGCGACTTATATATCAAAATTAATTCAGACTGAGATGAACCAAGAGAAAACATTACCGTCTACAGCCGCAAGAGGGCGCTCTAGTTGTCGGAGTTGTTCAAAAGCGACACCAAGGATGAAGAAAATGATGTGGAATGAGATCTCGGGAGCTTGGTGAACTTGTTTACTGGTAACTTGCTTGTTGGACTCGCTGGCTTATGTTAATTTAGCCTATTCAGCCTCCCAGGTATATGTTCTTTATGCTATTGTGTAGCTGAATAACTGTTAATGTGTTGCATTAACATACCGGACACCTATTCAGCCTGTTGTTCTGTGTAGTTGAATAACTTGCCTTTCCAGATTAAATGTCTGTTCTTGGTCTTGGATTTTGTGAAATTAATTTATAAATAAATGCGACTTATAGTCCAGTGCGACTTATATATGTTTTTTTCCTCTTCATGACGCATTTTTTGACTGATGCGACTTATACTCCGAAGCGACTTATAGTCCGGAAAATACGGTATATATATCTATACCCGCCCGCGCTCTCAGATCACTTGGATGTGGCTGTGTTCAAGAGGTAAAAACGATATAAATACTGTTCGTTTTCTCACACAAACCGCTCGTTTCGTGTCTTAGGCCATCAATGTGTACTTACGATGGGGAATTGTTTAATTTGGACGACAGGGAATTGTTTTAATTTGGACTCTGTGCATGCTCTTTGAGATAATGACCATAGACCTGCATTATATGACTGACAGACAAGAACGGTTTGACCTAAAAATATCAAAATTGAAACTACTTCGGAAAAAAAGACACTTACATCTTGGATGCCCTTGAGGTAAGCTAAAACATACCAAAATTTAATTTCAAAGTGAACTATACCTTTAAGTTTAAACTGAATGTAATGTTTTCGTACACTTAATTGCAATTAAATGAAAATGTAATATATTGTAAATTTATATTAAATGCAATTAGCTGATCTTTAGAGTGTTTTTTGACTAAACTTAAGTACATCTTTATATGTCAATTCATAATTATTTCTATAGTCTTTTAAATATGATTAAAGTGCACTGCTGAATGTACTGACAAGCATTTATGGTAAACTAAAATATACTTTTTAACGTAATTTCTACATATACATTTTTAAATTACACATTAATTAATGAATTATGAAGTTTTTGAAATATATTATCTTTAAATGGAATATGGAATATCACACTACCATTACAATTATAATCAAGTACTTTACGTGTGCTTTAGTATATTAGTCAACACATCAAAATAACTACTTCTTTAAAGCATGACAAAATATTAAAGACAATTATTTAAAATGTACTTGAATGTAAAACCTTTAATTTGACATTATAAAAGTGTACTTAAGTGTTAAGAAACAGTCATGAAAGTGTTCTCTTTTTAAGTGCATGTGTCTTTTATATCATATATTATTTGCAATTTGTATAAAATACAAAACAAGTGCACATTCACAAAGGCACATATGATACAGTACATAATTGGAATTTTGATTATCCAAATTTGATTAATATTGTAGCTTGGATGTAAAGGTAGATGTCTATGTGGAGTCATATGATTAATTTAAGTCATTTCTAATGCTTTTTTTGTTTAGTCCAAACTCAGCAACTACTATATAAGATTTTAAGAGTGTCAATGCTATGCACAAAACAAGTTGGCCCTGTGTACTGTATAGGCTACTGTACATGTTTTGTGTGTGTGTGTGTGTGTGTTCAGGTATCCAACTAAAGAAAGTACAGGAGCAACAGGAACAGCAGGCTAACAGAGAGCCGGTGGGGAATGACGTGGCCACGATCCTCTCTCGCCGCATAGCTGTGGAGTACAGCGACTCTGAAGACGACTCAGAACTCGATGAGAATGAATGGTCTGACTGATTATAGTCAGCCACACACACAATGGTAGAACAGAGACCTTCCTTGTAAATAAGTACGTTCACCTTCAGACACCCATATATAGTTGATTATTAACTCTTTCCCCACCAATGACTGAATTTTCCATCGTTTATGACACGACGCTTCCTTGCCAATGACGGAATTTTCCAGCAATCCATGTTTTACACATTTTCTGATAGAGTACAAAATATATGTATCAAAACACAGATGAAGAAGAAGCAGAAACAAGCGGTAGAAGCATTGCTTACGCACATGTAAGATAAAGCGATCATCAAACATTAAACAGCATATAAATCAACGTTACGGGGAGAAATGTGGACCTAGGACGAGGTACAGGACCGTGAAGCTTTGGGGGTGTTGATGGACTCGGTCATTGTTTTGATCATTGTTCTGAATCCGATCCAGATGATTTTCTCAGCTTTTTGTTTAGATATTCATACAACAAAATATTCTGGAGGCCATGCAAATTTTGTGAAAATGATCAAAAATCCCGGCGCTGACTGGCAGCTTTTCTTAAAAAAAAAAAACCTGGCGGGGAAAGAGTTAAGAATGATGTCAATTTCTTAAAGAATGCTATGCAATATAGAGGGAAGCTTTGAATGAAGCTAAAACTATCTGTCATGTACTCAAACAAGCCTAATGTCCGAGTTACAGGAAGGAGATACTTAAAGTGTTGATCTGAAAATACTTTAGGTTCACATTTGCTACCATTTGTACAGAAAATGTAAATTATTGAGAATTTCTAAATTAAACTATTAGCAATCAAGGTCTTGTAAGAACCGCAGTATTTTCTATATTTATTATTTCAGTTTTATTTCAATTGAATGATCTGCTAATGTTATTTATGTTTATTATATTACTTTTTCTGTGTTTTTCTCTTGTACCTCAGCTTGTACCACAAAATGTTTGTGTGGGAAAAGCTGTGTGAATCAATCAATCTCTCTCTCTCTCTCTCTCTCTCTCTCTCTCTCTTTCTCCCCCCCCCCCCCCCTCTCTCTCTTTCTCTCTCTCTTTCCCCCCCCCCCTCTCTCTCTCTCTCTCTCTCGCAGAGATTTAAATAGACAAATTACATGCTTTTTTGTTGCTGTTAAATAAACTATTTTTTGATTAACAAATTAATTCAAATGTGCTTTCAAACAATAAATGTGACATCTAAGCAGAATATGACTTCTCTTCTCATTAATGCCAAAGTCAATTGTTTTTTGAGTGATTAAAATGTTAAATCTCCAAGGCCAATAACCAGCTGTGGACCTCCAGATTTATACTTTCTTAATGAAAGAAGTCTAGAAAGATGAACAGCAATTCATTCAGCACAGAAAATGGTAAGGAGACACACGTTCATGAGAGCGTCACAACGCATGCATGTTATGTTGACACGAGCAGACGTTGCGTTAACGTGTGTTGGAGATTAATATTTTGTAAATAAAGTGGTAAATTATGTTTTTTTGCGCAAACAAAGCACTTGCGTCTCTTCATAAAATTTAGGTTAAACCACTTGGGTCGCATGGATTACTTTAATGATGTCTTTACTACCTTTCTGGAGCTTGAAATTGGTAGTTGACAAAGCTCTCAGATTTCATTAAAAAATATCTTCATTTGTGTTCTGAAGATGAACGAAAGTCTTATGGGTTTGGAACGACATGAGGGTGAGAAATGAATTACAGAATTTTCTTTTTGGGTGAACTAACCCTTTAATAGATGGCTAAACTGCAAAAAATAACACTAAAATCTCTGACAAAACCTATATACTGTCTATGGACAAAACAACCAACACTTGTCACTCTTTGGGTAAGGCCCTGTCACATGGTTTATCTACCATATTTTTCACTGTGAAAGTAATCTATTGCCTGTAAATTGGCAAGACTTCAGATTCATTAGCCGCTATAGACAAATAACAAAGTGCAGTAAATGGTCAAATGATTTGCGCGAAACACCGTTGGAATTATGATTAATAGTTTGATAACAATACCAGTTTGAAAGCTGAAACTGGAAGCCTTGCACATTTAAGTTAAAACGTATACCTTCATACTGGATACATTATTGTACTAACATGCGCCTATGAGGGGTATTTAATGTGCAGAGCCGTCCATTAAAGGGTTCTGCCCCAGTGACAAGTTGTTGTACCTCTAAAGGTACCATTTTTGTAAATTTTTCTCAAGGTGTAAGAGCGCTGCCCATAAGAATAGTGACTCTGACTGTTAATGCATTAACTTTGACAGATCTTATTTTATTTAATCGTGTGACTTGGTTGACACCTTTACTTCAGGAAAACCTCAAGATACGCTGATATCATGTTGGTTGTTTACATGAAATGACTCCAAGTATTTTTTTTCTCATTGCCTTAGGTATTGTTTGTCAGACTCAGATATATGGTGAAATACAAATGTGCACACGGTGAGTAAAGGCTTTTGCAGACAACAGAGCAGAGGAGGATATTGCAAACAGTCCAGGTGAGTTTCACCACACCAAGCGGCAACCTTCTGGTCTCTCTCTTGAATCCAACATGGAAGTGACTTAAATTACAACTGTATGGATATTGAATGTATGGCAGTAAGAATGATTTTACCTTCCAACATGTCATTCACTGTTATTTGTATATATAGACCCCCGTCATCAAATAGTATGTTGGTTGGAGCCTTAAACGTTAATTGGACTGAGAAGTCAAAAAGAAAAAAACGTAAAGATATAACAAGTCAATTTGACCTAACACAATTGATACAAGGTCCCACCAGAATCACCCCATCATCTCAGACGCAGATTGATCTCATATTTAGTAATAAACCAGAAAGAATAACTAAAACATTCAATTTTTTGACGGGGCTATCGGATCATAATCTGACAATGGTATCACGGAAACTAACGAAACAAAGGTTTATATACCAGCAAGAAAGTAAAAAGGTCTTAAACATTATACCAAAGAGGTTTATCAATGAATTTGAAAACCAGTTGAATCAACTAACTTTGAGTGAGATCTTGTCCACAGAGGACTTAGAGATTGCTTCTAAGGAGCTTAATGACCAAGGTTAATAGCGTTAAAAATGAGTTCTGTAAAACTGTTACACACTCTAGAAAAAAGCAAAATCTGCCTTGGCTTAATGAACAAGTATGGACCCTAATGAAGCAGAGGGATCATGCACTAAAAACTGCAATTAAGTCAGGGTTAGCCCATCATAGGAGAACCTTTCAACAGTTACGTAATAAAGTTGTAAATGAATCATATAACACCAATTCTATCATCTCTACACTGGTTACCTATTAAGTTCCATATCAATTACAAAGTATTACTACTGACCTATAAAGCCCTAAATGGTTTAGCTCCTCAATCCATCGCACTCTTTAAGATCACTAAATTCGAGGCTTCTGGTCATTCCTCACTCAAAAAAATAACTCTTTGAATGAACATAAAAAAATCATGGAAATGATTTCCACATGATTAACTTGCTTTATTTCAGCATTATGCAATTCTGTTATTCCAATTTAATGTACTTACGTTGGGTCAACTTAATTTATTAAGGTTGATTCAACTTATTTACTATGGTTGGACATAGCTTAATTTAATAGTGTCAGCCCAACTAATTTACTTAATTTGCATCCAACTTATGTGTTTGTTATTTTCATTCATCCATTAATATTTCATTTATTTTAGTGACACATAATTAAATTGATAGACTATAGCTAGCTATTTGCTAGTAGTAGCACATATTAGCATCTTAAATGCTAAGATTTACATGCTCCTTCAACCAAAGCAGTTAAAAGTAATTAAATCAGTCCATAGACAAACAAAATGCTCCACACTTCTCCACAAGGGTAACCCACTGTAATTTAAATGGTTCTAATAATTCCAATGTAATTGAACATTAAACACAATTACACACTATCAAATCTTCCCCTTTTCTCATTTTCTCAAAAAAACATAAAATAACACTTAATTTTAACATTTATTCTCTCTTAATTCAACCATATGCAAAGCATGCTGGGAACTAACAAGCACTGCCCAGTTTCAGTTAATGCAACACAAATCATTCATGTAATCCAACACAAACGGATTAAGTAAACTTAAATTTTACATATTAAGCAGATTGAACACAATCAAATTAAGTTAGGGCAAAATGGCAGTTGGCGTCGCACTATACTGCCACCTGCTGGATGTAAGAATTTTTTACTTAACATAAATGGTTTGTGTTTAGACAACACGTTAGGATTTTGTACTGTTAAGTTGAGACATAATTATGTGGACCTTAATAGAAAAAAACATTTCAAGTCAACAAACACAATTATTATAAGTAAACTAGTTATAAATATATCATGTAAAGTGCACAACCTTCCTAGTTCATTTTTTTGAGTGCTAGGATATCTAAGTCCACTAAAGGAGGGAGGGCGTTTTCACATTTAGCTCCTAAACTCTGGAATGGTCTCCTGATATCGTTCGAGGCTCAGACTCGCTGTAGCAGTTTAAAACTAGATTAAAGACGCATCTTTTTAGCCAAGCAGTCACATAATACTTACCTTTTATACTACATTTGAATCAGATCGAATGCATTAATATTATGAACAGCAGCTATGCTAATTATTTCCCATCTGCTTTTCTGTCGTTATCTCGGGACGCTAGTAAATAGAGTTCGTCAGCTCCAGTTTGTATCCAGCCTCTCATGGGAACTTCAGATGCCCCAACACCCGTGAAGAGACGACTCGACGCCCGTGAAGAGAAGACTCGACGCCCGTGAAGAGACGACTCGACGCCCGTGAAGAGACGACTCGACGCCCGTGAAGAGACGACTCGACGCCCGTGAAGAGACGACTCGACGCCCGTGAAGAGACGACTCCACGCCCGTGAAGAGACGACTCCACGCCCGTGAAGAGACGACTCCACGCCCGTGCAGAGACGACTCGACGCCCGTGAAGAGACGACTCCACGCCCGTGAAGAGACGACTCGACCACCGTGAAGAGACGACTCGGCGTCCGTGAAGAGACGACTCGACGCCCGTGAAGAGACGACTCGACGCCCGTGAAGAGACGACTCGACGCCCGTGAAGAGACGACTCCACGCCCGTGCAGAGACGACTCCACGCCCGTGAAGAGACGACTCCACGCCCGTGAAGAGACGACTCGACCACCGTGAAGAGACGACTCCACGCCCGTGAAGAGACGACTCGACGCCCGTGCAGAGACGACTCGACGCCCGTGCAGAGACGACTCCACGCCCGTGCAGAGACGACTCGACGCCCGTGAAGAGACGACTCCACGCCCGTGAAGAGACGACTCGGCGTCCGTGAAGAGACGACTCGGCGCCCGTGAAGAGACGACTCCACGCCCGTGAAGAGACGACTCGACCACCGTGAAGAGACGACTCCACGCCCGTGAAGAGACGACTCGACGCCCGTGCAGAGACGACTCGACGCCCGTGCAGAGACGACTCCACGCCCGTGCAGAGACGACTCCACGCCCGTGAAGAGACGACTCCACGCCCGTGAAGAGACGACTCGGCGTCCGTGAAGAGACGACTCGGCGCCCGTGAAGAGACGACTCCGCGCCCGTGCAGAGACGACTCCGCGCCCGTGAAGAGACGACTCCACGCCCGTGAAGAGACGACTCAGCGCTGGCGATATGTTATGCCCTAAATTAATACATGATTAACTTGCTGTATTTTTCTATGTACATTTCTGAAATGCACTTTCTGTAAAGCTGCTTTGAAACAATATGTATTGTGAAAAGCGCTATACAAATAAATTTGAATTTAATTTAATTGAGAAAGGCAAAAGTAAAGTTTTTTATCGATATTATAAATTTTTCTAATATAATTAGAATAACAGTAGGGAACAGTAGGAAAACTTGGGAAAACATCAATAGAGCTTTAAAGAACACCAAAAAAAAGAGATAAAGAGTTTGAATTACAAGTACATGCAACCTTAACTAAAGACAAAGATCAAATTTCTTCTATGTTTAATAGTTATTTTATAGATTCAGTTCAAGATTTGGCACAAGGCTTTGGTCTTAGAGGGAAGGTCATTACACCATCAAATGATAATCTTCCACTGTTTAGCATTTCTGAAGTGCCAGAATCTTCCATAACTAAAATCTTAGGCAAGTTTAAGAACTCTAAGGCTAAATATGTTTTTACTTGTGATTGTGCATTCCTGAAGAAGTATAAAAGTATCCTTTGTACTCCAATTGCTCATCTGGTAAATCTGTCCATTAAACAAAGTTTTTTTTCCCCAATGCCTGGAAATTAGCTGTAATAACCCCTATTTTTAAAGCTGGAGATGAAACTAATATAACCAACTATAGACCTATTAGTATCCTCCCTGTTGTTTCCAAAGTAATGGAAAGAATAGTCTGTGACCAGTTGCTAGCCTATTTAAATCAAGGCCATTTTCCACTGCACCCCATGCAGTTTGGATTCAGGAAACATCATGCCACAGAAACAGCTACTTGTTATTTTATTGAGCAAATAAAATCCAGCCTTGATAATGGAGGGGTTGTTGGGGCTGTTTTCCTCGATTTTAAGAAGGAGTTTGATACAGTGAATCATAATGTTCTGTTATCCAAACTGTCAAAGATTAATTTCTCTCCCAATGC
Source organism: Leuciscus idus (assembly GCA_021554675.1). NCBI lineage: Eukaryota > Metazoa > Chordata > Actinopteri > Cypriniformes > Leuciscidae > Leuciscus > Leuciscus idus. The sequence continues at coordinate 5,109,358 of CM038624.1, forward strand.
TCTGACATGGATGGAGTCTTATTTAGATTCTAGAAAGCAGTGCACCAGGATTAATTATAGATGCTCCTCCTTTGCTAACTGCACTACTGGAGTCCCTCGGGGATCTATTTGACCAATTTTATTTAGCTTATATATTAATGACCTGCCATTGATTTGCCCAGAAGTCCACATCCAAATGTACGCAGACGATACAGTTATCTATATACCCATGCAAAAACTAGAGAACAAGCTGCAGCAAAACTTACTGCAGTTCTAACCAAAGTATAAGACTGGTGAACTCTCAGTTGTCTTACTCTTAATGTTAGCAAAACAGTGGGCATGTATTTCTCTATCAAGAGGAGTGTTACACAACATCAGCCCGATATCTGTATTATGGGAGAGGTGATACATATTGTTGATCATTTCAAGTATCTGGGCATAATTATTGATTCTAAGTTTTAAAAAACACATAAAAAAGATCTCCAATTGTGTCAGAGCTAGTTTAGCTAATTTTAGACATATAAGACACCAGTTACCAATAGCCACAGCTAAACTGTTTTTGCATTCAATGATCTTTTCACATTTATCTTACTGTTCTACAAGCTGGTCCCAGCCGGGTGGGACTACGCTAAAACCTTTACGTACCCTTTACAAACAAGCTGTGAAAGTTCTTGACAAAAAAAACAAGAAACTACCACCACTGCACCATCATAAAAAAATTCAACCTATTAACCTTTGATAGTTTTCTCTGTTTTGCAGACATGTGCCTGATGTATAAATTGACCCATGATCTTGCACCACCCCCACTCAAGCAATGCGTGTCATTTTGCAGAGATAATGTAAGGGTCACCAGGGCTTCTGTAAGAGGTGACTGTTACACTCAATTTAGGAAGACTAAATTTGGTCAATCAGCTTTTTCATTTACTGTAGTAGAAAAGTGGAACTTCATTCCACTTCACATTAGAGATTGTGCAAAGTCTCAGCAGTTTTAAAATGTCCTTAAAGACTTGGCTGAAGGCGAATCAACTATGTGATAATTGATGTGATAACTGATATGCTTGTCACATGTTGTTTGTTGTTAAGTTTTTATCTGTTTTGATAGTATTGTCTGTATTGTCTATTTTGTCTATATTGTCTTTTTATCTTCCTTGCCCAAGGACCACAGATGTAAATTAGCTGTATAGCTAACTCTGGTACAGGGCTTGAACTGTGCATGGTCCCTGTCAAATAAACTAATAAAATAAAAAATTATAAAAATAAAAAGCATTGGGGATAGGTGATCCTGACAGTACTCCCCCCTCCGGAAGGCACGACTTCGCGCACAACAGAATCCAGCTAGGATGAAATGGAGGGTATTCAGGAGCTGTGGCAGGTGAATAGGGCAGGGGCCCAGGCAGGATCGGCCTCCGTGGCTTTGACCCGAAAGCTAGGCTCGGCCACTATGGTTCCCGCCCAAAACGTTTTCTTGGGAGGAGCTATGGGGTTGTGAACCGGAGCGGACTCTTGAGCGGGTTCATGGGCTGGAGCGATTTCACTCTGGAGTGGATTCTCGGCGGGGAAAACTTTCGTACGGAATCAAGGACTGAGACTAAATGTAATGGGCAGTAACGGGATTGATTCTGAACTCTAGGTCTGGAACGAGCTTGATGGGAAAAAACACAACATAAACGCTGGTACCAGGAGGGCTGGAGTGGATTGGGGAGACAGCGACTGAGTGAGACTGGTGTCTTCAACAACCTCGCCAACAGTGAAGGACAAACCACAGCACGTAATCTATGTATTGAGCTAGAGTACCTGTGGTAGCACTTGCTGGTACTTGTAGAAACAGCAGGTCATCCAAACCACTCCAGAAGACCGTTTTCATTGTCTCAATCGTTCCATGGTACCTGGTGGGCGAGCTGAAGGAACTCCAACATAGAACTCAATCGGGCGGCCATCTTGGGTTATGGAGAGAAGCAGAGTGGCTGGATCAAGGGGGTAATCCATCAGCCGGAAACTGAAGCTTCCCCGGGGGCCGCCATTGATTAGCGGACCATCACCTGCTGTTAACATTCCATTGACTCCCATTCATTTTGGCGTCACTTTGACAGCGAATAACTTTACATCTGAGGCGTTTAAAGACTCCATTTGTCCATTATTTATTTCTAAAGAAACACGAACATGTATAAAAGGCTCCATTACCTTGTATATTACGCTATGGCCCCGTAGAAGCCGTTTTTGTAAAAATAGGCTAACGATTGCGTCATAACCACGACTCTCTGTCGCACAGTAGAGAAATTACCGTATGGACAGGAGGAGAAGCTCGCGGCAATCGGGGGGACGTGGAGGCAAAATGACAAAATAATTAATCAGAATACTTAGCAAAAGTTGCTCCTGCTCCTAGCTCATGGACACCTCCTACTCTCTGCAAGTTTCGGAAGGGAATGATTCAGATTTCTCTTGGCACAGCTACTAGAAGACAGACGGTTTTCTCACGTCACATCTACATCGTCAAGCTCAGTGTGAGTCTGCGCAGTACGCTCAGCCATCAGGAAGTGAGTGCTTCTAATTGACTTCACTTTTCTCCGTTGAATCCAATGGGGTCGTTGTGTCCATTTCTTTTACAGTCTATGGGCTGGATCGTACGGAATGTAGCCCATGGTTGTTGTTTATCCGTTAGGGTCTGGTCTTCTGTCAGGAAAACGCAGACTCATAGATATACGGTGAAACACAAATGTGGTTTATTGATGAACAAATGTGCACATGGTGAGTAAAGGCTTTTGCAGACATAAGAGCAAAGGAGGATATTGCAAACAGTCCAGGTGAGTTGCAGCACACCAAGCGGCAACCTTCTTGAATCCAACACGGAAGTGACTTAAACTGCAATTCATCGACTGGCCGTTTTTACAGTCTATGCACCACACACACTTTAAGATGATTGCAGCTGAATAGATTAAATGACAGTCTTACACTTTCTTTTACAGGTCTTTGGAGATTACCATTGGAAGAACTGGAGACAGGAGATAATTCCAGGAGGTAGCGGAGACAAAGAAACAATACACAGGTAAGCAATCCATACAATGTTTGATGGAGTCCTAGTCATAGACCAGACCATCTCTGTGCATGTGGTGCTGGCTTATGTAGAGCGGTAGATGAGGATGATGGCAGACAGGTGTGTTGATTGAGTGTGCAGGTGATGGCCAGGGACGATTATGGGAAATGCAGTGAGCAGATCCTGAGAGGTATATCCATATTTTAAAGTTTAAAAAAATTTGTTCTAGGAATCAAACATCTCTCACTATTTCGACTGGCTTAATTTTTCACTCTGCCTCAGTTCACTACAAGTCACAATATGTAAGATTTTTTAATTAAAATATCCAAAAACCACTAGAACAATGTTATATTTTGTTGACGTGTGCACTAACATTATACCAAATGTTTCCAACAATGCAACACAAGTCCAGTTTTTAATATTATGATATTGTAATATTGATCTAGATTAGTAGATTATAGATTATAGTAACGCTATAACAACTTTCAACACACTGAAATGTATTTAGTATGATTGTTTTAACCATGTAAAACAGCGATGCGCTACCCCACATACGCAACGAAAAGAGTGGAAACAGTCGACTGCATCATAAGCATAATAAAAGCTCAGTTGGAATCGAGACATTAGCATTCGCTCCAGCTGCCTCGTTTTACTCCACGACTCTCGGCTCAACCTGCTTCATACTACAGTAACGTTAATAAAACTGTAATGCATTAGCTCATCCATGAATATGATTTCTGCCTGAGTCCCGTCGGGTTACTTTTCTATCGGCTGTGGAGGTGAAAACAACAACTCCCATGATTACACGCTCATTCACGGCGTCATCCAAGGTACGTCTTAGTTTTGAATAAGCGACCTCTAGCGGCGAAAATTACATATTGTGCCTTTCATTAAAATGACTCAAGAAGAGGTCAGGAAATGCATTCTGGATATTCCTTATTGAAGAACATGCTGTTTTGAAACCTAAAACGCAGCATTGTTTGAACACAATGGTGGGGGATTACAATCTTTTAATGATTCAATCCCACTGTCGGGTGCATTAGGCCTCATGAATGGGATAAGTTAACAAATCACAATAGTGGCATTAGTGGTCATTTTTTTTTACAAAATTCCAGAAATATAGCATACTTCATACTTCATACTTTTGGTGTTGTATATCTGGATATGATGGAATGACATTTTATGAATGTCTTTCAATAGAGTTTCACCTTTTGCAAGCACAGATTTTACCTGTCAACTGTTCAAATTGGATTTATTTGTCCTTTCTCGCATTAACAAAAGAATAAAGTGTTTGTTCATTAAATGCCTTAAAAGAATGTCTTTTAATCCTGATCATCAGAGGAGAATTAAATTATACGAACTGAAACAAGCGACTCTAAATCTAACGATTTAGATTGGATGATGCGGTCATCCGCAGTATAATTGATTTAAAGCTGAGCATTATTGTGATGAAAGGTTAGCACAACATAATACATGGCAAAGTGAAAAGCAGTCTGGCGAGCGGATGCATCCCTTTCTTACATTGTTTTGTTTACTGTCTGCATCACACACACAGAGCACCTGGTGAGCTGTCTGATTTTTTCCTGAGAACATTCTTTCTCACACTGGGGACTGTTGTTTTCAAGTATTTGAAATTGTTTTTAGAAGAATTAAAAATCCATAGCCTCAAAAGCCTTTGCCCCTGTTTCCATATGGCTCAGAAAAGTTCCCATAGCGATCTCCCACTGGCCCTGCTTATTTGCGATCGTGGTTGAAGTGCAGCATGCTGCCATGCAAAGTTCATTAAATCACTATTTTACCACTTAAGCTTAATCCCTATACCAATACAACAGTACAATCCAGAAAGACAAGAGAGAGACAGACAGAAGAAGAGAGCTTAAAGACTTGACGGATCAGATCTGACGTTTTGTTTTCCCACCGTTGCCAGGGAGTGCAAGGAATCTTGCTTCTGTGCACTTCTCTTGAAGAAAAACGTGGGGATGCGGGACATGTCCTCCCATCCGCCCCATGAAACGCCTTGTCAATCTAGGACTGTCCTTGATTGTGGCCATCTGCCAGTGAATTCAGCAGGGCATCGGTTTCATAGAGCACATCCTATTGTCCTGTTCTTGTATTAAGTTTGCATTAAGGTTGAACTCGGGTGCAGGAACAAATCACAGATAAAGCTAGTCCTATGTTTTTGGAAGCACTGCCCCCTCTCTATCCGATTCACACACAGCAGCTCCTACTGTAGTGGGACGTCTTCACCAGCGGGGAGTCAGAGAGGGTCTCATGGAATGCCTGTCCTCTGTTTAGTTATGTTTTGTTTATACATTGACAATATGTAATGGCGCCTAACTGTGGGGAGATGGGGAGGGTGGGATGTTGCGAGATGGTGTTAAGAAAAGAAGAAAAAAGCAGTGGTACGTGCCAAGTGCCAATTGTCTTCTTGTAATAGGCATCAAAAGACCAACTTCTGTGTGTTACCATACAGGTGAACTCACTCCTGGGAAAGTAGGGTTTTTCTCAGCCTCCGCAGAGAGCCAGCGTCGCTCTTTTCTCTCTCAGCAGTAACGGGATTAGTCGTGCCATTGCTCTCCCGGCTTTCACGCCACTGTCTACTTCCCATCTTCCACTAATGTGATTATCCCAGCCCCTGTGGTCCAAGCAGAAGGACGAGGGACTCCTCTTCAGTTGCACATTCACGGTGCCTCACAGAACCCCCTCTCCAGTAACACCACCCAAATTCTCTAGTGGTGGTGGTGTTAATGATGGAGACCTGTTGGGCACAATTTAGATGCCATCTTAGTTAGAGGAAGACATGGTAGCAAAAGACAAATATTGCATTATGCTTCCATGCCTTGAGAATCACTATATCTCAACAAATCTTACCCTTACTGTGCAGACCGAAGATTAGTACATTACTAATGACCTCCTAATACCAACTACGTTATTTCACATCCATGTGCTTCATGTCAAGTTAAAATAAATTCAAAATTATTGTCAGTGTGCAGAGTACAAGTACAGAGATATCAATATGTCTGAACAGTTGTGGCCATACGTGTACAAACACCTTATTAAAAACATTTTTTTTACTTGTTTCATTTATTTTCTGTTTCACATAACACATGTTCACATCTAGTACACAAGACTTTCAAGAATTTTTCAAGATTTCCAATCATGGCAACCTTCTGAATAGTTTTTGCATACTAATGCAAATGACAATGTCAATGTAGGCTATTTGGTCTTTGCGGGCTTTGGTCTTCTGCTACGCTGCTGCTAGCAGTATGGACTTGCTACTGCTAATATATACACATACACGCTGATGTGAGCATGTAAGATATGCTGCTGCTGGATGAATAGGCATAAATCCCAGGTGACAGGTGGAGCTGGGGGAGGTGGTGGGTTTCTAAGGACAGGACATCTGCAGGACCAGCTTATAGAGAACACTGAACCTGAATATTTAAATGTTGAGCAAGCAAGCTCATTGGCTGCAGAATCAGCAGAGGCCAATCAGCTTGGGGCTGTGTTGTAAGTTATGTAATTGCTAGCAGATTACTAGTAAAGGACCTATCAGCTTGTTCCTTCAAGAGTTTCGTGACTGAACTAGATATTCACACAAATCACCCAGTTTAAAAGTTTACAGAGAAAGAGAGGACCAGCTCAGTGCATTGTACAGTCATTTGAACAATGATACAGACTTGCTTTTGTGTTAGAGGGTGATACCTGAGGAATGGAGGCTTCATCCTCAAACAACCTGAGGATTTTGGACATTCAGAAGAGTGAGCGCTGATAAGTTTGTCTCTGTAGAGACCACCCATGCAGTCGCCTGTGGCACTCCCTTATGCAAGACCTTTTGGGGGTGAATTGGGAACAGGGGTGCCCAATTCTGTTCCTGGAGATCTACCTACCTGCAAAGTTCAGCTCCAACCCTGATCCAACACACTTGTCTATAATTATCAAGAGCTCCTGAAGATCTCAATTAGCTGTTTCAGTTGTGTTTGATCAGAGTTGGAACTGAACTTTGCACAAAGGTAGATCTCCAGGAACAGAACTGGGCAGCCCTGCTCTAGAACACAGGTGGACGACAATGCAAAACTATGCATTCCTTCCAGTGTGCCGACTCCATCTTGTCATCTGCAAGATTTGAAAGAACAGGGACTCTGTCTGACTGGTGGCTCCAAAGTGGCCCTACTGGTGACTCAATGATCCATTTGAGTCACCAAAAAAAAAATCTGCTTATGACTTTATGACTCTCACTTGTGGGCTTTCTGTGCGAGGGCTTCCTCTGTCTTCCAGATCGATACCATGTGGGAAAACTGCCATATAGATATTTTTTATTTTATTTCATAATTTGGCAGCAGGTATATAAGGCTGCTGTCACTTTAAGACCTGATGAACGGATCCATTATACAGTTACACATGCGTTTTATTTCTCAACTGTTTACGTTCACTTAAAACATAACTGACTGAGTTTATGTGAATACTCATCAAGACCGGCATTTTGACATTATTTTGTGTGTATTCGACTGTTTAAGCGTAATAAGTAATGAAAAAAAACTAAATTTTTTACTGAGAGGTGGCTTTATGTGCGCGCACTTTGGGTGCAAGCACAAAATCTGTGGGAATGAGTAAAATTATGCACAATCCCAGGCCTAATTCACTTAGGAGGAATGGCTCATAACCAAAACTCTTAAACTGTGAGAATGAGCATTCAGAGGCAGACTTCCTTTCAGTGAATGCTACACTTTTAGACTTCTCTGCAGCAGATTTCTGTTTCCATGCCTTACAATAGGTTATCAAATGACCTGTATCATATTTGAGAATCAGAATATCAGGTAGTTGATGACATAGCAAACAAGTTTGTGAATATTTTTAATAAAAAAGGAAAAGCAAAATAAAAGCGATACTTCTGTGACGACCACTATCGTCAAATACAATTGACACTTAGCATACATTTTGGATTGGTGGTATGGTTCTGTTCTGGGCAAGAACTCCCTGCGCACCCATGCAGCCTAGCATGGATAAGAGCAGGAGAGCAGCAATAACCCCCCGTAGGGTAAACAGAACAGAACCAACATGAATGTATTGCAGATATCATTAATTCAATATTTTAATGTACAACATAATTAGATAATTTTGTCTGATTCAAAGGAGAATCAGAATGCCAAATCCTGACTGGACGAGAGGAGGAGCTGGGGATGGAGGAGGGTAATCAGCTCCTGAGAAACGCGATAGCTGTTGATAATAGTGAAGGAGCTTATGTATGGATGATGTAATGGGCGTTGTATTCCTATAGGTAGACGTGGATCATCTGAGAGTCAGCTGATGCGAGCTTGACTAACGTGACCTGCCAGAACTGATGCTACGCTTGATATCTGTCATACAGCGCTATTATGGCTTCGGTGTGTCATGTGACAAGCATGTTGCGTCGCCATGAAAATAATAAGGTGATACGTTCTAAAATAACTGTCACATAAACTCACACTGGGGGGTTAGCTAGAATATTTTAAACTTACCTGTGAAAGTGAAAGGTTAATTTAACAAGGGGGATAAGAAACAAGAATAAAAAATCGAATAACTTCACTGAATTTTTATATGTGTGTGGGCTGGCCGGGCCTGAGCCTGAAATATGACATACAAAAATACATAGGCTATAGGTCCATATGTATATGATGAATCATTAAAAGATCACAATCTCAATTCAAATGCACACGCAAACTTATTCCTATATTACAATGATTCTGCTTTGTCTAAACCTTTGAAATTATGAGCTCACTGGAAACCTGCTTTCGCACTGCCGCTGACCCAGAAAGAGCAGCGGTCATGTAAGCTATATGTTTGTAACACAAACAGTGTTTTCAACTGCACCGTATTTCTATTTCTATGTTGCAAACATCAAATAATAACAAATGTATTGGAATAAAAGTTTATAGTTTGGATGTAAACACTGATATTTCGGCAATTGATATTGTAATGGGCGTTGTATTCCTATAGGTATGGCTGACTCAAATGAGTAAATTGCCTTTGTAACTAGTAGCCTAATGTTATGCTTCAAATAAAGATTGTTTCTATTGCATGGTTATGCCAGACGGTGGCAATAAGTGACTAAAATGTTAAATGTTTAAAATATTTTTGATCTATATCATTGAATTATTCATTCAAGAGATTCATAAAAACTCTGGATAAAACAAGTCTTCATTCAGTTATTTCAAACGATTTTTTACATAATACATTTATTTAAATTAATAAATATTTTTATTGGATTCATTTAAAACATTTTTGACATTTATGAATATACTTGTTTATAACATGAAATAGACATTTTTTTTTTTTTTTTTTAAACAGACTAGGATGAAGTTATGTACATTAAGAATGATTTGGGGCAATTTTAATGCATTAAAATGCAGGAATCTGAAATGTTTTCTTATTTTAAAAATGTGGTGCTTCTCGTCCAATGTGCAAAGTTCTGCAAACCACTTTAGGTATGCCCCTCTAGCACTAACCCCCTTCTTTTGGCACAAACCGCGGTCCATAATAGCAACCACTCGTGTGTTATGCACTGGTCTATGCTTTTGGCCTCACTGGCGTTCCATACTGGGTGGATCGTGGTAGTGTTGTTGACGTTGGTTGTGACGTCAGAAGTTTCGTTGACGATCAAAATGAAGGCGCACACATGGTAGCTCATAGCCGAAAAAATGACAACGAATGAAAATAATGTTCAACCCAGCGCAATATTTATTTGTTCCTTTCCTGACTGTAAAGCGTCATACAACAGAGTATGGAAGCTAGAAGCGCATCTCTGCAAACATACAGGGGAGGTAAGTAATGCAGGGCCAACACGTGACTGAGGATTGTGTGATAAACCCTTATAAATAAAACGGAAACGTTCTCATATAGTAAGTGTTTGCACGTGTAAGGCACATTCAGAAAGCTGTTTTCAAATGAATTAATGTATATCAATTTAAACGATATGGCATTTGTCAAGTGTTCAGACGAAGTCGATTTGTCAACACGACTTTAATGTGATTTTGAACGATACATGTTCTTTCGCAGAGGCCATTTAAGTGCGAATATAACGCTTGCAGCAAATCTTTCTGCACGAAATATCACCTGGCTCGTCACACACTGACACATACCGGAGACAGACCTTACATGTAAGTGACTTTTCTTTCGATTAAGTTGAATATGATGGCAAGCTGTCATTTACTCGGGCAGTGTCTGTTAACAGATGCACGGAGGACGGATGCACTGAAGGATTCACCACAAACACCAACCTGAAGAAACACATTTCACGTATTCACAGACACGAGACAAAACAGTACATAGTAAGTCAAAGTAAATCTATGTAAGATACAAAGAAAAAAAATTTTTAGTTTTGAATTTATGTTGTTGGCTTGAAATAACACATTTTAAATGTTACTTGGTGATGGCTATATTGAGTTATATTTAAACACTTTTGCTGGAAAACAGTGGCATACAATGCAAAACAATGCACAAATTTCAAGATAGTGTAAAGTAGCATGTGACAGTTCTGGCCCCAGTCTCTCAGACTTTTATTGAGCACTGCCATATAAATATTATATCATTGTGTATAAATCATTCAGTACCATTATTTTATGATATTACCTTCACTGTAGTGTATCATAATACCACTAATGTTAAAGGGATAGTTCACCCAAAAATGAAAATTCTGTCATTAATTACTCACCCTCATGTCGTTCCAAACCTGTAAGACTTTCGTTCATCTTCAGAACACAAATGAAGATCTTTTTATGAAATCTGAGAGCTTTCTGTCCCTCCATTGACAGCTACGCAACTACCACTTTGACGCTTCAAAACGTTCATAAAGAGATCGTAAAACTAATCCATATGAATTGAGCGGTTTAGTCCAAATTTTCTGAAGAGACTCGATCGGTTTATATGATGAACAGATTGAATTTAGGCTTTTATTCACATTTAAACGTTGATCAGCAAACAGACCGAAGCTCAACCGAACTGGCTTGATGCACGAGAACAAACCTCATTGGTTCTTGCTGAAGCTTAAATGTGATGCGTAACACGAGAATTAACCTCATTGGTTCTCGCAGGTCAAGCGAACATCTTTAAGCTTCTGTTTACCACAACTGATGTGTGAGTTGAAAGTTTATGTGAATAAAAGCCTAATTTTAAATCTGTTCATCATATAAAGCAATCAAGTTTCTTCAGAAAATGTGGACTAAACCGCTCAATTCATATGGATTAGTTTTACAATCTCTTTATGAACTTTTTGAAGCGTCAAAGTGGTAGTTGCGTAGCTGTCAATGGAGGGACAGATATCTGTGTTCCGGAGATGAACGAAATTTGTATATTTGGGTGAACTAACCCTTTGTGCTGTGCGGGTAAATGTTATTTATGTGAATTTGTGTTGTCTAAATAGTTATAAAAAAAACTTCTTTTTTAGTGTACATTTGAAGGATGTGGCAAAGCATTCAAGAAGAATAACCAGCTGAAAACCCATGAGTGTACACACACACAGCTGCTACCGTTCTTGTAAGACTTTTTCCACTGGTTTGTCTTTTGTCTCCTTGTTTTTTTGGTCATTAATTGAAGTCTTTCTCAGTAAACTAACATAATATAAAACTTGAATTAGAACTGAGGTGTGTCTGACTGATGTTGTGTGTATTTTTCATTGGCTCTGATCATCAGGTGCTCGCATGAAGGCTGCGGGAGAAGGTTTTCACAGCGTGGGAAACTGAAGCGCCATGAGAAGGTACACAATGGTATGTTCTCTGCTTGTTCTGTTGTTCATAAAGGAATAGTTTATTGGTTATTTCCAAATTTGTATGACTTTCTTTTCATTTGAACGCGAGGTGAATTTTTGAAGAATACCCTGGCCTTAAAACATTAACATAGTCCAAAAATCGTGTGATAGGTTATCCACTTTATTTTAAAGTAAGAGCAGGCTGTATTTAACTTTAATGTGCGAGGCTTCCGGTGTCATTCACTTCCACTTATTTTAGATCTACAAAAACAGTTAATTTTGCCGCTTGATATTGCAAACTGGACTGGTATTTATATTATTTGAATTTATTTTAGTAATCATAAACACACTGCTTTCGTGGTTTTTATCACAAATAAGTTCACTTTTTACTGGACTTTGTTAGTTATTCTTCTAGTTTTTTATCTATAGTGACTAAAGAATCGTAGGTTCAGAGGAAATAGCTTATTTCTACATTGCAAAATAAAGTGTACAGTCTCCTGATCATTGTTGGGGGTAACTCATTACAAGTAACTAGTAAAGTAACGCATTACTTTTTCAATTTACAACAAAATATCTCTGTTACTTTTTCAAATAAGTAACGCTAGTTACTTTTTCACATTTATTGACTGGCAGCTCTCTTGTCCCCATGTTGAGAGAAATAAAGTAAGGTGGTGTTGTGTGTGTAAACATGATGGTTATTTTCAGTTCTAGACTAAATGTGAACATGCTCATCTCACTTGCATGAAAACATTCAGTATTCCTCAAAATGAATAAAAACAGTAAAATGCAATCTTACAATTTTACGCAAAACTTTTAAAATTAACTATTCATTTACACAAATATACTTTGTGTTTAATCTAACTTTATTAGCCAATGTCTTTGCTGCTGACCTTCAATTATCTAATTCAACCATACTAATAAGCAAAAATTACTTTAGATTAGATTTAGAAAAAAAAGTGTTGAACTTCCTTCTCATGTATCCTATTGTTCTTTAATCCAGAATGGATGGTTTATTGAAAGGTTTGTTTGAGCTGCGCCTTCTATTGTATTGGCATAAATATTAATTTCCTTCAGCCTGAGGCTTATTCATTTCCCTTTTTTTCTTTATAGCAAGTCCAGCTCAGGTGAGGAAAAAGTAACACAAAAGTAATGTAACTTTTCATAAAAAGTTACTTATTAGTTACTTTTTTTGGGAGTAACGCAATATTGTAATGCATTACTTTTAAAAGTAACTTTCCCCAACACTGCTCCTGATCCACAATAGATAGTAGCTTTATGAGATGAACAGGTCGAAACTCAGGTTTGATAGTGTTGTAACAAGTAAAAATCTTAGCATATTTGAATCAAAACAAAGGTGCTTTTTGTGGCTCTTTAAGTCAATGGATGTGCATCACCCGACCTTTCATGTGTTAAATCCCGATCCAGGCTATTCTTGCACGGCTGCCGGCTGCTCATTTGTGGGAAAGAACTGGACAGAGATGACAAACCACAACAAAGTTCATATAGGTAAGCCTAATAGCCTAACAATAGCATGCAAACTCATTGAAAGTTAGAAAATATATAACTTGGTGTGTGTGTTTGTGTGTTCAGTCCGGGTACAGTGTGATCAGTGTAAGAAAACATTCAGGGATAGCTGGTACCTGAAGCAGCATCAGCATGTTCACTCGAAAGAGCGCCTGGTCTTCCACTGCCCCAGAGATGGATGTTCCCGCTCGTACACCACAGCGTTCAACTTGCAGAGCCACATACTGTCCTTCCATGAAGAGCAGCGCTTCTTCAACTGCACTCACCCTGGCTGTAGCAAGTCCTTTTCCATGAAGGTAACGGTGCTTTCCTATCGTCTGCCTCACTAACTAAAATCCAAGGATTTGTTTACGCTGATGGAAATTAGGGCTGTCACTTTACGTTCGCAATCGATCAAACCAACCAACACAAGTTTCGAAAACGAAAATAGGGAATCGATTTTAACGGTCTTTTCTCGGAGCGCGTCCAGCTCGTCACGATACGCCCGCAGCGAACACGCGTCACACAGTGACTGCAGGCTCTGACACACACACACAACAGCAAATTATCCTTCTGCATAATCTGTCTCTTTTTACTACAAAACTGTGAATTCTTCCGGTATTCAGACAGTCTCATGCATACAGATACAGATTCGGGCTACGGTCTACAATCACCAATGTAGGCGAAATTTGTTTGACATTTCTAATCGTGTAAACAGCCATGTTGAAGACTGCAGTGATGTTTTTCATTGATGTTATGGCAGTCCACTCGGCTTATTGTTTTTCGAGAATGTTGCACTCCTGTTTGTCATTGTGCACGAATCTTCACGCCAATAAATCATCAGGAATATTTGCTGACTTGTGCGCGTCTCGAGCGCGGCACGCCCTCTTTACGTTCGTCCTAATGCCTGTTAGTTGTCCGTGGATTTGCCCATATTTGGCGTTTAAAATGGAAACGTCTTTAGACATGGAAAATCGATTTTACAATCGATTCAATGAACACTTACGTCTCAAAAATCGAACAGGATTTTTTCACAAAAGTGACAGCCCTAATGGAAATGCTAAGAACTTGTGAATAAACTTCGTAACTCCAGCGGATCCTCAAACTGTCAGCAAAACCTCATACAGCAGTTCACAGTTTTTTTTGGCCTATACTTTATACAAGAGCTTGAATTGAACTTTATATGAAAACGTAAAACACTGTTTTTCAGTAATACTGAAAGAGTGTTAAATCTGTTCAGGCTTCTTACAAAAATGAAATGGCCCAACAGAACTTAAAAATGTTTCACCGTATCAATATATTTTATGGTCCCATGAACTTAACATTCTATATCATGCTGATAAAGCACTTTTAAAAAAAAGTAATTAAACACAGTGTTGTCAAAGTAAATATTGTGGCTTTATATATGTTAGACATTTGCATGTGTCATTACAAGGTTTTTGACCAGCGAATTATATATATATATATGTGTGTGTAAATGTGACAAAGGCTGTATAATGGCGCTTTTCCACTACACAGTACCAGCTCGACTCGACTCGGCTTTGTTTGGTTTTCGACTGTGTAAAAGTTGTACCTGTACCTGCTTCCAGGTACTTTTTTTCGTACCACCTCCGGCGAGGTTCTGAGCGAGCTGAGGCGATACTAAAATGTGACGTGAAAACGCGGCAGACTGCTGATTGGTCAGAGAGAATCGTCACTATTCACTGCGTCATCATTGCACGCGCCAGACGGAGTATCCTGAATAAAAAACAGCATACACTCGATTTCCTCCATTGTCCTGTGTGTGTGGGTAGCGGGTGTGTCTCGCGCATAGACAGTAAAATAAAGGTCTCGCGTAGAAGATTAAGTCATGCTATGACGACCAGGTACTATTGTGGAGGTACTATCTGCAATGGAAAACGGAGCGAAAAGCGAGCTGAGGCGAGTCGAGTTGAGCTGGTACTGGTAATGGAAAAGCGCCATAAGACACACTTCTCCGCTCCTTACATACATAAACCATTAGCATTTATACGTTTACCTCCGGTTTCATAGAACAGGCTTAAGCCTAGTCCCAGACTAAAATGCATGTTTGAGCTGTTTTAACTGAAAGCAACTTGCACTGATATATCTTAAAATATGTCAGTTCCATTGTTTGTCTCAAGGTGCACACAAGTAATGTTTTTTTCTAAGGCATATTTATAAAAGCTGCTTAAATGTCTTAATTGAACTAAGGCCTAATACTGGCTTAATCTAAGCTCTGTCTGTGAAACCGGGCCACAGGGGTGGTTTCCCGGAGAGAGTTTAAGCCTTGTCCTAGACTAAAATGATCTTTTAAACCGAACAGAAATTTGCTTTCTCTGTTATGGTTTTAAATAGTCAGACTTGGTATTGTCCAGTAGACTGGGTAAACCCAGGCCGATCTGCCGGCGATTTGATTTCGCCCTGCAGCTCAGGCTGGAAACCTGTACATTCTTCTATCCTGCTTCCGTTACAGATCTGCGGGGACCAATCACAAACTGGCTTATCCACCTGGCGCACTATTGGCAGGTTTAATCCAATCCAATTCCTTTTAACCTCTCGACGATGCTCAATGGCCTCTTTAGTTTAGCAAACAAATCGCTTGATGCCATTGCTGCTTCTGCAAACCGCTGATCAATGCTCTAAACCAACACGCTTGTTGACATGTTTCCTGCCTGGAGTTTTCGCTGCAAAGTACGTCATCCGGATCGTTGGTCTGATTGGTTGAAGGACTATCCAATTGCGTACAGTCATCTGAACTATGCCGGTTGATCACGCCTCTTGTGCAGTCGAAAATACAGAGCAGACTCCCCAGACTAATGTTCAATCTTAAAAGATTGAGCTTGGTCTGGTGAAAAGCCAGACTAATAGTCCAGAGTATAATACGATGATTTCCTGGAGGAAGACTAGAGCCACTCAAGAACCAAATTTAGGCTTAAACTAAACCTACCAGGAGGTTTCTTGAGTACAAAAAATGCTGTAGGTTATTCATTCAAACAACCATTTTTTTTTTATCCTTGCATTGCAATCAAGCAGAGATGACGATCCAAACTGTGTGCGGCACTTCATTCATGATAGAGGCGGGTGGAGTTATGAGGTTTGACTGACAGTTTGAAGGTCCAATGGAGTTACAAGTTTTAGTCACTAGCTCTTTTTAATGCTTTTCATTGGTTAAATATTTGCAAAACCCACAGACAGACATAAAGGGTGACCAATAATAAAAAAATATTTATGAACAAAAAGTCCATTCGCCCGACAGTGTAATATTACAGTTGAATGAGCCGAGTCATTACAGGGCAGCCTTTCTCAGCCATGTCAAGACGTGTCTGGCTTCACTACATGTTATGAAGTGCATTAAGACTGTTGCTTATTTTTCACTGTATCCTGCTCCATTTCATTGTCTTCTCATATTTCTTAATACTTCCTAATTTAATCATATTAAATTGTTAAATTAGTAAGCTGGCCAATTTCAGTTGTCTTATTTGTGGACATCTGGGACGTAAAATATTCAGGATTTGTGATTAAATCAGTGTACCGTGAGAACTTTCTTAAAATATGGCTAATTTTAATCTAATACATTTTTATTTATTTTTTTGCCACAGCAAAGTTTACAGCGCCATGGTGTGGTTCATGATCCTGAAAAGAAACAGGTATCTACTTATTGATCTCATGAAACTGACATTTTTGTTTTTGTTAGGACTTGGTCTTTAGGTTGTAACTGAGTGGTTGATATTTAAGGAAGCAAAATGTGTTGATAATAACTGTGCCCTCTTTGTCTCTTTCAGCTGAAGCCTCGTCCAAAACGTTCCCTGGCATCCCGTTTGAGTGGTCACAAACCCAAAAAGAAACGTCAAGCAAAAACTTCAAACTCAGATGAATCTTCAGTGCCACACATTAGCCAGTCCGAGTCAACTACAAATTCTCAATTAATAGATCAGCTGCAATCATTCAGCTCTCAAAGTTTTACAATCCTAAAAGCAGACATCCCAGAAACCTGCTCCCAGAGTTTAAACAGTTCTGATTTAGAGACCATTAAATCTGAGAGTGTTGTCAGCCAATCAAAATCCATTTATTCTGAGTTCAACAACACTGCAAATCCGGTGGTCCACCTTTTAGAACCCCTCTTACTGTAGAGTCCAATGGTCAGAAGTCAATTTCCAGTTTTAATATCACCCCACAGGACAATTTCTAAAGCAACATTTTTATTGGAGGCTTGCTCCAAGTAAATATACGTTTGCATTGAAAGTTGCATAGATTTTTACTGTTGCTTCAAGTCTTTTGGCTCCTCTGTAGAGGAGGTACCAGGAGATGTTGGGGTCTCAAAGTCAGGTTTTAAACTCTTGTTCGAAGTCTCTGCTTCCTTTTTCTGCAATTCTTTAGCAGAAGCAAGGCGAAGGACACACATGGCAGCACGACCCCCACGAACCACGGAGGGTTTTGATACAAAGCCAATGGGCACTGATATCCTCTCCACCATCTGAGTTAAGACTTTATCCTGTTTAGAAAAATAAAGAAAAATACAACTGAGGAAAATCCTGAAATCTAGGTACCAGCGAATTGTACCCGTCTTCATTTTCAAAGAATTTGTGTTTTTGTAAAAGCAAATGTAACTTGTTTTGTTGCTTGTTAATTTAAATGTATACAATGAATTTATGTATAAATAAACTAATCATGTGTAAACTTGTTTCACTGTTTCAAATCCCAATCTTTCCAGTATTTAAGCTCTGGCTGTGTCCTACTTTTCAAGGAATGTTCCAGGGTCAATACAAGCTCTAGTGACAACATCTATGATGTGTTAAAAGCAAGCAAAAATCATGCAATTACAATGGAATTATATGGAGCAAGACAATGTAGTGGAAAAAACTATATATACAAAATAAACACATTTCTAGCCACAATTCCTAATGTATTTTAGAATCTATAACTAAAATTGATGCAATACCGCTTATGTCGATATAACAGTTTTTTGATACGAGTGCATCTGAAAAATAGCGGAGGAGACAGAGTGAGCTGCTACTGCTTTCATTTATTTTCATTTCTAATCTGGTGATTTTTACTTAAGTTTTAGGGTACGTTAACACAACAACGATGTACTAAAAACGAAAGGGAAGGATCTGAAATCACTTTTTTAAAATAAATACTGAATTGTTTTTTTAACCAAATAGAAAAAGAGAAAAAAAAAGGAAAGTAGTAACGCCCAGCCCTACAACATGCTAGTATAACTAAATAATTAACTATACTTTATAGTAACTAGTGTTCAGAATTGTAGCCTCACATCTCAAATAACTCACATTTTTTTAATATAAGATTCAATATAAGCAATATGAAACTATGAGCTTCTTATTTTGGCTAATAACACAGCAGGTATAAAGACACTTTCCAGGACCTTCAGGGTGAAAGACCTTCTCTGTTATTCTGTAGTGGAACAAGATGCCAAAACCTATAGTTGTTGGCTCTTATAAATCATGAACCTGAACCTGGAACATTTCTTTAACTCTAAACTGCAAACATTATTCACTTTAAACAACACAAGCACAGAAATGAAATGTGCATTCAAACAACGCACTGATTTACCAATCAAACACGAGTTATTTTGTTTCCATACCAGTGGTGTGCCACTGTCAGCTCTTGCTTTGATAGTGAGTCTGACGTGGTTCTTCTTCTCCAGCCAGCTGACGACCTGCCGTAGTTTAGTGTCTAAATCATGAAGGGAAATATCTGAGGAGAAACTGAGCTCCTTTGATTGGACGGGCCCTGCATGTAGACCAAAACAGTGTAAGGTTAGGTTTAACACAAAAGGCAAACACTATGCAAATGACTGTGGATCTCACAGAAGTACGATTACAATATAGCAGCTTTAATATGTGCATTTCCTGAATGAAACGCACCTTTCTTGGCTTTCTGTGCGTCTCTAAGTTTCATCTGCTCTTCGTGGATCTGTTTCCCTTTCATCAGTCTGTATAATGGAGGATCACAATTGTCATTTATGGCAACAAGCTTCAGCCCTGTTTGGTCCATCAGTCGTATCACTTCGGCACGGTGCATTGTACCCAATTCCTCACCATCCTCACCCAGTAACTGTATATGACGCAGGCCAATCTTCCTACCCACGCTGCCAAAAGTGACTCGTGCTTTCGGGTCCAGCTTTTTAGTCTCCTTCTGGATATCTGTCATGTCTTTGCCCCCACTCTCTGTGTCTGTGGAGAAGGACATACTTAGCCAGGCTGGGACAATATGGCAACACCATGCTGGCCTGAGGGTTGATGGTTTGGTTGCCAGTGGTAAGTTGACCAGGCTGATGGGTCGACGAGGACTGCGGCTCAGGGCCTGACTCAAAACAAACCTCAGGAAACCCAGAGACATCCTAGAAGACAAGGTCATGGATGTTACACAGACGTGTCTGAGTCTGTAATGATGATGTTTAGACGTACAACTAAAATAACAATACTTTGCATACCCATGATTATAATGTTAATCATTCATTCATTAACCATTTCATTCAATTTTTTGGTGATGATTTTTCCGGAGAAGGTCTCCCTGTCTTTCCCCATTCCTTCCAATTACATGGCTTGGGACAGACACATACAAACTTGTTTTTATATCTTTACGTGGACTCTCTATAGACGTAATGGTTTTTATATTGTACAAACTGTATATTCGATCCCCCTACGCTAACTCTACCATCACAGAAAACGTTCTGCATTTTTACATGAACAAATGGCCCCACAATGTCAAAATGTACACATTTTACCATCTTTGAGGGGACATTTGGACCTCTCAGTGAAGGTTAAACAAGAACACACACATGCACACCTACAGTATACAATTTAGCAATAATGTCAATATATACCATTTAATAACAGCAAATGAAATGTGAACAAAATTGGTGAAACGAAACAAACACTTATTCAATATACACTACATATAAAACATACAACATTTACTCAAAACGGACAAAAAAGAAGCAGAGGTTGTTCCTCCGTTTTTAAGGTTTTTGACAGATTTCTTCAGAACTTCGACAAACACCAAACTGACCGAAGCTAACGTTACTTACACTAGAGTGACACGGAACCGACGTCGAGTACAAAGTGGATCAGTATCAGTCAGGTAAAGATTTCAAGACAGACATCTGTGTCATAAACACAAAATAAATACAACTAGAAAGCCAGGTGACTGCCTTTACTAACTGATAGATGAATCTTGGCGCACGCATGTGACGTCACGCAAAGGCGCCGCTGCTTTTTTTTTTTTTTTTGGAACAAAAATCTCAGGGAATACGCACTTAAAAATCACTTAAGAAAACATCAATAGAAACTTAAGTTAGAGGCAATAAATTACATTTTCAAGCAAGATACAGTAAACAGAGATAGTCTACTAAAAAGCAATTCACAAAACATCTAAAGCAACAGAAATTAAACATTTAGTAAATTAATACAAATAAATATAAATAAATGACATGGAAATCAGGAGATGTGCCGCTGCTGTTGTGTAAAGTGCTTTACGGGTCTTCTGGAGGGAAAGAGTCCAGCATTGCTTAATAGAAAAAAATTTGCTTTCTCAGTTCCTTTTGAAGATATAAAATATGGCACGAATAAAGATGAAACTCCGTTACATTTCCCGATTAAAAAAGAAAAGTTGTTTAATTTGTTTTAAGGGTCATTCCTGGTATTCGGTGAGTTTTGTCCATCATAAAATGTAGAAAATCAAACTCAGTTTTTAAAATAAATTTCTGTGTAGTCATGATAGGATGATGTGAATTAAAACATTCTGGTCAAGCTTGAGGAAATAAATGTAACCATTTATTAAACAAAATAAATGAAAAGGAAGATCAAAAATGTCCACCCTGTTGTTAGGGACAGATACAAATGCCTAAAAGTCCTTTTTCTTTACTTTTTAAAAGAACTACATTATTAATACTCTAGTAAATTTTCATGAGGTGTTTCAAAATGCTGTCAAATAGTAAAAAAATTTTTTTTTAATCAACTTCAATATGTTTAGAGTTCAAATGGTGTTATTTATGACTAATACAGGCTGATATTGTTCAACATTTTAAGGCAGTGAGATCATGATATTTACTGGGGACACAAAAGGCACGGAGTCCCAGGAATGACCCTTAATATACAGATTAATATAACAAATAATACATTGGTTTATAAAATGAGATGCCGCATTATTTTTCACTTTTTTATTCAATTTTTTTTTTTAAATGCTTTGTTGCATTATTGTACATGTGTTGTGCGGTGCATTTCACAGGCAGGCGTTTTCAATATGGCATTATGGATGACATTTTTAATATAAAATAAAGGGAAAAAAGTGTAGGTTAATTAAAAGTTTGAGTTCCTTGTAATGTGATCTAATGCAATGTAAGACAGCACTGTAAGTAGATATAGCCTAATTCGTTAGACACGCCAAATGTATCAAATGTAAATAATAATAATAGCATAACTATAATAATAACAACAGTGTTTCCATTTTAACGTTTATTTCCATTTTAACAGACTAATAAAGACTTCTTAAAGAGTTTTGAATAAAAGACTGAGCTCAGAGGACACGTGGGTCAGTTTCTGTGCGCTCGTCTGTGCTTAACTCGAGTTGACACGATTTGACCCGGACCATAACGCTCACTGCTTCTCTTTACACTGCTCTCTTGCTACTTTTACAAACCTCCATTCGCTGAATCAACTACTACTGCATAATCAACTATATAAAAGTAATAACTTTTGTCCTACATTTTTATTCTATCCTATACCTGGTAAAACAGCACTGCAGCTTTTAATATAGTATGCCAAATGGGACAGTACTGTTTTGTAGATCTATATGTTATTAATTGATTGATTGTATACCCTTTTTTTTTTTTTTTAAATATGGCGGGGGAAAGATGAATCCTTTTTTAATACCCACACACATAAGCTCTTTTTATATACTAACTCCTAAAAAGCAGACAAAAACTTTGTAAAGGCTTTCTAATATGTGTTTTAGACATTGTGGGAAAGGCAGCATGGGTTGACCCTGTGGCTTAGGCCTTGAAACAGTAAATCTAGAGATTTTACAGTCAGCTGAGCAGCAATAGATTAATTTGTTTAACGCTGATGGGTACAAAGAGCCTCTAATCTTTGCTGCTCTCAATGGCTTTAACCCTCGTGTCAGAGAGAAGCTGCTGTGTTTCTAAGACTGCAATTCTCCCAGAATTCCTCTGTCACCTGCCCAAGCGCAGGTGCAGCGACAGATCCCTCCCATCAGAGAGTGGGCACAGGAAGTGCACAGAGCCTGAGGTCAAAGGTCATCGTGGAGGCGGTTGTTATGTTGCCATCAACAAGGTTTGAGTTTCAAAGAGCAGGCAGGACTAGAGAGAAAGGCAAAGAAAGAGTTTGAATTCATTTAAAAGGGAACAGTAGAACGGGACTATTCCTTTTCTTATTTTGTGGGGGTTGGGGAACTGTGTATGGCTCTCCGCAAAAAAAGCATTTTATAATTGCATTGTTTGATTTATTTGCTAATGTTTGCGTTTGATAGTGCATATGATGTAATGCTCTTCTTTAACGGTATTTTTAAAAGTTAGATTGACACAGAAATGAACAATGCCGCTCTTTATTACAGAGCTAAAGTGCATAATGATGAAGCTCCAGTCTATTCAGCAAACGAGACCCTAGATTAAGGAAGCCGCGAGGGCATGAACCACAAATGTTTGGAGAAAGAACTTTGTTGCAAAGGAGATTGCTGACAAAAAAAAAAGTGGCGTCTGCGAGCAGCAGGTGGATAATTGTACACGCTTGACTGCGCCTGGAGAAAGATGCGCTTGCAGAAAGAGCATTCATGAACAAGACTTGGGAGCTTCCTAGTTTGCTAATTAGCACAAGGATACCACGTCTTCTATCAGGCACCCTGCATAGTGGCACACCTTTCAAACAAAAAGCATGTTACCATACAGAAGTTACACAGTATCTTCTCGGAGGGGAATCTGACTACCCTAAACAGTGCCTTCTTTTTTAGCATCTCGCTATTTTTGGGCTATACGTGTCTGTGAGGGAGTCTTTGTTTGTTACTCATGGAGCACGTCTTTGTTTGACTATTAACAGTACTTTGAGTGACATGTCTAAAGCTAAAGAGGCTAAGATATTTCTCTGGATACCTAGGAATTTGAACAAATTACACATTGTATTTTTAAAAGTTGATTAAAGTATCAAATGTACAAAAGGTTGACATTAACTAAAAAAAGTAATTTTAGGCAATTTAGCATGAGCAATTTAACATATTAAACAGCAAGGTAAACTATGTAACTTTAAAAAAAAATGTAAGAAGAAAATACATATTCAATTCTTCTTCCAAAATATGTTTTTGTCTTGGTTCATTATGGTGAGCCTATTATAAGTGTTTATGTTTTAGACCCGTCGGGATGGTTTTCATGGGAAATTGCGCACATGCGTCACTCGCCCGTGAGTGTCTCGTCGTATCCGTAAATAGAGGAAAGATGCTCCGGCTACTTTGCCGTGTGTCTGGTGTGAGAGTGGCAGAGGCTAGTTTCACAACAAGCAAGAAAGTTTGACATGGAGTCGCACACACGTGTGTTACAAAATAACACGAACAGAGGAGAGTCTGCTGGCAAACAGAGAATGCGACAGAGCTCGTAATAAAACAAGAATCAACATAAATGGCGAGAACTGAGGGATTTGAAATGTTGTAAAAGTGATGCAGAGATTGCGTTTATATTACTCAACAGGTGAGTAAGGTATTTTATCGAACAGATAAATTGCCAGATATAGCTTTCTACCAGAGTTGATTGTAAAGCATTATCTATTGTGAAGGATCATTTCATTATGGTTGTTTTAGCGCTGTGATGGAATTTATTCTCAAGGAAGTAGCGTGTCTATTAATGGGTAAAGCTACAGTACGTCTTCTTCAGCGAGTCAGCTTGAGATCCTTTCCATCTAAACTAGTTAAATCTCTTAAGCCTACAGTGAATGTTTTATGAGCATCAGCATAACCATATTCATCTGCAGTCACGCAGAGCCGACGCACAACCAAAACAATGTTCTCCCACAAAATTCATGCATTATGCATAATTATGGTAAATAATGGCATATTTTTTGTGAATATGATCCCATACAGTCATGAAATACATAGCAATGTTTACATTTGATTTGAATAAACATCAAAAAATCTAAAAGTGTGCATCATACCTGACACCTAGATGAACACTTTACAGTTGGTTTTATGACTGTAAGTCGTTCTCTTCAAATGCTATTGAAGTTAGAAACGTGTCTACCAATGTTGAGTGTAACTTTACAGACGGTCCCTAAATTTGCGGATATCGAACGTCCAACGTCAAACCAACTTTATCTAAGTCGGATGGCGCCAATTTCAAACCAATGCAAGCCTGATTCAGACTTAAGAATGTAAACAAACAAAACACGAGGATCGTCCGGAACGGATTTCATGCACCGACTTTGCAAGCACGGATTTCACGGGACGTTTCAGAGTGGTATGTTGTTATTGTTGTTTTCTTCTACATTTTGGATACGAAGTAGTATCATTTAATCATGAGTTTTGTCGGGAAACTATGGTAGGCCTAATACACACAGTAATCGATCACAAAACCATGGTTAATTTGCCCACGGGGAGGTGAACAGCCTTACAAAAGCGAGAGCTTACAAACGCTTCAGAAAACACTACATCAACACTAATGTTGGCTAGTAGACGAGCAAACTGTTAACAGAAAACGCAACTGGAAATAATAAGACATAGGCTTAGACCAGATTGTCCCGACAAAGTTGGAACTGCTCCATTTCAGGAGACGATTTTGAGCGTAGCCTGCACACCATGTACACCAATCAGAAACGAGACATAACCTTGAAACTCATCTTGCACTTGCTCTGTGGAGATCCCTCTCTGCCTGCCTAAGGACAAGCTGCTGGGTCATAATTTGTGAAGTTTTTCGGCAAAGACTCATTTTTGAGGTATGAAAGTAATTTTTCTACAGTATTTTCCTCATGCTGTCTAAACCATTAATGTCTATGAATTTAAATCTGTCTTGTTTTGCTGACCATTCTGATGTCTAACATTTGATATCTTAGTCAAACATTAGTTTAGTTGTTTCTAGCTAGCATGGTAGCTTGTTATGGGCTGGTACAGTCGTGCCCCAGACAACATCAAAATACTGTCCAGCTTTGGTAGGACATTAAAATAGATTGTTTTTTCCCCCAATAATTTAAGTAAAGTGTTTTGTGTTCAGTTTAAATACCTATGTATACTCTACATATTGTACACTGTTAGACATTTTATCGTATTTTTGCGGTAACTTACTGGCAGCACTATTGCCAGTAAGTTACTGTAAGTTCCCCTTTACAGTAGCTTACCTGTAAATGTGTTTTACGGTAAGATGCCCTTACCGCAATTTAATTTTACAGTAAGATGCCCTTACCGCAATTTAATTTTACAGTATGATGCCCTTACTGCAATTAAATTTTACAGTAAGATGCCCTTACCGCAATTTAATTTTACAGTATGATGTCCATACCGCAATTTCATTTTACAGTATTATAGCCCATTTTACACTATTTTATTATTTATATTTTACATGAATGCTATTGAATTTAATAAATTCCAAAAAAGCGACTCGAGTCCATGTACATCAGCATATTCTTTATTCACTCTCACAATCAATTACATCCATTTTATTTATTTATTGTGATGCAACATTAGGCAAGGCCTAGTTTTATTTATATAGCACGTCATACACTTTGGCAATTTACACAGTAAGGAATTAAAATAATCACAAAATAAAAGCAAGGAAAATTAAAGTGCCCCATTATGGATTTTTGAAAATGACCTTTCATGTAGTGTGTAACAGCTCTAAGGCCTCGTTTACAAGTGAAATGTAACCCAATTCAGATTTTTTGCTCATGTGACACAGATCGGATGTGTTCTATGACAGTGTAAACAGGAAAAAAGTGCATGCATTCAGATATTTCGAGATCGGTTTCAGGCCTCATTCATATGTGAAAATAAATCAGATATAAATCGGATATGTGCCAATGCGACTGTCATGTAAACAGGCAGATCGGATTTTCTGAGGCATTAGGCTACTTCTCCGCGGTTTAATGACTAGAGCAACCCCGATGCGCGTCTGTAAAGGGACGGATGGCCTGTCGAAACGTTGTGTCGTAGTAGGAGAGGAATGTGGACAAACGTTGACACAACATATCAAAGGTTGGCTTGCTCATCCTAAAATTTCGGACCCACTGCTTCTCGTTAAAGCTCGCCACAATATGCTCCTACCAGTCCTGAGATCTCTCTCGCACACAATAACTGAAGCAAATGCACAGGCTGCAATGATTGCACTTTTCGTCCTCCTCCGCCTCATAATCATGGTGATGTTTGGCGAACTTCGCATATATCGCAGAGCTAGCATCAAACATATTTTGCGTTCGTCCATCTGTGTAAGATAATTTAACCCTTTAAGCATGCGCGATGTTTCAGATAGTATGGCTAGTGTAAACACATGATTCGGATATGGGTCACAATTGAAAGAACGTGTAAACGGACGGTCAAAAAAAAAAAAAAAAAATGAATATAGCCAACAAATCAGAATTGGGCATCAAGACCTGCAGTGTAAACGAGGCCTCTGAGGCCTAATCGTTTTTCAAACGAGTCATAAGCCATTTAGTTGTGACGTCAAGACAAAACATTAGCATATTGCCGACACCAGGGAAAACTTGAAACCCTTCAAACACCACAGCTGATCCCTGTGGATGCTGGATAGCATCATGTTGAGAAGACGCTGTGCTCTACAATGTGACGGTAAAGCCAGTTTTATTTTCACTGCCCAAGGACGAGCATGTGAAGAATCAGTGGTTAAAGTTCATCTTTACCATGATATCATAGCAGTATAATCCTAAACTTTTGCTGTGTTCCCTTTATTTCACTGACGACAGCTTCTCAAATCTCGGAGTTCAATGCACAGGGATTAAAGTGAAAAAAAATTTTTTTTTAGGCCAAGCGCTAGTTTTACTAGTTTTTCATATTCCTTTAACTTTTTAAATAGGAGACCAATAGCGTTTTAAGGGGAGACGTTTTAAACCACTTTAATATTGCCAGTAGGCGTATTTTAAAAGCTATTTTAATCTATGAAAACCAGGCAGGGAGCATATGTACTGTATAGAGCACGAACGGCAGCATTGTGACTAGCTTCTGATTGATGGCGACCTAGCACTTTTTTGCCATTATTGCCATATTGAAGTCTCCTGTGACATACTGTGCAAAGACACATACCTGGCTGTTTGATTTTTTTTTAGTCCACGAACTAAAAGGCTTGCCATTCTCCCATGGGCGCCAATTTGGTTTGAAGTCTCCTGTGACATACTGTGCAAAGACACGTACCTGGCTGTTTGATTTTTTTTTAGTCCACGAACTAAAAGGCTTGCCATTCTCCCATGGGCGCCAATGAGCTTTATGCACAGCTGCACTACTTCCTGAACTTCAGCCAGCTCTTTGTTTCCTGTCTGCCATTATTGGACAAACTGATTAATCCGGTGTGCCTGACCTCAGTAACAATAATCAGACACACCTGGATTAATCAGTTTGTCCAATAATGGCAGACAGGAAACAAAGAGCTGGCTGAAGTTCAGGAAGTAGTGCAGCCCATAAAAATAAAGCCCATTTGGTTTGAAATGTGCTGGGGACAGAGACCCATTCGGAAGTGCATTTTCAGAAGTGCTGGGTACAATGACGCATTCATTTTTTTTCTCTTTCGCACAGGTCATGTTTTGAAAGACGATGTCCTGTAGCTCAGGCACGGCCCCACTTTTCAACAGGCCCACCCAAAACTTTACAAAAAAATAACGACTTTATTCCACTATTCATTTCCTTCTCTCTGGGCCTCGAGTTTTTTGTCTGTGTTGTACGTCACACGTAGGCTCACTATTGGCCGACGCTGGTCATGTGTGTGATGCGTGTGACGTACAACACAGATGCGCTGCGCAGTTATACTATGTGAACTTACTCGAGGCCCAGAGAGAAGGAAATGAATAGTGGAATAAAGTCGTTATTTTTTGTTGTTTTTTTTTGCGCACAAAAAGTATTCTCGTAGCTTTATAAACTTAAGATTGAGCCACTGTAGTCACTTGGACTATATTAACGATGTGTTTAATACATTTTCTGGGCCAGCAAGTTCCAATCCCTTAAGAAGCCTATGGAGGAGTGAGCCAGCTCTCAGATTTAATCAAAACTATCTTAATTTGTGTTCCGAAGATGAACGGTCTTATGGGGTTGGAACAACATGAGGGTGAGTAATTACTGACAGAATTTAAATTTTTGGGTGAACTAACCCTTTAAATACCTATGCTAATCAGTTTGTGGGCCATGATTATCTATAACTGTGTCTATTAATGCAGTGTATCACTGAGAAACGTCCTGCTTGAGTCGTCCTTGTGATGGAGGTTCGGGTTGAATAACTAGTTCTTCCAGTGTTTCATTATTGGACTCGCGTTCGGATTGATATGGTAAAATCGACGTCATTGTTCGTTACTGTGTTTAGTTTACGGTGTAGGAAGCCTCAGGACAGCTGATGTTGTTATGGCAATGGGTGTTTTTGTTTAAGACACGCGCGCTGTACGCAGTAAACCAATCACAACAGACTGAGCTGTCTGGCCAGTAGCATGTGGAAAGGAGGGATTTAGAGAGATTGATTCATCTGACGAGCCGTTTAAGAATCTTTGAAAAATGTGGTGATGTGCAAATGTATATTATAATTTGTTACATTTATATAGCGCTTTTTCTGAGACCTCAAAGCGCTTTACATAGAAGGGGGGAATCTCCTCAACCACCACCAATGTGCAGCATCCACTTGGATGATGCGACGGCAGCCATATTGCGCCAGAACGCTCACCACACACCAGCTTACTGGTGGAGAGGAGACAGTGATGAAGCCAATCAGTATATGGGGATGATTAGGAGGCAATGATCGACAGAGGCCAAGGGGCAAATTTGGCCAGGATCTATTATGAGAAAATTCAACAGTTTTTTTTACCTTTGATGCACGTAAACCTGTTGTAGGTAAGTGTTGTAGTAAATAGCATAATAGGGGCACTTTAAAACAGTTATAAAAACAATAAAAAAATGTACAGTACAGTTATAAAATGAATTAAAAGAGTAAAAAGATAATACATAGATAAACTTCTCATCTGGCAATACACCGGTGTATCATATTTTTCACAACTCCCAGTTTTACTCTGAGATTTTCCCATGGTGATTACACTGTGTCTGTGGTGTTCTTGCGGCACGCCTAAGAAATCAACGTATCCAAAAAAACAGATTTTTCCCTAAAATCGTACATGACAGGCTCTAGGACTGACTCACGGGGTAACCTCGGTTTCACTGCCCCATCAGTCCGCACCCCAAAGATTTGTCCGGAAGCTCTAGGAATGGAATCGATCCAGTCCGCACCCCACAGAACCTCGAGTTTAATTACACGTCAAACTCACTACTTCACCACAGACAGAGGTCATCAGCATGGTTTCATCTCTCAATTTTCTCTCAAAAAATCAACTTGTGCAACAGCAGTTATTACCAGTCGAGTTAGTTTAAATAGTATAGCTTTATTGCACATCCCTTGTTAGGGAACTCGATTAATTGCCTGAATGTACAATTACGTTAAAGGTACACTGAGTAACTTTATGGCCCTTCAAACTTAAATCTGAAATAGAAAGCTTTTGTAACATTACAAATGTTTTTACAGTCACTTTAAGTCAATTTAATGCATCCTTGCCGAATTGAAGTATTAATTTCATTCAACAACCATAAAAATAAAAAAATACTGACTGAACAGTAGTGCTTTCTATTTCAGATAAATGCTGTTCTTTTCAAAGAATCCTGAAAAAAAAGTGTACAACTGAAAATAATCAGAAATGTTTCTTGATTCACACAAGTTCTCCTAAAAAAAGTTATGCTGCAAGTTATGCATTACAATATGTTAATCACATAATGCATCTGATAGTTAGTCAAAACATACTTACAAAGCCAAAGATGCCCAGTGCTGAGGCTCTTAAAAGAGCCTTTGGGGCTGTTAGCTCCTGTTGACACAGGGAAAAGAGAGAAATGGAAGAAACATTATTTTTCAGCAATGATTATTGGCAAATGACTATATGAACATGATAAATGACAGATCTAGGATGACTGCTAGATTGATCAATTACACAATCAGATGACAGTTTTACCAATAATTGGCATAGAATTAAAAAAATATATTTTGCAATGAATATTATTTTTCAATAGTCCGCCTTTACATTGCTTTAAATGCCTTACTATTTTAACATGTCATATTTCGGTCCTGTGCAGAGTGAATCCAGCATTTATACGTAGCTGTCACATCTCTTACATCGTGTCTACACTTTGTTAATGAGAGTTTTCGCGAGCCTGCATAATTCGGCACTGAATAAAAACTCCTGCGTTCTCCAGAGCACGAAAACAAATAAAGCTAAAGCACAAATATGCACTGGAGCGTTTGGTTCGGCAAATCTGTTTCGCCAATATATTATAACAGTATCAAGTAACAGTATCAAAGTAGCAATCTCTTGCTTGCGTTTGAGGGTGCATAGCAGCACCCCCATAGAACCGGGCCTGGGGCAGAGAGAGCGCAAGAGAGTGCCTTTGAGAAAACGCGCTAGGCCTAACTTACTTCAAAACGCCACACATTTTAACTGACGAGTAAAATATGCCATAACTGGTCGTAAAAAGGACAGAAAACCTTTGTTTGTGTAAATATTAGATTGGGTCCATCTACCGGAAAAGGCAGTCAGTCAATTCTATGGCATTTAATGGGATATTAAAGTGGCAGTTTCGAGGAAAATTAGACTGTCCTGTGAGCTGTTATTAAACGCCTATTAGATTTTATTATTTACTTTCTTCATAAATTTAGCTATATTTAATTGATATTGGTAATGGTTTACTTTGTAAAAGTAACTTATACATTTGTTCAGTAAAAAGTACTTACCTCAGAAAAACCCCAGCTGGCGTCTAGCGATCCACTCTCTCTCAGCAGGGACGTCCGTACAAACCTCAGTTTACATTCCGCGGGCTTTGCAACAATTACAATTTTGTGAGGTGTAAGCAAAGTTTATATATATAAAGTTTATATTAATTTAAAATAAAATAAAAAAACATTTATATAATTTATATTGCCTGTATGGGAACCAGTTGTGAATTTTTGTATATATTTATTTATTTAATTTTATAAAAAAAATTGTTATTGGAGAAAATGCTAATATAAAAATTACTCTGGTCTCTCACTAAGAACTCATTTTAAATCCTTCCATCCACGTGTTTTTATTTATTTATTTATTTATTTATTTTATTTAACTTTTAAACATCCAGTGTTTGCATAGCTTAAAAATGAGAATGCAGATTCATGATTTTTATCTGCAGAACAAGATGGGGGGAAAAAATATAAAACATTATCATATGATATTTTAATATGCCTAAAACATAAATACAATATGCATATACAAACTTCAAAAAATCTGTCTTCTTCATTTACAGTAGCACTACTGCTTTTGCGTAAACAGTAAAGTACTGTAAATTCCATATACAGTAAGTTACTGTAAATTTCATAAAAAATACCCATAATGCAGTGCATATTACAGTAGTTAACCGTAAATAATATAAGTGGTATTTTACTGGGCTTTTTTGCGGTAAGTAACTGTAAAATTACGGCAAAGTCTAACAGTGTAGATACTCCAGATCAAAGGAGGTTTGGATTTCCTGTGTATCATGCAACGCCTGGGCCCATGAAGAATGTACAGATGGGAGCAAATACTATTTGTGCCACAACTGTGAAAGCAACTGTGAAAGCCAATAAGATAGGAGAATAAGATTTCCTCCATTTGTTTTAACTCTGTGTTATTGTGTTCCCATAGTTTTTAGTTCCTGTCATTTTTTATAATTGGTTATAGTTTTTGTATGCATTCTTTTGTAGAGACAAATTGAGCAGGGTGGGAGCATTGGCAATTCTATGGATTATCGAGTGGAGATGTGACTCACTTTTGTTGTCAGCTACACTGACTCTTTAATGTTGATGAGGGGGAAACCCTTTTTTGTGTGTGATGCGGTCTCTTTTGCTTATTCATTTTAAATTGTTTTTATATTTGTATAATTATCTGACTCATCATACTGTTGTAATTAAACTGGAATGAATTGTTCTGGATAATATGGATGTAGCCTAATGGATATTAAATAGTTTTAACTAGCCTATATCTATATTCTTTGGAGTTTATTGTGGTCCTTGGTATTTATCTGAAGGTATTATATATGTTGTTACAATTGTGGGGGAGGATGTAACGTTTGACTTCTAATGTTTCAATCAATATTGTGACACTAACATTGCTTGTAAAAACATTTGGTGACTGTTAACAAGTAGAACACAGATACAAGTTACCAACATAACATTTTTATCAAAATATTTCAAGGTTTTTGAGTAATGACAACATGACCAACATTTTTTACACATTGCCCCTGGTCTCCTACTCTCTTTTCTGGAAGCTGTTCTCCATAACATGTTCAGTGCACTGATGAACGTTGAGGTTATAATGTTCAGGAACAGTGTTTAAAATTAATTTTAACTGACAAGTTCGTCAGTCTTAGGAAGGTCAAACAAATGAGTTTTGGAAACGGGATGGAAAAAAACTGTCTCTCTTTTTGTGTGTATTCTGTGGGCGGAGACTATTTAAATTAGTAACATTGTGACTTCACAAAGATCCGGAAAAAACATGTTGTAGTCCAAATGAGTAGTAATTGTAGTTCTTGAAAAGTGGATGCTGTTAAATAAAATATCTCCTTTTGGAGTTGACTTTGAGCTTTGTGACCCTGCATATCTTTTTTCATGCTCAAACAGCAACAATACACACTAACTAAAGTTGAAAAAGCATAATGGGACCCCTTTAAGCAATTCTCAGCTTTTTTTTTAGACAACATTAGATGTGTTTTGTCCACTATTGTTTTATATAGAATTGTTCTATATATATACAGTTTATAGACTATAAACTGTAATTAAATAACAGAAAAATTAAGAGTAATCCCTTACTTTACTTTTTACTTTACGTTTTAAATTACAGTAATTAATCAATTACTTAGTAATGAATTACACTTCACACTGTTCAGAATTATTATGTTTTAGCTCTATGTAATGTAGTTACCGGTATTGACAATAACAACCTTTCACCAAACCATTTCAGTGTGAAAACTGATAACAAATTTAAAACAGAAATACACAATTTATACTATTTTTTGATTGAATGAAAAAAGAAGTGTAATAATGGGAGTAATAATTTGCAACATTTTCATAATAGTAATATTAATATTTCATAGGAATATTGATTTATAATTTATTTCCCTATATTCACATTCTCACCCTCAAGCCATCCTAGTGTATATGACTTTCTTCTTTCAACCAAACACAAACAGAGTTATATTAAAACATTTCCTTTCAAACTTTATAATGGGAGTGAATAGGACATAAGATTTTGAAGCCAAAAAAAGGGCATCCATCCATCCATCATAAAAGTAATCCATACGGCTCCAGGAGTTTAATAAAGGCCTTCTGAAGCAAAACGATGCATATTTGTAAAAGAAAAATATCCATATTTACAACTTTATAATCCCTGGCTTTCAGTAACGGCCATATACGCGAGTCTAGTTCCAGTGGAAGAGTGACCTCTGACCTGTAATGCAATGTAACTGGAAAGCACATTGTTGCTGCTCCTCATTCTCTCTCATCAACCAAAACTCTTATACATAACAAGTGAAAAAGAATTAATCCCCCGCTGAAATTCTAAAGAAATGGGAAAGAAATTCTTCCTTGCCAATCACTATCATTACACCATTGTGCCTCTAACTGTTTTAATCCAAATAAAATCAAAGGTAATGTTTCATTAGCTGTTATTTTTACATAATGATCCCTTTTTTTTTGTATTAACATAATTAGCCAGCTCTCAGCGGCTTGTGGGGTCCGCAAGGTCTAATTGGCCCTGTGGCATGATGGGAAATAGCACAAGGTGGCGCGTTGAGCAGGTGTTGATGGTGGAGGTGAGTGGCAAACGTGGGGCAACGCAGAGGCGGGTAATTACAGGATGAATTTCACTTTAATAAATGTGGGAGATGCAGATAGCAGGGCTTTCTACTTAATGGCTTCTGCCTCTGGAGCCACTTTAGACAGAGAATGATCTGAAAGAGTGTTTAATTAACACATGCTCTCTGATCCAGAGAGAGAAAGAGGGAGAGCGAGAGGATGAGGGAAAATGTAAAACGAGTAAATACAAAGAAAGAATAAAAAATCAAAACAGGAGCAGATAGAAAGGCAATGAATGAAAGAAAGGGACAATAAAGAGATGTTGTGAGCGAGATGACAAGACATTATGAATTTAGGAGACCAACATATGTATATGTTATGTTTAATGCTCCCTATTGTTTCCTCCGTCATTTTGTAATCCCTTTTGGTGGTGTTGTTTTTTTCTTTACACTGTGTGTTACGAGAAGCGGACAGGTAAGATTATACACTGTGTTAGTACGTCAGTTTAGGGGCGAGTGCCACCCCTTGTACTTTTAGTTTTGGATAGAGAGTGTAGTTTAGTTAACCCATCATTGACAACACCAAAGCTCCCTCTATTTTGCTGTAGATCATCAAACCGTGAGGTTCCTTCTTGCGCAAACGCTGCCTTCAAAGTCATCGCGTAAAGCCCTATTTGTACGGGATTAGTTTGACATGGAGAGGTGGGGTAAAGTAATTATTACCAGAGTTTCGCATTGATTTTTGTCCCATCCAAATGTGCATCTCAGTAATCATCACGGACAATGTCAGTAAAGATTACGGCGACTTTTACCTTCTGGAAAAAGGTCCAGAAAAATTACCTCAGGTAATACTAATCCAGTGCGAATAGACCCGCTGTAAATATGTACGTAAATATTCCATGTTTAAAAGTAGTTTTCCACGGTTTTTCAAGTATGGAGGCGCTTGAAGCATTCAGTTGCGTTCTAGACACTGGGATGAGTCTGTGGCAAAACTCAAGTGTTTTCTACACACCATTCAGATCAGAAAGAAGATCGAAAAGCACTTGTTAGAGGCACGAAACATCTTTTAGCGTTAGGTAAGTGCCTATTACCAACACAATCCAATCTGAATTGAATTAATACATCGTTCGACCGGACCTTACTGATACATAAATATAGGTTATATGTGTTTGTGCACAAGATATCAGGAAGCAACGTAATACACACATGACGACATGAGGGTGACGGCGATGTGTAAATCGAGTTAGGGTTAGGGTTAGGCTCCCACTTCTGCTAGTTTTACATACTTCTTATCCTGTGCAAATTGGCCATTATTGTTATAGATATCCTGTGGTAAAATTACATTACTCCATCTACCCTTGGAAAACTAATCCTGTCCGAATAGGGCTTAAGTTTTCAGATCCCACTGTCCTGAAGAGTTCAGCTCCAACCCTTATCAAACACACCCATACCAGCTAATCTAGCTCTTCAGGAATGCTTGAAAATCACAGGTGTGCTGAAGCAGGTTAGAAATAAACTTTGCAGGACGGTGACGCTGCCTCTGAAATCGAATACTTCCCAATACTATGCGGAAAACAGTACGCCAACATTTACTATCCCAGGAGGCCATGGGAGAGGATTTGTGAATCAATGCAACTGAACTCGTAGGTCGCATGATGGACAACAATCATACTATATAGAGCTTTTTAACGGTCGTGGAGTAAAGGCCAATTTATACTTCTGCGTCGAGTGTACGCCGTAGTGTACGTCGTAGGCTACGCACGTAGGCGACGCCGTCGTGAGCATTTATACTTCTGCGAATGTCTGTGTTGCTCTGCAGTTACACCGCCGAAACGCTAGTTGGCGCGGGTGGGTTTTAATGTTCCAATTCCACTGTGTTTACATTCCTCGCGGCTGTTTTGAGTTTAGTTTTCTACGAGCAATGGCGACTGAAGGAGTCATACAGATGGCTGTATTTCCGCACTTCTTCAAGCAATCTCTCGGTCACTTGGTCTATTTCCATGGCTCTTCACTGATCTTCGGAATTTCAAAAATGGCGGGCGGGCGGTGCAGAGTGCAGAAGATCATTCCGGAAATGGGTAGGAGGAAACGCGATGCTATCCAGCCGACCAATCACAGATCTTGCGGTCCGCGACGCCGCGACGCGTAGTTACATTTTTGAGGAGGTGCGCGTCAGGGTACGGCGAAGGGTACGACGTATGGTACACGTCAATGCGTATGCTACGCCGTACCTTCTACGCGCACCCGACGCAGAAGTATAAATTGGCCTTAAGTTTCAAACCCTGCAATACAGTACGAGATTTTGGGCGCAGCGTGAGTCTCCAGGGGCAGTGTTGAAGACCTCTGTGATGTAGGTACTGGAAGTAACTTCCGATATTTTCTTTCGTAATGTGAAGTACATGCGAGAGAAACAGATTATTGAAAAAGAAAATAAGTATGACGTAGTCTATCGGGGTTTGATCCATCGGTTGTTTATTGACTGGAGGCAGATCTGATTTTAAGAATGTTTATGATGACAAAATGATTGTAGAAATCTGGCATAGGCCAACGTTAGAGAGAAGTTGGGCTAATCTAAGGTACCATACCATTCACTCCCATTATAAAACTTGGAAGAGCCAAGATATTTTTTTAATATAGCCTAACTCTGATTGTGTTTGGCTGAAAGAAGAAAATCATACAGGATGCCTTAGGGTAAGTATGTTATGGAATAATTTGGGATTAACTAGCCCTTTAAGTTAACTGCAGTTTCACTTTTTTTACAGTAAAGGTCAGGTAATACTACAGTTCCTTCACCATCATACATTATTGTCACAAAACAGTAGCCTAGTGCTATTTTGAAAGTGAAACGCAAGTTTACTTCGCCTGACACGGGTTCTCATAAGGTGTCTCTATTATCAGCGTCCTATGCAGACTTTTATGTGGGTGTGATGATGATGATGATGATGGTGGTGGCGTTCGCGTGTCTCACTCTCTGTTGGCGTCTGTCTGTGTGAGTATCTGAGTGCGCGCGCGCTCTGTGTGTGTGTGTGTGTGGCTCCGTGGAGTACTGCGGGCCGCGCGCTCGCTCTCCCCACTCAGCTCGAGCTAAAAGCCCTGGAACGGGACGGTAATTGCCCAATTAGGCCTCTCTCTCGGCGGCCCGTACCGCTCTCTCCGCGCCTCCACGCCACCGCTCGCACCGATAATTGAGCTGAAAGCAAACGAACGGCCGGCAGACAAACAAGCTACTAGAAAATAATTACTTGGAGTGTTTCTTTTCAGTAGCTGTACAGCGGATTTCATTATCGTGAATAGCCACTAAAGCTGCTCGAAACGCCGGTAGTTGTCATTTTCATAGGGACTTGATAATGACATTAATTTGTCTTAATGGCTGGTTCTATTGTTATAAATAGGAAAATGAGCCGAAATTGTCTTGCTGTGGCGAGGCGAAGAGGACTCCGTCGAGCTCCCGGCAGACACGAGGAGTTAAATTGGTGTGCTTGTCAAATTTCCAATAATTTGTTATATGGAACACGAGTAATGCCAGTGCCATTAGGGTTCATTTTCCCTAAATTCATTACTGCCCTTGTTTCCCCTTTATGTTTCTAATGCCCAATCACATTTCTCTCTGCTTCAAGTGGTTTTATAAGGATTGCACTGACTGACAGACAAACACACACGCGCGCGCATGTCTTCTTGTGCAGTTATGCGCTCACGCACGCACGCACTCACTCACTCACTCACTCACTCACTCACAAAGAGATATGCATACTGACACATAGACACTATGCTACTCGCAAAACTACCATATAGCAGATGTTGACAGATTACTTTGGTGCTGCTGCTGCTGCTGATGTGGATGAGAACTGTCAAGTGTGTATTTCAGTGCTGTTAGCGCACTAATGCAGCTGTTTCGGGGATGCTGGAACCTTTCCCCCAATAATTTAAAATGACATTACAGCAAAGTAGACCTAATGGTGAATCAGTCCTGCGGAGATGACTGCAAGCATTAGCTTCGACAGAGTCCCACGATCCGGGACCTGCTGATGCTGTTGCTGTTGCTTTGGTTTATCAACAGGGGGCGACGTAGTTACATTCAGTTTGCCGACATCAAATAACACACACATTTGTTTAACTTTTATAAAAGCTGGAGACATTATTAAAGTAACACGATCACATTGTAAAATGTTTCCATGCATTCAGATCTTCACAAAGGATTTATTTTATTTAAGGTTTTACTTGTTGTCTATAGTAGGATATGAATTGCAGTTAGATGACAGGAGTGTCAATAACAGAAAAAAATAAATAAAAATAAATTGTAATATAAGTAGCAGGCTAGAAGGTCTGATATGGACCCGTTCAAATGTTATCATTAAAGCTTATCTGTGCATGAAATTGATAATGCAATTGAGTTTTGATAATGCATGGGGTTTATCATTATGTGCAAGGATGATTTTAGCACGTTCATCTACACTGAAAATAAGCATTATTCAAATTACCCACCTGTCTAATTACTAATCACCCACCTTTCTCTGTATTTCATTTAAATGCAACACAAAATGTAAAATGAAAAAGTGCTTAGTCTAATTACTAACCCACAACATTTTAAAGTGGGTTGTAATAGTTCTAATTATCTTAATTTCTCAAATTATCTACTTCATTCTCTACTTAATTCTCAATTTTTTTTAATGATAATTTTCTCAAGATTGCTCACCCTTACCACACAAGAAACATTTGGCACGTCTGTGTTTTGAATGCTGTGGTAAAGACTATGAAAGCTTGTCATTGTTATCTTAAATACATTATGAATCGTATGGAAAATTGTTTACTTTGCAATGTGAATTCAATCAAATATAGTAAGTATAAGTGAGTTATTCCTATAATGCTGTGCATTTTTACATGTCTCCGTTTGTCTTTATATATTTAATAAAATAGGCCTATAGAAAAAATAAATAAATGTATCTATAAATAAATTTATTTTAAAAGATTAAATAAATCTCTTACTTAAATTTTTAGACATTGCATTAAACCTCATACATTTAAAACCAACTCTGACCTCACATTTGTCACTGTTTTTAAATGTTTTTAAAAAGTAATGCATTGATTTTACACACTAATTATTCTATTCTAATCTCACTTACTAAAGACGATGGAAAATATGTGAAAGCATCCAGACTGCAGCTATCAAAAAGAAATCTATTTTGCTTTATTTCTCCATCGAGATACAATGAAGAGGTATTGAAAGGTGGGACGTAGAGATACAAACTTATTCAAGCATGTTTGACTTGGACTGAACTCCACCCACAGAACTATAATACGTCCAGCATGCACCTAACAAATCTGCTGAAAATAAACTCAAAGATGAATGAAAGTGCTTTAGCAAAAATAAAAGCTTCACATTTCTGTTCTTTAACAAACTGGTGCATACTTTATAATCAGCCCACATATTCTATTGAAAGAGCTTTATTTGTATTTAACTCTTGGACTTTAGCAGTCTTTACTCATGAAGACCTGCCAAATATGCATTTTGTACTTTTAATGTCTTAATGAAATTGCTAAGACTAAAAGTATAATACAATAATGGTATTTTCTTTTGTAAAAGTTATTGAGTATATATTTATATAACATACAATATATTTTAGTATTCAATATCAATAGTACTTGAGTAAAGTAAATACTACTACTAATAATAATAGGCTACTTAATTATAATAATAGAGTATAGTTGTTCAAGTACTCCTATATTTAATTGGTTATCAATTCATATAATGTTTTTGTCCTTAACATCATGTTCCACCTTGTTAGTCTTTTATAATATTCCTTTAAATTAAAGAATAGACATAATAAAAGGATTTAAATTCCTTTAAATAAAAGAAAAAGACTTGAGAAAGATCCAAGAAACCAAGATAGTGCATTGTGGGAATTCTGTGATGCTTTTTAAAAAATTCATGACATTTCACTCTTACATTGTACATTTTACTCTCTTGTTTTAGAGGCAAAGCAAACTGATTTATTTTGAAAGATAATTGAAATTGATATTATTTTTGATTACAAAGACAAACTTTTATTTTGGAATAACCTGCACTGATTCACTGCTGACTTAAACTTCTCCCAAATCAATTTTTATTTTAAGCCTAAATGAGACTTTTTTATTTTTATTTAACAGATGTCTCATTACAATCACTCAGATTCTTTCTAAATAAAGCTCTTCTTAAGCATCTTTTGCAAAGCCAGATGTATGATAGGTTTGCTAACAGAAGACATTCTGCCAAAGTGCCTGTTATTATTACTCATTAATAAATAATTAATTTAAATAATTAAAATAATTTAATAAAAGTGGCATTTTTGTTATATAATAACATGCATATGTAAAATATGACATTCAGCATACACATTTGTCCAGTAAATGTTTCTATATGGCATCATTTATGTGGTCATGTAGCATTATGTGTATGTTTGTGTGTATTTTTGTCTTTGTGTGTGTGTGTGTGTGTGTGTGTGTGTGTGTGTGTGTGTGTGTGTGTGTGTGTGTGTGTGTGTGTGTGTATCGATGCACTCTGATGCACTGCTGGTTCAGTGTGACTCACTGATATGAGTGCTTTGACTCTGGTGGGAATGTTGTGCTCTTGTGAGCTGTGTGTTGTGTAACCGCTCTCTAATAATACTTTTTAAACAACTCTCTTTAAACTTCCCAGCGGAACTGTCAGCCAACAGAAGCGACCCGCTGCTCAATAAAACAGCGTTTTATATCCAGAGGGTCACAGCGGTGCCACATTACAGCCCAGCAAAGCTGGATTCAGCATATTAGTCGCCCACTGGGCCAAAGCATTAGATTTGAATGTTATGATGATTTTACATAAACGATTTAAACTCTTGTGGATCGTACTGAATGGTAAGACCTCGTTTTTAATTGTGCGTAACAATTTGAATTAATCTTGTCAGGGTATTAGAAGGTTCATATTTAGATAGATGTGTTCAGTGGCCCTACACAGTACTTAAGCCACACTTAAAAATGGATGAATTTCATTGCATTAGATACAAAATGTCAATCCAAGTAGCTTTTGCAAATAAATTATGCTAGAGCATTTCCTAAGCTTTTTTTGCTATTAACCAAATTATCTCAGACTGGTCGTTCGTGGCCGTATGATCAGAGGCAAATAAATGCATTCAGTAGTTTGGGCTGCTGTTAAAAGTTTTACAGATTAAGAAATATATTGTTTTGTGAAGAGTCATCTGCAAGATGAAGACTCGTAAGTGTTTTAATGATGGATGGTGCATTTCTAAAATACATTTGGAGCAAAAATTAGACAAGTGAACATATACAGTATCATCATGCTTTAGAGAATCAGTTAATGTCCATTTGGAAATTTGACAACTATAGTTGAGGCATTTTGCACTTACTGAACAAACTCCAGTTGACAAAACATTAAAGTATACACTCTTAGGGGAAAAAAGGTTTAATGTTGTTTTATATAAAACCCTAGGGTTCTTGACTCAATTTTAAAGAACCCTTTATGCCAAAAAGGTTCCTGAGACCCCTTTTTTCCTCTGTAGGGGACATTATATTTAAGAACATTTCTTTGAGACCATAAGCCAGTTTTCCTGTAAAGAGCACATTCAGGGATTTTCAGAGATACAAAATGTTTGGAGGATTCAACATGACATCTTCCTCTCCTTGGTCTGTAAATATGACTGACATTGACTGAATGACTCAATTTAATATTTGGTAAATTATTTTTATATTGTTTAACATCTCAAGACAGCTTTAGTGGGGTTTCAATCAGAATATGACTCAGTTTCAAACACCAGGACTTACAGCGTACTTATCAGACATTTTAGGAAGACATAATGTAATGTATATATAATGTAAGTGTATTAGGGAAGAAATATTATATCAATATTTCTATGAAATAATGGGATATTATGACAATGTTACCATGTCATTACTCTAGCTACTTCTTTTTTCATTACAAGTTGCCCGCAATGAATAGATGCCTTGTATGGGGAAAATGCCTTTTTGGCCATGTTTAAACACATATTGTGTAAAGTAAATAGTATATCAAATAATTCCCTATATCTTTCATACCATAGTTGAGAATCTTTGTACAAATCTTTGTGTATAGTTTGATTCAGGTGGAAGTTTCCTGGAGCTGCCGAAGTCCTGAAATCCCTGATTTACATTAAACGCCTATTAAACGCAGGCACTGTATGCATACAAAATGCAAAATATAAACATTTTCTAAGCATCTTTATCCAACATTATTTTCATATTTGTTTTTACAAGTTATAGAAAAAAATTGACTGAAACCTAAAAATGAACTGGTATAGGCTAAATATATCTGAAGAAAAAAAAAAACATTGTTTAGTTAGAGTCTTGTTTTCATTTTCTTATTAACTGAATCATAATATATTAATAAAAATAAAATAAAAATATTTTTTTTACAAAACTATTATTTTTCTATGGGAGGATAAGGAGAAATGTCTGGATTGTTTGCATAATAGTTTCATGTTTAATGGGTTATTCACTCAGTGATAAATTATGCTTGGTTATACTTTATTTCGATGGTCCACTTTAGACATTCTACTAACTATAAGTAACTTGGCAACTAACTCTCATTAGAGTATTAGTAGACTGTAAGGTGAGGGTTCAGGTTAGTAGAATAAGTTACCATGTAGTTTCAAAGTTACTTATAGTTACTGGAATGTCTAAAGTGGACCATCGAAATAAAATGTTATCTTATATCTTGCTATATTGTATTTTTAGTGTATTATAGACTGTAGTGGACTTTTAGTAGACTGTTAGGTTAGGGTTAGGTGTTAGGGTTCAGGTTAGTAGATTAAGTTGACATGTTATAGTTAGTAGAATGTCTAAAGTGGACAATCGAAATAAAGTGTTACTGCATGTTAACAAGCTGTTCAATGAAAAAAAAATTACATTTGATTTAAAAATGAACTAAAACAATTAATTCATTAAAAATAAATGTATAAAATGATCCCATGATGCAAACCCCAAAAAACGATTCTATATATGAAGTGCCTTTAGGACAATTTTAAATCAGAATGCATTGAATTTTTAAGGTTTCTCAACAATTCCTTTTTTTTTTTTTTACAGTGAGACGAGTGTAAACATCGATACAGCATACATACACGCCGTAGAAAGATTTGATGACGGAGAAAGTCATGTGCAGTGATGCCCAAGTTGCATCTTTTTATGTTGGACTGGTAAAGTCATTTACTGTACATAAAACTCAACAATCACGCTGATCCATGTCGATAGATGGTACGTCTAACACCATTGTGGTATCGTTATACTTAAAGTACACGACAAACAGCGTTGACAATGCCACTGCATGCACATTTAATAGTTTGCATCTAATGCAGTTTGGACATTTTTTGGGGGTATCTTGAGTGTCCAAATGGGGTCCAAATACCTAACAGGGCTTCTATCCTTGAGTTTTCATTTCATGAATTTGTGTAGGTGTTTGTATGCACAGGACACACTCTCCGTCCAGCCCTCATCTCCAAGACACAACGCGCACACTCAAATACGCAAAAAAGTGAAGGATGGGTGACTTTTATTGGTCCAGCAATAAAAGAGTCTGATGAAAGGAGAGAGGGTCCAAAAGAGAGAAAGAGGCATTCAGAGGGAGGGGCGGAGGAGTGTGAAACAAGGTCTCATCCATCAGTGGTGTGGAGGAGCGACATTCCAGCACTGTTAAACGGGAGGACACACTCACTCACTGCCACAATGGAGGGGGGGCAGCTGGGCTGCAGCTGGGAGGAGCGAGGAGTCAAAGCACAACCTCCCTCACCTCCTTCTTTAGCTTTCTGTTCTTCTCACAGCCGATTCAGCTAACTCTATGGCCATGACCAATGTAAATTTCAGACGCTCAAAGCATGCATACCAGCAATAGGCTCTTTGAAGACTTTGATATTTGGCTTTTTGGCTGTCTTTGCTGAAGATTCTGACTTTCAGTCAATGGGATTGCGGCGCGTTGATTGGCTTGGTGCTTATTATGCGGCTGTTTGTGTGTGTTTTCGAAGTACCTTTTGGAAAATGTCCTCCCATCTCTCCAAATGTTGCATTTGCAACCGAGATTCCTCGTTTCTCCTCGTCTCACTCTCTTTAGCTCCCGTCCATCGTTTGGAAAGCCGATTCAGCCAACTCTATGGCCAT
The DNA here is from genome assembly GCA_021554675.1 of Leuciscus idus. Classification (NCBI taxonomy): domain Eukaryota; kingdom Metazoa; phylum Chordata; class Actinopteri; order Cypriniformes; family Leuciscidae; genus Leuciscus; species Leuciscus idus. The sequence continues at coordinate 5,153,799 of CM038624.1, forward strand.
GACCAATGTAAATTTAGGATGCTCGAAGCGTGCATACTGGCGACAAGTTCTTTGAAGACTTTGATATTTAAGTGAGCATTCTGGTCAATTGTATTGGGGTTTTTAAATAAGGTTTGTCGCAGTATTATGCAGCTGTTTGCGTGTTTTCTAGATCGAGAATTGAAAAATGCCATCCCATATCTGTTGCATTTGCGACCAAGATTCTTCTTATTTGTCCTGATTTCTCTCTCCCGTCGTTCAGTGAGCCGATTCGGTTAAGACTATAGACATGACAGTGAAGTCAATTTCAGACATTCAGACGTGCTTGCCGGCAATGGCCTCTTTAAAGACTTTGGTATTTGACTTTTTGCTGCTTTTTAAAGAGTATTGTGGTGTGTTGATTGTTTTTTAGGTGAGGTTCTGTTGAGAAACTATGACAGTCATTGTAGGAGTCTTGCAAATGATGTTGTGTTATTGTAGAACCAACACAGGAACATTTCATTCCATCTCTATATGACCCAGGACCACAAAACCATGTAATTTTTTTTAATTTTTTTTATTGAGATTTATACATAAATAATAAATAAGCTTTCCATTGATGTATGGTTTGTTAGGATAGGACAATATTTGGCTGAGATATTGAAAATCTGGAATCTGAAGGTGCAAAAAAATCGAAACTTTGAGAAAATGTCCTTTAATGTTGTCCATTCATGTTTGCGATTGTGCTGCATTCACTCAAAAAAATAATTTTTTTATATATTTACGGTAGGAAATTTACAAAATATCTTCATGGAACATGATCTTTACTTAATACCCTAATGACTTTTGGCATAAAAGAAACATTTATAATTTTGACCCATATGTATTGTTGGCTATTGCCGCAAATATACCCGTGCGACATGTGACCGGTTTTGTGATCCAGGGTCACATATATGTTTTCTTTGTGATCAAGATTTCTCTCGTTTGTAACTCCTTGGCCCAGTTGTTTAAAAAGTGTAAATCTCATGTTTTGCTATACAGGATCAGGTAATCCATCTGTACTTTTGTGCTGGTTTTTCAAAGTGATATTGGATTGGAAAACGCTGATCCAGATACAAACTTTTGCAATTTACCTAATCTGGATTACCAGTGCTCTAATGAAACTACATATAACTACAACAGGGATAATAGTCAGAGTTGAGTCACATTAAATGTTTTTCTTTAAAGAGACAGAAAACAGCACAATATATATATATATCAATATAACATTACAAACATGTGAGTATAGTGGTCATGGAAATGCATACCAATGAGGGGCTCTTAAAAGACTTGATATTTGTTTTGTTTTTTATTGTTTGGTTTAATTATTAGTTTGGTGATTTTCTGTAAAAAAAATAAAAATAAAATAACTTTTACCAAGTTATATCATGCTATTATACAGTTGCTTGTGTAGAAATGATCTTGGACAAGGTCAGTCTTCTGCACTGCCGTGGGACCAGGATTCCTCTTGTTTGTCGCTCCTTAACTCATGTCCGTGACCGTGTGTGTGTGTTAATGTTTAGCCAATCTGAAGTGTGATTGCTCAGCTCTTGGTGTGTAGGGATTGGTGGATGTATGTCTGTGCATATTTAAGCGAGTGTTTGGTCAAATTGTAGGGAGCAGGTGATGGCTTTTTGGAGTGCACCCTTTCACACCCCTCTTATTTTGCGGTTGAGCAGCGTGAAGAGGTGGGAGAGGCAAAGGGCCTCCATCCCTCTCTCTCAGGGGCTGCACCTGCCCAAAGAGAGAGAGAGAGAGTGTGTATGTGTGTGTGTGTCTGAAGCGAAGGGTGAGAGAAATGCTGAACTCTGACCAACTGACCTCAGAGCCGTGCTAATGGTAACCAGCCCTGCATAACTGTAATGCACGCAGAAGCGCTGATCATGTGATCATCAGACTGATTGACGCCTTGTGTTGCAGTGATTTTACCCAGGTGAGAGATGTCAAGCACAACATGAAGCAAATCCCTAAAATCCATGGTAAAATACTGTAACATACAGCATCTCATGGCTCATTGCTTTTTAAAAAGGGGGCATCAGTAATATGACAAAAGACACCAATGTTTAAAATAATTGCATGTATAAATAACAGAAATCACAATAATAAAGTCTTCTGCCCAGTAATATATTTCATCAGCCAAACTAGCTTATTAATAACCAATCGCTGTAGCAACTTAAAAAATCATATGGTCAATAAGTTATGACAACATATGCTTTTACATTGCTTTAACTCAAGTCAATTTAATATAATTTATTTAATTTGAAATTACTTAAACATCCAAGTTGATTGTACTTTACGAGTACGAGTATTTAAGGCAGCAACTTTTAAAAAAAAGTGAGCTTCAAATAATGCATTAACATACTATTAAACTATAAAAAAATGTATCCACTTTTTAGGCATGGTTTTCTCTCATGGTTCCAACACTGTAAAAAATTATACAGTAAATGCCTGTTAATTGTAAGTTGCCTTATACCATGTATAAAACTGGAAATGGTTTAACATCACAATTTTATTGTAAAACACTGTCAAATGTTGTTTAAATAAATAATAATAAAAAACAATAGAGAGCTGCAGTGATGACTTATAGGATTTTATAGGGATAGGATTTTTTATTTTTTTTTATTAGCTTTTGGACTATCACAGAAAATAACTTATGTGACCAAGAAAACCTTATGATTCTTACATGTTTTTTCCATCACGATAATCTTCACAACTGAACACAGATTTAATGAATTTTGAAGCCTAAATACAATCAGCTGAAGTAAAAAGCTTAAAGTCCCCCAGTAGTCAATCATTTTACCCTTTAAAAGACATCTTTGATCACCAAAATTACATATTTCAAAGTTTTTTTTCCTTGAACTTTTTTTCTTCATACCTTAAAATAGCTTGAATGTAACTCTACACCATTGCCTCATTTAGTATACGCAGTTCAATGAATATGCAAATTAGCCCCGCCTCCACTCACTCACACCAGCTCAGAGGTTGACGATCACACATTGACCTGATTGGTTACAAGGTAGTTTGTGACGTCAGAAACCAGCGATCTTTGGTTCACCGCAGTTTTAAGGAGAAAATACTCAGCAATGGTGTTGACTTATGCTTTAAGACAAACCATGTGCAAATTCATATTTAAAACACCACATAGACATATAAACAACATTAAAAGCTTGATTTTCACCACAAGGGGAACTTTAAAGTAGGCAATATGCAAGCTAAACCACTGTCACAGGACTTCAACATCACCACCATTAAGCTTCAGTCAACTCTTTATGTCTGTATTTAAAAACAGTTTCTCTGAACGTTAGAGTTAGAATAGTTTGCGAGAGCATAATTATAAACACAACGAGGCTGTGAAAGACTAGTGAGTGGATGAGTTTATCTGTTCAGTGCTTAATGTCCCCGACAAAAGTAGTCCCGTTTAGACACTTGTTAGTAACCGCCTTTTTCAAGACAAGTAAATGCTAAAAAAAAAAGACCTTATTTCAGGCTCTTAACCAAAAGCCCATTGACTTCAGGATGGTGTGCTAAAATGCTAACTCGTTTCCAGGTTTTTGGCCTACAAAAATACAGCACTTTAGGACATTCTACACATTCGTAAGACAAATGGACTCTTTCTTGTTGTCAAAATGCAGTAGAACATTTCTATAGTTAATGTGATGCTAGGATGGAGACCTGTGTGAACAGACTTCCACTAATAACCACCTTAAGTTATTTTATTTCCAATGTAATTACACAATCTTTTTTAGGGGGCGCTGGGGTGTGTTGTGTGCAATACTAGTGAATTATGATTCACTCACATATTACATATTTATTTGCTTCCATTATAAGCTTTGCCAAAACTTTGATTGTTTAACTTGCATTTTTTACTAATGGTTTTAAAAGGGTCATAGTCATCACACAAGTGCAAGTTTTGGTTGTAAAGTGGACAGCACTCTCTGTGTGTTGTGTCTCTGGTGTGGTCTATGCATGAGAACGGTGGCCGCACAATACAATACTCATTTATAAGGTCTGACGTTCTCATGATGAGCTGTCATGGCGATGCCGGCGGCTCTTGTTATGTCAGACAAACTGGGTACAAATGGGGTATTATTTGGCACACAGAGGTCCGTTCGGGTTTCATCTGGATCTGGGTCTGTGTCATTGCACCCCTGGTCTGCTCTGGTCCACTGAAAGCTGGTTTCCAGGGTGATGGAGAGGAGGAGGGGGTCGTCAGCGGCCCGCCGTCCCGCCGCGTGTCGACCCCTCAATAGAGCGCATCTGCAGAAAGGCAGGGAGCCTCTGCTTTTGCCCACTGACCCGTTCACACTGCAGCCACACAAAAACACACCCAACAAATTTTATACCCCAAGCACAGGCCTTCTCTGCAACACCGCCTGTTGTCATAACTCAACACACACACACACATGCACACACACACACACACAAAAAACACAGAGAGAGAGAGAGAGAGAGAGAGAGAGAGAGGGAGAGAGAGAGAGGGAGAGAGAGAGAGAGAGAGAGAGGTTGCCCTGGTCATTAGTAAAGGGGGAAAAGTCAGATGCAGGAATGAAAGAAACTAGGGAGAAAAAAAATCAAAGGAAACCTTAAACAAAAGGCAGCCCTAAAACACAAAACACTCCATGGAGATTTGGGAAGAAAAGGGGATATTGGGTTATGAAAATGAATCAGGGGGCTTTTATTGCACATGCAAATGGGGCTTTTTAGATTTCTCATTTATTACCCTGAGAGAGAAGCTTTCAACCCGCTGTCCGTACAGCCAGACTCTGATACACACAACCCTGCTATAGCACTGCGCTGTGATGGACGGCACCACAACACCGCTTTTATTTAGTCTTTCCTAATGATTTTTTTATATTTAGTCTTTCTTTTAGGACTTTTTCACATTTAGTCAAGCAAATACAACACGGGTCACGATACAATGGAAAAACCATTCATGTTTTTGTTCATTTTAACGATGGGTCTTGCAGTAAATAATTTAATTTAACTAATAATTTTTTAAAAATTGCATGCAAAACATATGCTGAATAATATGAAAAGAATATATTTGGTTTGAAAACTCAAAGGGATAGTTCAACCAAAAATGAAATTCTGTCATCATTTATTCACCCTCATGTCGTTCCAAACCTGTATGACTTTCTTTTTTCTGTGGAAATGATGTTTGACTGAATTTTCATTTTTGGGTGAACTGTCCCTTGTAACAAACCATGTAAAAATGTACCATATTCTTTTGGAAAATTAAACGTTTTATCAAACTTTGATTATTGCCTTAACCTTTCAATCAACTGAGAAAATAGTGATCAAGTTTATAATATAGCCTGTATTACATAAGCATATGAGAGTCAAATTGGATGACTTTATCTATTGCCAAAATTATAAAATAAAAACAGTCAAGAATAGAAAATTATTGAAAATATTCAAATCAGGAATGTCAGAATCCGAATGTGTAGTTCGTGCTTACAAAATGTCTGTCAAAAACAACACACATTGAGCAATGTTCACTAACCTGGCAAAATTTTTCAATTAGATTGGTGTTAATTCTCTTTAGAATGCAGTGTGAAATATTTCTTCCCTGATTATTCCGATTCAATTTCAGCGAGAGAACAACAAATTTATGCTCGCATGCGTTATGTAATATGTATGTTATCTCTGACAGACAGCATGTTGAAAGCATTTTGTCAGGGTTTTTAGTTATATATTCCAACTTTTGACGGACATGATAACATACGAGAGGGGTGAACTATTTGATTTTTTGGGTAATTATAAAACGGGGTTGCACTTTATTTCGATGGTCCATTTTAGATATTCTACTAACTGTAAGTAACTTGGCAACTACATGTTAACTAACTCTCATTAGAGTATTAGTAGACTGTTAGGTTAGGTGTTAGGGTATGGGTTTGGGTTACATAGTTGCAAAGTTACTTGTACACTGTAAAAAAAAAAAAAAAAGTTGCAGCCTTAAATTAAGTACAATAAACTTGGATGTTTAAGTCATTTCAACTTAAATTACATTAAACTGACTTAAGAAAATGAGTGGAATCTTGTATAACTTATAAAACAAAGTTGAAAATTGCTTAATTACTTTGATGAGTTAAAAAGCAATGTAAAAACATACGTTGTCATAACTTATTGATCATATAATGTTTTGTAGAATGTCTTGGGGAGCATTAAAATAATATTTAACAGATAGTCTTTTAATACTCTAATACTCTGCTAGTTGACATGTAGTTACTTATAGTTAGTAGAATGTCTAAAGTGGAGCATCAAAATAAAGTCCTACCATAAAACTTGCTGGAGATGTTCAAAATGCTTTTTGCACAGTTCATTATACTTATTTTACGGAATGAGGTTTATTTTGTGGCTTAAATAAATTACATGTTACTCAGAGACGACTGACAGGTTTGGCTTGTCAAAAATGTTACAATCAGCTGTCGAAAATTCCTTGACTTTTGAAAATCAAGTTAATTGATTTTCTCTTAAAAAACAAAATTGTTCTCTTAAAACAATCTTTTATTTAAACCCATGAAAATGCAGACCCTGTTGTAAATAATAGAGAAAAATCCCTTTTTAAAACTATTGTTCCATTATTACCCATTATTATTTCCATTATTAAATTAGTGAATTTTGAATAGTGCAAAATGATTTTATGCATGTCTAATTTGATATGAATACATTTTGTAATATCACGTATGTTATACTCAGTAAATCTGAATTATATGCACCCTGCTGATGGTATCAGAACTGGCATCGGCCACAGATATCATACAAGTTTAACATTAATTTTGGAATTAAATCATGCTCCTTTTATTAATTCTGCATCGGAACAATAACAGTTCTCAAATATCCCTGATAGGCCTGAAAACAGACCCGGATGTTGCTTTGATTCGCTCCACACGTGAGTAACACGTGAGTAACACTGAGTAACACGTGAGTAACACTGAGGGCCCTATCTTGCACCCAGCGCAATTGACTTTGTACACCGACGCATGTATCATTCCTATTTTGCACCTGCGCAAAGCGTGCTTTTCCCTCCACAGACGCACGTCGCTAAACTAGGGAATAAACTTGCGCTCCCTGGGCGGTTCAGCGCAAAAAAGGAGGCATGTTCCGGCGCAAACGTTCCTTCATGCTATTTTGATGGTTTAGAAAACAATTGCGCCACTAACCAGGAAAAAATAGTTTAAAGTCAGTGGCGCGTTGCGCATGTTATTCATATGCTATTTTAAGGGCGCATGCTTGGCCATAATCAATGTAGCGTGTGCACAACGCGCATACACTTTGATTCTCTCACACAGAAGCAGCCGTTTTCATTTTTGCAAATCATACATTATTACGATAGATAGATAGATATACAATTTATTATAAAAGCATACATCTAGCTTACACATTTACCCAAATTATCATACGCCTGTTTAACCAAAGTTAATGTGGGTGGGTTTCTCCATTTCAATGTAACTTCTCTCTTTTACGGCCGTGACGAGAGCGTTGCTCTCCTTGGCTGTGAACCGCTCCTGGCGTGCGCCTGGCAAATCCGCCGTTACAATAGCAATCCGCTATGGAAAAAGCGCGCCTGCTCTTAAAGGGAATGTGAGATGACGCTCTGATTGGTTTATTTCACGTTACGCCCAAACCACACCTATGAATAATGAAGCTACTTCAGACCAACCCATTTTAGATTTGCGCCTGGCGCAAGAGTCACTTATCCCGCCGGGAAAATAGCAACAGCGCCCAAGACCCGCCCACAAAGTTACTTGCTCTTTGCGCTTGACACTTGCGTTTCAGATCGTTAAAATAGGGCCCTGAGTACGCGTGAGTAACACTGGGTAACACGTGAGTAACACGTGGGTAACACGTGAGTAACACGTGGGTAACACTGAGAACCGCTGGGTAACACTGGGTAACACTGAGTAACACGTGCGTAACACTGGGTAACACCGAATAACACTGAGTAACACTAGATAACACTGAGTAACACTGGGTAACACTGAGTAACACTGGATAACACTGAGAACCGCTGAGTAACACTGGGTAACACTGAGTAACACGTGAGTAACACTGGGTAACACAGATTAACACTGAGTAACACTGGATAACACTGAGTAACACTGGGTAACACTGGGTAACACGTGAGTAACACGTGGGTAACACTGAGAACCGCTGGGTAACACGTGAGTAACACTGAGTAACACTGAGTAACACTGAGAACCGCTGAGTAACACTGGGTAACACTGAGTAACACGTGAGTAACACTGGGTAACACTGAGTAACACTGGATAACACTGAGTAACACATGAGTAACACTGGGTAACACCGAATAACACTGAGTAGCACTGGGTAACACTGAGTAACACGTGAGTAACACTGGGTAACACCGAATAACACTGAGTAACACTGGGTAACACGTGAGTAACACTGGGTAACACGTGAGTAACACTGGGTAACACCGAATAACACTGAGTAACACTGGGTAACACCAAATAACACTGAGTAACACGTGAGTAACACTGGGTAACACCGAATAACACTGAGTAACACGTGAGTAACACTGGGTAACACCGAATAACACTGAGTAACACTGGGTAACACTGAGTAACATGTGAGTAACACTGGGTAACACCGAATAACACTGAGTAACACTGGGTAACACTGAGTAACACTGGGTAACACTGAGTAACACTGAGTAACACTGGGTAACACAGAATAACACTGAGTAACACTGGATAACACTGAGTAACATGTGAGTAACACTGGGTAACACGTGAGTAACACTGGGTAACACAGAATAACACTGAGTAACACTGGATAACACTGAGTAACATGTGAGTAACACTGGGTAACACCGAATAACACTGAGTAACACTGGGTAACACTGAGTAACACTGGGTAACACTGAGTAACATGTGAGTAACACTGGGTAACACCGAATAACACTGAGTAACACTGGGTAACACTGAGTAACACTGAGTAACACTGGGTAACACTGGGTTTGAGTGTCATTGTGTGTCTGGAGCTGCTGTGCCGTTGGCAACTAACAACCAACTCTTTTTAATTACTATTGTGTACTGTATGTTCATTTTTTTAATATATATTGCTTACCCCACCTTTAATATTGTAATGCATTACTTTTAAAAGTAACTTTCCCCAACACTGAACACGCGTTAACAGAAACTAAATTAGTTTTATCGAGTAACCTACAAATGTGGTAGCATCAAAATTAACTGGGTTTTTTTCTAGTCATAATAAGTAAATATGATTAAATCAACTTGATACATTACATGAACAATATATTTATTAGAAATAGCAGAAACAGCTCTTTAAGTAACAACAGCACATGTTAAAAAAACATTCAAATCTATTGTTTTAAACACGGACATCAGAGAGCAGGTGATTCGAATCAAACTCCCTCCCATCCGTCATCCTTTATTCCTATCCTGTACCTCCCTTTTGATCCCTCTCTCTACTCCTCCCACCATCTCTTCCCAAAAGAGGGAAGAATAAGGGAAGGAAGATGCTGGAGGACAGGCCATTAAAGGAAGATTTAAGGGGGAAAAAACAGAGGAGGGGGAAATAAAAAAGGGAAATTATGAGAAAAGTCAAACACAGTTTTCTGTATGCAACAACCATCTGAAGAGCTTCTCAGACTGGTTTTGCTTGGCCAGTCACTCTTGAGAGGTGGAAAATGTGGTTTGCATTCCTTGACTTTTGTTGTGCGGGAGTGTTTTGGGCAGTGAAAAAGGAACTGGCTCAAATTGGGAGAACAATAGCGAAACCTCGGATGACAGGACCATCACTGCCGTCCTCAACACTTTGAACAATCTTGTCAATGGGGACACTGAAGAGGTCTGCATTCTCAACATTGTCACATATGTGTACAAACCTCTTGAAAGAACTTTGCTGACCTGCCTATCTGCCTTTATGAGGGTTCAAATGGCAAAACACTTTCTTTGTGTTGGAGAGTTCATTAAATTCATTGGTTTGACCCACCATTTTTTTAAAGACCAAATGTCCACTGAATTGGAAACTAACTTCCATGGATAAAGACAAACCCCTTTTGAAGCATGTGTCAGAGCTTTTAACACAGAATGGGGGGGAAAAGATGACTTCTCAATCCTTGCTGTACCATAACAAATGGATTCACATCAAATGGCAATTCAAATTCACAATGAGATATTAAAATCTTTGACATGATCTGTTAATACAATGGTAGTTTAAAAAGTAATGTTGGCTCCCTAGTTAATTTGATATTGGTTGCCAGGATATCAGGAAATTGTAAACTTTGGCACTATTAACAGATTTTTCAAATGAAAAAATTACTAAATATATGGTAACACTTTATTTCTAAAGTCTACTTTAGACATTTTACTATAAGTAACTTTGAAAGTACGTGTCAACTTAGTTTACTAACCTTAACCTAACAGTCGACTAATACTCTAGTGAAAGTTAGTTGACATGAAGTTGTAAATTAATGAGTTTGGTGACATATTGCAAAGTTATTTATAGTTCGTAGAAGTAAACTATCGAAATAAAGTTTAAACAAAAATATTTTATTTAGCTAAATCATGCAACTTACACTGTGAGACAACAAATAAAAGAATAATATTTACACACAACAGTATGTTGAGGCTTGTTCTTCTAAATGTATCCACATAACCCTAAGTGTTTTTGTAGAGACTCAAAATGCATCGATATCCATGTTCTGTGTTTCAAAAAATATAATTGTATGATCAGAATTTTTATGAATTGTGGGAAAGCCTGTTAAAAGAAATACTTTTCTTTGTAATACATTTTCAAAATGTGCAAATAAGCTATTTTAAATTTGGCCCCAAAAGGTATTTGGACACTTAAAACACACATGTCAAAATGTCATTGCATTAAATACTTTTTCAGGGCTATAGCTTTAGGTTTCTGTCTGATTTTTGCAATTGGTTTTAATGTGATTGTCAGTGGATGTATGAAGTCAGTTCTCAAGTTCACACAGGTGTCCAGCTGAGTATAGATAGACTGTGGATATTTCCATTTGACAACCATTTTTAACCGTCTCCGGGCAACACATTGGTGTTTCGTTACTGAATGAATATAAGCTTTGAATGAATCGGTTGAGCGTATGATTCAATGAACCATTCATTAAGTCAATGGCTGCATCTAAATATGCACACTTCACTCCTATAGGCAAACACAGAATCTGAACAGAGCAGTCCAAATTCATAGCATTCATAAAACAGTAGGCAAAAAGTACCCAGATGATTGCATATGATGGACACTTTACTATCCTATGAGGCCACAGGAGAGGATTTATGAATGGCAGTGAAGCAACACAACTGACTAGGGCACATGACAATGACAACATGATTGATGAATGCAGTACACCTGTATTACATTCACACTACACACATTCATACTATATATAGAACTTAATTTTTGAAACAGCAACAAAGTAAATCCTTAATCGAAACAAGTACCTACTACACAGAGAGAAAGTGATTTAGGATTCGTTCCTGAATGAATAGACCGTTTTGAATGAATCATTCAATGACTTACTCATTGCTGCCACCTACTGGCGGTTTTAGTTTCATATAAAAAAAAAAAAATCATTTTATCCATCATTTCATGTCAAATTCAAAATGTAATATTTTAAAAAATAAAATAAAATAAAAAAGAATTGCTGTGTAAATGTGTTCATGCCCTCTGAGCTGCATTAAACAGCTTGTGTAAATACTAAATGTCCCTTCAGATGCAGCCTCTGCAGTTCAATAATGGATTTTGTTGGTACTGATTTCATTCATTTGGTAACAGCCCTATAGTGTCTTATTATTCTAATTGAATTTATTGTTTAAATTAAAGAAATTGGCCTAAAAGATGATTACTTAACAACACTTAATAACATTAAAATAATCTACCCCTGCGAAGGTAAAAAAAATGCCCCATTTTAAGTTTAAGCAATTTAAGTGCAGATCCCTCTTATAAACAAACGTCCCTTGGTTTATATTATTTACTGACATGGAAGCATTTTTTAGTGTCAAAAAAGTATAATATTCATATGCTGTAGATAAAGCTGATCAATCTCTCAATGACGCTGGTTGAATGATAAATGTTGCATTTTGCACTGCATTACCTTGCAATTTGATATTATATAAATTAACATAATTACATTTAATTAGCTTAAAATTAAAGCTTTTATCACCAATGAATTAAAAAGAATCATCATCGGGCCATTTTGATATACTTGCAATGAGAAATGCAACTATGAGAAATGTTTTTGAAGCACAATAATGTCATGGATGCACAAAGACAAGATTATTTCCATCTGATGTTAACATGTGCTTTCGTACCATCTGGTGTTTGGTCGTGGATGTATTATAGTACGGTATGACAATATAACACCGGCCTCTCAGTTAGGTATAATGAACTGCAACAAGGGCTGGTGGCTGAGCAGCAAATGAAAGATACTTTTCAGACCTTTTCAGCAGCCATCCCGTATAAACCTGCAGTCTGTGTCATCGCCCCAGGGCTGGATCTAGGAGGGGGACCACAGACATCACAGCGCCCCGTCCAGCTACGCCAAATCCCAGTGGGACTCTAAATCCTGTTTCACTGTTAGCTCACGACAGATCCCTCCACACAGACAAGTGGGGGCAACAGGACCAGCATGCACTTCAACCTGTCTCTAACCAATACAGTCTCCAACCATGAATAATTCACACCATACGGAAGCCATTGACCCCCAAACCCAATGAACTTAATGCTCACTTAATTTTATTTTATTACTCACAATTGAGAGGGGAGAAAACAAATGGTGTGAGAAAGGAGCCTGGTGAATCTGGCAGCTGCAGGCCTGCAGAACAAAACAACATCCCAGAAGAGCCCCAGGCATGACTTGAGTAGCTAAATGGGGTTTTATTATTGATATTTTCAACTTTTGTCAAGGATGAGGTATGAATTCATGAGGGTAGAGATTATCAATGATACATTTATTTGTTGATTAGCCAACATTACAGCTATAACCATCCTCTTGCTTTATTTGATTTATTGGCAACACTTTACAATAAAGGTTCATTTGTTAACGTTAGTTCATGCAATACGAGCAATACATTTGTTACAGTATTTATTCATCTTTGTTAATGGTAGTTAACACAAATCCAGTTGTGCATTGTTTGTCACTTCACAGTGAATCAAATACATTTGATTTTAATAGTAAATGTTGACATTAATATTAAATTACATTTAATGCTGTAGAAGTCATTTTTGTTATTAACTAATGGAACCTTATTGTAAAGTGTTACCAATTTATTCTCTTGATTCAGTGATTCAGTTAATGAAGCTTTCTAAAAAACTATTTTTAGAAATGTAAAAACTATGCGCTCAAATATTACTTTGTTGGCGTACCATATAACAAACTGAATGAATGTGTTGGTACATTTTTATGGCTCTATGCAGATGATTATAAATATGGATCCAATAATCCAGGCTATTTAATAACCACGCCTATCATCACGAACATTGTTGAGATTATTTCACACTATCCAGGATTGATATGATTATATATTTCAAACGTCGCCCTTGACGCGCGTCGCGCTCCGCGGTTGTCCTGCGCTTTAGGAGAGCTCCTCTGGAGGGCAGTGTGCGTCTCCTCCGCGGAGGTCAAACTTATTTGTCGGTCTCCAGTCGAGAGTACAAATGAGGATGAGCTTCCCTGAGCAGAAGCACTCACTCGCTGATAAAGAGATCGCAGGTGCTTCTCCATGGAAACTACAATGACTCAAAATCTAACAAGAGCAACTATTTTAGAGTAGATTACAACGAGGCAAAACTAAAAGCACACCTTAAGAAGAAAAAAAAATGCTTTTCACTACTTGTATGATTGCAGAATATATATATATATATATATATATATATATATATATATATATATATATATATATATATATATATATTTGTTTTGAATATTTATGGAGCAACAGATTTTGTGGTTTATTTCGTTTAAAAATCGTATAAATGTAAGAGTTGGACCTTTTACCCCACAGACACTAATACTTTAGCTAAAATAATATGTTTTGAATAATCTCTAAGTTTATGCTTGTTCAAATCAATCACTTTAGCAAAGTTTGTACTATTTTCTGTTTATTTTGATAAATACAATAATTATTTTTTTGTTAAATTACTATATTGTCAATAAAATATGTTCATTCAAAAAAAACAGAAACAAACTTATTTTAAAAAGTAAAGATTCTGAAAGCATTGAAGGAGATCCCATAATAATTTAATATTTACCTATTAAAGGTATAGGTTACCTAATATTAAAGGTATAATACCTTTTACAGTAGTAATAATATATATTTTGTAATGTATATTTCAACAATTATATTTTATTATATGATATGATTAATATCACATTTTTAAAGATGATGGTTTCATTATAAATATGGTGATTATCTCTAAAGTGGACACCCAACTTAATATATGATATTTACCATCTGAATCTAACAATGCATGTCAACAAATGGAAAAGTCAGCCAGCTGTTTATTATCACGTTAATTATTGTACCTTTGGGGCGCTTTTTACACCAATATTCTTCAGTTATTGAAAAACTGTTGCTTTAATTACCTTGAACAAAACCTTGAAAATCATTAACAAGACCTTTGTCTTAAAATATATTCAATAATTTTAGCGATTCTCATTTTCTACTTAAATCTACAACATTTTAAAAAACATCAAATATTATAGATCAAGCAGAGCCCGTCTACGGAGAGCCTGTCCACTCCCTATTAAGCCCTATTGTACCGAATTTTGGTTGTAGTACCACCAGAGTTCCACTGGGGGCGCTCGCCATGAGTGCAAAATGAATGGGAGTCAATGGGGCTAGACGGCTAAATTTGTCTCTTTCACCCGATTGCCGTTGAGAAATCTCAGATGTGATTGTAGATTTTGCAAGTTCAACATGGGTTTTAGGTCGAAAGTTGAATGAACGAGTACTTATGTCGTTTTGATTTCTTACAGGTTGAGTTGTTGTTGCCCATAACACGCTAGCATTCTGCTAATGACGTCAGACATTTTGAAAGACTTTTTTAAATCAAATAAGTGACTCTAAAAAATCTAACACCCAGCAATGTGTAATTTCTTTGCATCTCCTTTCGAATACAACATTCAAATTACTAGGCAAAAAATTATATCCTGAGAAAAGTGGATTTTGAGGGGTATACCGCCATTGACCTCCATTCATTCTGCACTCGTCCTGTGAGCGCCCTCATATGGAATCAGAGTGGAACTGCAACCAGTTCACAAGCCGGAAGTGTAGTGAGAGTGAAACTTCTCGCCATATTAGACATTCTCTGGATCAAGTTAGCACAGTGTCAAGGATCAGCCAAATCTTGATGTTTGGGAAAGTGCTGCAAGTTTTGCGCCATCTAGTGCTTAGGAGGAAAATAAAAGCAAAGGCGCCTTTTACCCCGGTGCGCCTTTAGGCCTGTTGTAGGCTACCCTAATTGAAACTTGGTTACATAGTCGAACTAACTAATCCCCAAGGAGACTCTAATGGCAGTAATTGATGTTATCAAAATAAAGCAAAATGTCTTGATATTAAGTCCGCTTTACATTATAATAACATCATCAAGCCATTTTGGTAATTATTGACTTGGAATAAAACAAGGTCTGGTGGGGCACGGGTATAGAAGCTCACTCTCCAATTAGTTAATGGTGCGCGCCTGGCATGCGGTGTCGAGGAAAATGAAAGGCTCAATCCCCCATCTCACCATCCCTCTTTCACTCCCTATCGGATAACAGGCTCTTGTCCGTGTGACTCTGTACCTGCTGCTTGTTTAAGGGTTTAATTGCTCCTAATTTGTCCGGCAAAGACCTACTATTATGGTGCTGCAAAGTTGCAACCAAATTATACCCCTTATGTGAGTCGAGTGGTGATTCCAGTGGAGTGAGGATTGGTGGGAGGGAGCGATAGACGAGGGTCCCTCGTCATTTTCCAGAAAATAAAACAAATGGCTGGGCCTATACAGTCCATTACCATCAGGCTCCAGGCGGTTCTGAACACAAGAGCTTTCTATTAGGCGAGCCGGCTCGGTTCCGGGGATATAGGATACAGTAAGAGGGAAAGAATAATTGTTGCATTTGTCAAGAACCATCAGTGGTACCCGGATTGATATTAGCAACGTATAGGTCATATACGTATACCTCTGATACGGTCCAGTAAACGGCACGGTATGCTGTTTTGTTGCCTCCATCATCATCCGTAGTGTGCATTTAGAGATGATCGAAGCTTTCACTGCAAGCCTGGTTTGCAAACCTGCAGATCAGATTTTTTTTGGTAGTATTTTAGAGTTGCAAAAGTAAACTGTATACGTGGTAGCATAAAGGATGCTAGTTAAAGTCCCCATGAAATCAGAATTGAAGTTTTTTGGCTTTTAGCATGAATATGTTAGCCTTACTGACTGTTATCTGTAAAGTGTGCTCCAAAACAATAACAAAATGTGCATTTAGAAGATTTAAGCATTCAAAACTTACAGTCTCTCACTTCCGCCAATATGGATCAATGATTTTGAAGACATCACTCTGCACTTCAGCTTCTCATCAGATTTTCTGTCCAATCAAAGGCTCTCTAGAATCTGAAGCATCCCGCCCTACACTATAAATAGACGCTGAAGCTGGCTAAAATCGGTCACTTGTTCACACACTATCGTTAGTGTCACTGGAACCGCCACAGAATGCTATATTTTAAAGCAATATGGAGGAGATTAGGAGTGCAAACTATTAGGAGGAAACTGCGGCTTTACAGAGCTCAAAGGCTATGGCCGATCTGTGATATAAACGAAACACTACTGGCTATTTTTTTAAAGGGGGAGGAGCTTTTCGATACGTCCTGCCCTGTCTTCCTGTTTTAGTGGAAATGATGTCAACACGTTGAATAAAGCAGCTCTTTCCAAGCCACTTCAATGAGGCTTAACTCTCCCTGTAATAATTAAAGTGACTACAAATCAATTAAATTTGTAATGCGGTGTTTCAGATTGTTTACATTTAGCCTAAACATGAGGTAAACATAACATCTCTGTTGCCTTGAGAATGTCGTCTCACTGAAATTTAATTTAGCTATAGTGATGTATCTCTTTCTTTTTTATCTCTATGTTATGTTATTCAGAGTCTATACCTACATAATGCGTTGTCTTTGGCTCTCCATGCATTTAGTAATGATTTCGAACTTTAAAATATATTCCAATTAGAACGTTGAATCCACGTTTCGATGTTTACTCACACATTAGTATCCCCTTTTCCTTTGAACATCTTGTTTAGCAAACCTAAAGTGAAAGAAACTGTTTTCCTATTACTTAATTCAATCAGGGCGCGGCGGGCAGGGGCTTTCACTCGCCGTGCATTCGGGCCCTCACTGACAGAGTCGGCTTTGTGCCACTTTGTCCGCCGCTGTCACACACTTTAATTCGAGCCTTTCTCTCTCGCATTGAAAACTCTCCACAATGACATTCAATAAGGGCTGGGAGAGTGAAAACCTGGTTATTTTTATATATTCCTTCCCGGACTCTGCGGGGGCCCGCGCGCAGGAATTAATCACTGTTTTTTAACCTCATCGCTTTGAGGTTGTGACGCGACGCGTCTCTCTCTCTCTCTCTCTCTCTCTCTCTTTCTCTCTCTCTCTCTCTCTCTCTCTTAGAGAGAACGAGAGACTCGAAATGATAGCCTACATTTGCTTTAGAACTTATATTGTAATAGTTCTTGTTGTAAAATTATGGTTTTAGAAATACTCGAAATTGTTCTGTTCGTTTGTGTGCATCCAAAACTGAGGATGTCGAATATAAGAACGTTTGGATATATATCCAAATAGAACGTTTCACTAAAACAGTATCAATTTACATGTATCAATTTAGTATCTTCGTTAAATAAAAGTATAGGCTACCTGTCCTGTAAAGGTAAAATAAGAAAAACGTGCATAGAGTACAAGGGGGAAAAAAAACTAAGTGAAAAATAACATCCTAAATGAATGTAGCAAACTGAATTTGACTTTTCAAGAACAAAACTTTTATCAGATTTTGACAGCTGTGTTCTATCCACAACTATGAAAATATTATTTCAATATAATAGACAACAAATAATGCAATCTAATTTTTTAGAATACCCCTGAAACTCTCTCTCAGAGACAGTCCTATAATTGTTGTTCTAATACTTAATGATGGGCTGAGTTGCAGGTGGATCCGGGCCGATGCGCCTCGTGACGCACGTCATTTGCACAGAATGTCTAATGAGTTCACGCTGAACAAATGACGAGCCTCTTTGAATGAAATTAATTAAAAGAGCAATAGTGTCCATGTGATCGCGTGAGAAAGAAAATAAAGTTTAAAACGACACTAAAGAGTAATAGTATAAAACGTGGGTATTTTTTAAAAGGGAGAAGGGGCAGTACCGCCTCTTGCAGTGTGGGTGGGGCTGACAAGAATAGACTACATTATGCAGTTCATTTAGTTAACAAGTGAAATAATAGGGAAGCGTGCAGAGTGAATGCCGAGAGAAAAGGCACAAAACCCTATTGAGAGCTCTCAGCGTAACCGTCACATGGGCGCACTGGCTCTCCAACTATTTAAGCAGGAACACTTTCTCTTCAGCACCATTCAGCCATCCAGCCTTAGGTACGAGACTGACAAAGAGAAACTTTTACAAACTCTCAGATATTAGGTGAAGAGACACAGGGCTGCCAAGATGCCTAGATCTTTTCTTGTGGATTCCTTGATTTTGAGGGAGAACAGCGAAAAAGGAACCGAGAACAGCCCGCCGTTGTTTCCTTACGCGATGCATCCGTCTCATCCACTCCATGGTCTCTCCGCCGGCTCCTGCCACTCTCGAAAAGCGGGTTTGCTGTGCTTTTGCCCGCTGTGCGTCACATCTCAGCTCCACTCGTCTCCTCCAGCGCTACCGCTCATCAAGGCTTCCTTTCCAGCCTTCAGCTCCCAATACTGTCACACCGCGCTCTCCAGACAGCATTCCACATCCAGCGGCGTAAACCTCAGCGGCTCGGGGTTATACCAAGCCACTTATCCGGTTCCAGATCCACGACAGTTCCACTGCATATCCATAGGTAAGTCGGTTGTGCCAGACGCGTCTCCAATCATCATAAAAAGTCTACTTTTGTAACTTCTTTTCTGTTTTAATGTCACCCACATCATCAACTGCAATTGAACTCTTTTTTGTCTTTCCAACAGAGAATAACAGCAGTCAACTTCAGAGCAGCAAGCGCATGCGCACTGCGTTCACCAGCACGCAACTCCTGGAGTTGGAAAGGGAGTTCACCTCCAACATGTACCTTTCGAGACTTCGGCGCATAGAGATCGCAACTTACCTCAATCTGTCCGAGAAGCAAGTCAAGATTTGGTTCCAGAACCGCCGCGTCAAGCACAAAAAAGAAGGCAAAAGCGGCTCCCACAGGACTGGCGCGCACAACTGCAAGTGCTCGTCGTCCCTGTCCTCCGCCCGGTGCTCTGAGGAAGAGGATGACCTTCCCATGTCACCCCCGACATCAGAAAAAGAGGACGCAGATCTGTCCGTTAGCCCGTGAACTCTTTGCGCATTGCTCTATCATAACCACCACCTCAAAAGACTCTGTGCGCCACTGACTCCAGTGGAATCCTGAATGCAGCCAAAAAGCGACGCGCGCGCCGTCACCTGTAAATAGCGAGAGAGAAGAAAAACTTTATATATGTTCGGGGTCTGTGTATCCCTTTAATGTTGTATATTTGTATACATGTTCTATGTTTGTAGTTTTTTTCTGAAAACAACTTAAGACCGTAGTTCCGCATCCAAATACATTTCCTGTCACCAAAAGATTTTAAAATCAGTCCAACATGAACAAAGCTGATTGACTTTTTAATTTGTATTTGTATAATTTTTTAGAAGATATTCAGAACTGTTGCTTTGTTTGTATGGATGGTGAGTACAGGGTAGCTTTAAGCACATTTTTTGGGGACAGAATGGAAATATGGGATGTGTCTGATGTATACGTCACTTCAGTGACAGATTTTGTTGTACTTTTATTGTAATGAGAATATTTATTTATTTAAAAAACCTTAATGCTGAAAATAAAGAATATTTCTTAGTGACACAATTTGTCTCGTATCAGTTGGTTTTACAAGCATATTATCCAATACAGCTCACAAGCTGGGTGAACTTGTCATATTGAAAGCAACAAAAGCCACACATGACTTTCTCTTTTTTTCTTCTTCCTAATAAGATCGAGCCTTCTAAGGTTATAATTTATAAGGCTTGAATTTTCTTATGAATCGTAACAGCTTTTAGTAATATTCATGCGTAAAATCCCTGATTTTAATAATTCAGCGTCAGACAGAAAACTTTCTCTTACGCGTGTGATTTGGAAAAGTGTAAATCCGAAATAGCGGATGAACACACTGGAAGTTCTGCACATCTTCGTGCAATATTAAATGTAATCAGTTTTATTTCCCCCAAAAACTAACAAATAAAACACGTATACGCAAAAACATATGCTTAATCATGAATGCAAGGATATGTGACACTTTATAAATGCGCTGGGACTATGGTGATTATTCAGGGAAAAATATCCATAAAGCGTGCGCAATAAAGGGTTGTAATGTTCTGCAATTTTAAATTAATGTATTTTATAAATAGCATCATGTATATTTACATATAAAGTATTCGCCAAGGGAAGTAAACCTCAAGGCGTAATTTAATACTCACTTAAGGTGACAAGCGCGCGTTGAGCGCAATCCAACAAATAAAAAACAAAACATTTATAATGTCTTTAAAGGGAAGAAATATGAGTGTCCGTGGCCGTCTGTAATAGATGACTGTGTTTAAGTAAAGATAACAACTGATAAAAGATTTAGACCTTTTAAAACACTATCGTTGTGAGAGTTTGGGTGCGCGGAGAGTCTGTGCGCTTATCTAAATCACTGGATCACCGCGCTCCTCTATTTACAACTCAAGTGCATCGGGATCGATCTCCGTCAAGAAGTCCAAAGAGACGCGTATTCATCGGGTTCCCTGTGGCATTCCCTGGGGACGCAGCTGAAAGCGCCTGGTGTCCCCCAGGCGCGGGGCCTCTCCGTTAAACACTGAGCCCTTTAGCGCACGGTTCTTAACAGTCTCGTGAGAGTGGGTTAATAAAACCCAAAGTAGTGTATTAATACACAGACAATAATGCGCAAATGAATAAAATATGCGAGTCAACGAGACAGATTAATCGATGTTTGTATTTAAATTTATTTAAAGGGGTCTAAGCGGACACTTGGTGGTGGTGATGATGATGATGATAAGGGTGATTATTGTGTTTGCTTGTTGCGTTTAATAAAAACGACCATTTCGTTCCAAAACTCATATAGTCTAACTTTAATATGAATTGGTTATTTATTCAAAAAAAGTAGCTAGTTAATAAAATTCACTTTTATTGCTCAAGGTCTCAAAAATAAATGATCGTTCGTGTCGACATCAGAAACTAATATCCCTAACAATTTAAGAAAGACATGCGGGCTTGCGTTCTGTGAAAAAAAATAAATATATATCTCTATATATATCACAAGTTATTTTATTTAGGCCTACGTAAAAAGGCTATTTCCCATGCATTTCTATTTTTCATCTCCTTCACGCGCACCAGAACTGGAGCTCACATTACATTTTTAGCAAAGCACTCTTGGACGCTGGACTCGATGCGCCCTGCTCCATTATACCATGGCACTTTAAATCTTCATTTAAATAATTGAATTGGTTTTAAATGTTATTTCCTTTGCTGGGAATTTATCATCAGCTATCGGTGTCAACAAAGGGTCTGGTAAGATCGGGCACATTTACTAAATTATTCCAGTCATTGTGTCTTCGGGATCCCGGATTGCTCGTGGAAACTCTCCTTTAATTGTTCACTTAAACATTTTTAACAAAACTCTAATATTTGCATTTGTGAAGATATAGGATTAGGCCATTTTGTTAATTACACCATACAGTCTCATTTTGCACCGTGCGTCCTCTGCAAAGCGCCCTTTATCCGTTCAATAGCCCGGGGGTACGTGCGCCCTGGGGGAGTTTAAAGCCTGCATGCTGCTCCAAATTCTCAATTTATTTATTCTTAATTTTGCGCCGATCAATTCATTGAAGCAAAAAAGGGCTACAGTGTCTTTTTAGGGGAAGAAAGGCGAATTGTTGACGTGACCCTGACAGGGGCTGCTGAGAGGGCTTGCCTGACGCTCGAGGGCCGCTTGAGTCAACAGACCCCCATCTAGCAGACTCGCCCTTGTCTTTCTTCCAACTAATTTTTCATTTACGGCTTTTCTTAGACTTGTCTCTTATCTATCAGATTAAAAGAGCAGCTTGTAACAAATCAGTCTGCCCGATTTACAAGAGCATTAAAAGCGGACAAAAGAGGCAGGCCGTCAGTACCTGAGTCTGGTAGACGGTGAGGCGCTGCAGCTGATTCGATGAGTTGAAAATGCGCACGAAACAAAATACTTGAATCCTGAAAAAGAGCCTTTGTATGTTTCTTTAGAAATCAAGCAATTCTGCATGACAAAGGACAATTAATAAGCCGTCTTTTCACGACCAGCAGCTGGTTTCCCTGTCAAGGAAAGTTGGAAAAAATTCGGACTGAATGCGCGCAAAAGCCCTTTGCGCGCAGACAGCTACCCAAGGTGACCCATTTGGCACAGTTAAAATAAGCAGGCTGAGGCAAAAGCGAGGGAACTGTCAAAAACATTTAAGCTGGAATATCTTGAAATTGCAAATCCCTTTATGTGGAGGGACGCTGCCGATCTGGGTTAGACGTACAATGGAGGTGGTTAAGTTGGAGAGGCTTTGGAAACGGACACGTGGCCTCTCAATGAGAGCTTCTTGGGAATCGCGTGGCTCGCAGCGCGTCTACAAACTTTAAACGAGGTTTAAACTGGATATTTTCTCAGATTCTTAAAGCACAGTATAGCTAGGTGAAGTTAAATATAGTACGACAATAATAATAATAATAAATATATATATACTATGTTAACGTTAATAAATGCTAATTTAACGAGTAATCCTCAAGTGGCTGTTGCAACTTCCTTTATCTTCGTAAAAAATATTTATAGACTAGATGTTTTGTTTTTGTACGAGACTCGAAATCCTATGAAGTGGAGAATTTAAACAGAACTCTTAATTTGAATTTAACATCAGTTATTTAGGTGTGAAATGCTTTAAAAATGTTAATACGAGACCCTGTCCTGGACATTTTTACGGTTTCTGGATGCGTTTTGTGTACAGATAAACAGTTAGAAACATTTCGAAGGGTTTTTATCCATATAGACTTTTTCCATAATAGTCCATTTTCAGCAATGAACAGCCTTTCTTTCTTTTTTCTCCGTGGAAACTCGCAGTGGTGTTTTACTTTTGCACTATGATATCTCTCTGAAAAAAGCGATTGAGGACAAATAGGCATACATTATGAAGCCAGAGAGTGCTATCTTGATGGTGGCTATACATCATTTTTATTATAAAATGTATTATAATCTGACTTCGTAAGAGCATCTTTGTTTACCGGCAGTTTATCATTCTTTTATCCAAGTTTGCGCATGCAGAAACTAAACATCTAATAAGACATTCCCAACACAATATGCCATGGTCTCACAGACAGAGCTAAGCATTTTAAACTTACAATTAATTCAGTGTTTTTCAGTGAGCGTTTTACTCAGTATCACGCAGTTTGATGTTGTTCATGCAGAACTGAATCACTCCAATGCGAGGGAGAGAGAGAATCTGCACCTGCGATGTCAAGAGGTCGAGAAATAATGAACAGGGCTGACTTAGAACTGCGCTTTCAAGTGTTAACTCTTGTAAACTGATATAAAGAGACAAGACACACAATAATGCTAAGGGAAAAACACTCGCGTATCCGCCTGTATGTTTTCAGCGGCGCCTTCCAAACTTTCACAGCCTTCTAAATTCTCTTTTTGATTGAATTTTGCACAGTTAAACAGTTCCAGCCACCTCCTACCCCCGGTGCCATTGATGTCTTTCTGACCTGATAAAATGCGCTTGGCTGCCGTCAAATGGGCCAGCTTTGCCTGTTCACATTTAAATATGGGAATTAGTCATGAGCCCTGTCACAAGCAGCAGAAATTGCTAAATTGTTGGCCTCTTTTCAGCGACGAGAGCGCTGGGGTCTGCATTCATTAGATTGAATTTAGCGTCGAGGTGAGAGACCTCTGTGGCTGTCTTTTACCGGGATGTCATAACAAGGAATCGTTCTGGAAATGAGGGGGCGTGCACGCGCAAAAGCGAAGAGGAGGAGGGGGTTGAAGCTGTATTATTATTATTATATATATTTTTTAAGCTGCATCATTTCAGTTTGAAGCGGATTCTGTCATTTAGTTAAACAAATCATCTCACAAACACTTCTGAGGGTGGGCACAGTGTATTAGCGAGGCATGGAAACACAATTAATGTTGCTCGTGTCACTTTCAAGAGCTTTTGATAGCCGACCTATAGTTAGATATCATCCACTAAATCCTAGCAACCACATTTTTAATGACAAAATGTAGATTTAGAGTTGCAGAGTGCCACGGTTTGCCACTTCAGAAGAGTTTTTCTCTCGATTACGACTCCCTCCCGAGAAAGT
The DNA here is from genome assembly GCA_021554675.1 of Leuciscus idus. NCBI lineage: Eukaryota > Metazoa > Chordata > Actinopteri > Cypriniformes > Leuciscidae > Leuciscus > Leuciscus idus. Next base: position 5,178,404 of record CM038624.1, read on the forward strand.
TATTAAAAAAACATACATTAATATGGCATGTAGGCTATTCTTCTGACTAACCCCTTGTAACCTAGGCTATAGCCTACGTCATTTAATCTTATCTGGGCTATTTTTTTTATGACAGGAAGTTTCCACAGTTTTATTGTATACTTTCGAATAACTGTAGCAAGTAACCTTGGCGGAAAATATGATTAGCCTACCGTGACAAAAAAAAAAAAAAAAAAGTCTGTCTTTCTCTCCTGCTGTCCATTCATAAAACCACAGGGTTCTAAACAATTTTTAAACCAACTTCACTTGCATGCAGAAATATAAATTAAGTGTTTCTATATAGACATACATTTAAAGTTACTTCATATTTAGAGATAATGACTAACTTCTAACATCAATGGAAGGTAAAGCAGGTTTTGAGCCCCATTTATATTTATATTTACATTTATAGCCTAATAAAAAATATAGCCTGTATCTGCCAAACACTTTATTTCTAATAGGAAAATAAGGTGAATTCATTACCTCAACTTAGTTCGTTAATCGTCTGCTGTCATTCTCTCTCTCCAGTGGCCAGTCTCTCAGGCTGAGATGAGCGTTTGCTTTACAGTGGAGTTACAGCGACACCTGATGGACAATACAAAAACTACATTCTATGGGCAAACTGCACAAGACCCAGTTGTTTCATTTAGTTAAGCAGACACATCTATCTATCTATCTATCTATCTATCTATCTATTTGTCTGTCTGTCTGTCTGTCTATCGATGTATAGTTAGTCATCAATCATAACTTTGTTGAGCCAGTTACATAAAAAAGGCTACGTAGATTGGTCTAATTTGATACCAAAAAAGTAAGTCTGATTGCCCCTGACTGCTAAATCCTAGACACTTTCTTAAAGGGATAGTTCACCCAAAAATGAAAATTCTGTCATCATTTACTCACCCTCAAGTTGTTCCAAACCTGTATGAATTTCTGAGACAAAAGATATTATGAAGATTATGGGTCACCAAAATGATGATAGGCCTCATTGCCTTTCATAGCATGGAGAAAGAAAATACTATGGAAGTCAATGGGGCCCATCAAATATTTGGTTACTGACATTCTTCAAAATATATATTTTTGTGTTCAACAGAACAAAGAAATTCTTACAAGTTTGGAACAACTTCAGGGTGAATAAATTACGACAGCATTTTCATTTTGGGGTGAACTATTCCTTTAACATATAGCTTTTTCTAACATTATAGTTTTTTGTAATAGCTAACTGTTGCTGCGTCTCAATTCGCCTAGGCTACTTACTACGCCCTAAAAGTATGTACTCTTTTTGTGACGAAAAAGTGCATACTTTTGAGTGGGTAGTAAGCAGAAGAGTAGAGAAGCTTTGGGACATGGTTATTTACTGTTTAGGATGGATAGTATGGACATTGAGACGCAGAGACGCGTGTGTGTCACTGGCGCTCCACGGCAGCAGGGGGCAGTAATGTGCGGTCGGGTCTCAGTCTCCTTCAGGACACTATTCAGACTGGATTCCTGTGTCTCCGCAGAGAGCGGGGCAGTATGGCGTCAACTGTGCTCAGAAATTGCTCAAATGTTCTTAAAATAAACGTCCGGAAATTGACCATTCTCCCGCACGTTTCTACGGGTAAGCAGAGTCCTTACGAAACGTAATTATGCAAGAGCTTCGATGTGTTGCGGCCAGGGGGCGTTCATGTTGGAGGTGTGGCCAGCATGTTCAGTAATGCACAGGCGACAACAGTGTGATGTCTTGATGTAACTCACCGTTTTCGATTTCGTCATTGAAGTTTGAACTCTGCTAAAATGGAGAAAACATGCAAACCTGCGTTTGAGATGGCAGCTGACACACCGGAGGAGAAGTCATTCGTGTTTGGTCTCCTATCCAAGCGCCACCAACTACAGTTATCAAGTTAAATCGTTTTGTTGTTGCTGTTGTAATAAAGAGATAAAGCTTGCAAGGAGGAAAATGAAGTGTGTTTTGTGCTTAGCTCTCAGGCTTTAAATTGCATTTAAATAAAATAGCATTTTTGTTTTGTTTTAGGTGTTCGACACAAGAGCACAATCCAGTATGCCACACGACCTGATCTGCCAAAGCTGGCCTACAGGAAACTGAAGGGGAAGAGTCCTGGAGTGGTTTTCTTGCCTGGTTTTGCCTCACACATGGGTGGACAGAAAGCAGAAGCATTAGAGGAGTTCTGCAAGTCTTTGGGTCACTCATACCTCAGGTGCCTCACTATTTAGTAGAACTATTTGTAATCAAGTAATAAAAAAGATATGTTTTTAAAAAATCTTTGTGAAAAAATTACATGGATCCACGAAAACTACTAAACACAATGTATTCTGCTGCCAGGCCAGTAGTTGGCGATGTCACTTTGCAAAGAAACACTATACGCATCTATAGACTGAACACATGCGCATGACGTCACCATTTTTACAAATTTGCGTTTTTGTAGTTTACGCAGAGACGATAACGATATCGTTTTCAAGAACTTGCATTTTGAAACCCGTTTTCAAAAATTTGCATTTTCAGGCCCCCAAAACGCAGCTGTTGTATAAGGCCCTGTTTATACGAGAACGCTCACGGGTGAAAACGTAAAAATATTTGATCAGATGTGCCTTTCGTTTAGACGGCGATGCCGTTTTTGGGGCTTAAAAACGCAAAAAAGTGAAACCGCCCTCCAGAGTGGAAATCTTAAAAACGCTCCACCGTCGCGTTCCCGTCTAAAGGGTAAAAACGCGAAAGTCTGATTTCGTGCTACTAGGGAGAGAAGTAGAAGGAAGGTTGTACGCAGACGTGCGGTGGTGATTCTAAAGAATTCATTGGTCGTGTCAATACTAACATCAATCGTGTCTTTTCTCTGCGGTTTCTCCTAACAGCAACTATTGCAGCATGTCAATACTCATTTTCCTCAGAATAAATACATGCTCTCTCTTTCTCTCTCATTTCTCCGACAGCGAGTGACACACAAACTCTCCTCCCCTCACTCACTCGTTTAGTTTGCTCCGGATGAATAATGTTGGTGTTACAGGGCTTGAATTTCGTCGTGGGATTGTGCGTGCGTATCATCATTTTACTCAATCCCGCAGATTTTTTGCTCATACCCAAAGTGCACTCACATAAAGCCGCCTCTGAGTATTAAATTGAGTTATTTTTCGCTGTTTATTGTGCTTAAACACTCAAATACCGGTACAATGTCGGTCTTGACGAGTATTCACGCAAACACAGTTAGTTTTGTTTTAAGTGAACTTAAACAGTTGAGAAAGAAAACGCATGTATAATGGATCTGTGCGTCTGGTCTTAAAGTGACAGCAGCCTAATATACCTACTTCCAAATTATGATATAGTATTAAAAAGATCTATATGGCAGTTTTTCCCCATGGTATCGATGTCAAAATGGTGGCCAGAGAAAATGCTGAGTGGTTAGTAACATTGGAAAACTACTAGCCACAGTGGCCGGTGAGCAAAACAGTTAATGTCAAGCCCTGAGTGTCACTATTATCCGTGATGATACAGTGTTTTCTCTATCCATCTTTACATTTTAACTCTAATGCTATGCTATTGTGGTACATTTTCTTCCTTTAGGTTTGACTATTCTGGCTGTGGGTCATCTGAAGGGGAAATAGGTAACTACAACATGGGTGCCTGGAAGAAGGACGTACTCTATGTACTGGATGAATTAGTAGAAGGGCCACAGGTGAGTGGATTAACAGCATTACCACACTGGAGAGTCTTGATGAATACGAATGAATCAAATTATGCACATAACCAAAGTGAAATCAGCCCTATTAGAAACTTTTTCTGTCATCAGTATCCCATGTTCACATTGTTTTTTCCCTATTAAACTAATAGTTTAGCTGTATTAACTAAACTAGCTAGCTACATTGAAACTACTTTGATTGTTAGTTTTTTTTACAAAGACGTATATTACAAATAATTGAATAATTGTTATCGATTGACAGATGCTTTGCCAAAGCAATGGTGCAAAACACAACGTTAGTGATCTTTTAGGTTCTTTACAAAACTGTGGCAGAGTAAACTATGATGGGTCATCATAAAATCAGAAATAGACATTTGATATAGAGTGCAATAAAGCAGGACAGTTAATACATTTTGAAAAGGCTATTATTCACCTGTATGAGCTTGAAGTCTTCGACGCAGACTGCATTTTAATCTTTGGCTTGCATAAATTACATACAAAAGTGTACTAGTCGATTCATGCGAAATCTCCACTGTACGTCCTTTACATAATCATGAGAATATCTCTTCTCAGTGAACTGTAAAGTAGAGCTTAAATCGGGCCCAAAAAATCAAGCCCGACCCAACCCGAGCACGTTGTGTCCGATCCGAGCCCGGCCCGACCTGACACGTTTACTGTAATTATGAGCCCGAGCCCGATTTAAACCCGACCATTTTTAATATGTGGGCCGTTATAACCAAATTTTTTTAAGCAGGTGCTGCTGTGCTCATTTAGGCTACAGGGGGGAGCTGCGCAGTTATATATATTATATATAAATACTATTTAATAAATGAGCAAAAATTGGCCACTCAATATTCAATAATTTTAATTATCACAATTAAAGTTTTAATTTTATTAAATTGAACAAGCACAACATTCAGCATTCAATCAAATATTCTTAAAGATTTATTATTATTAATAATGTTACTTCAACATATTGTTATTTCAACATAATATGTGTGAGCAACAAGCAAGATGTGCATTTGTAAATTCGGTGACAGCGTGTGTTACGAGTTTCAAATGGTGTGACCGCGGCGTGCCGGCGACTTCATGTCATGATTATAATGTCTGCTATATTGCTTTTTATGTATTAAATCCAGGCAAATGGTTGATGAAAAATTTATTAAAATTAAGATACAATTTATACTAAACGAAATTCACTTTAAAGAAAAGCTTATTTCAAAACAAAACTTAACAAACTTGAAACTATGTGGTTATTTAATGGCTAAAACACGTAGGCTACTACAGACTCTCTTTTTGTACAAATTGCAGCACATTCATTTAATTCTGAATTTTGCACATGTAAGTTGAAAGGCATTTGTTTGTGCATAGTAAAACATATGTAACATTTATCAAGTTCATGTGCGTGCAATTATCAATGAATAGACCTAATACGACAAGGAAGAAGCATGCAAACTGCGTTGTTTGTTTATTCAGAAATAGTTGAATGGATCGGAAAAGTAACAAAAGCGGATATTGAGGCCTGAGGCTGACTACTATAATAATTTCGGTCATGGCAAGACTGCTTGTCTGTTCATCGTCGAAGTCCCCGTTTTTTTTTGGTTTTTTTTGCTGTCATAGGCGAGCAGCGTGCGCATTTAATGCACGAGACAAAGCCAACACATGTTGTCACTGCCCACGACTAGTTTAAAATGTGTCCATACCTCCGATTTTCCTCCAAACTTGCTCAAAGTTAATTCTCCTGTTTTAATTTTTTTCTTTGCTTCTTCAAGATCCATGTCGCACTTAGAATAGCAACTTAGAATAGCAACAGAATAGCCTACAGCACCACAGCAGGTGTGATGCGTCACGCGTGCGAGACTGCGAGTGCGAGTGGACGAGACGCTGCGCATGACGTGCTTTATCAAGGGCCCGACCCGACCCGGCCCGAGGACAGTGGCGGGAAATATCGTCCCGACCCGGCCCGAGTCCGGGCTCGGGCAGAGAATTAAAGCTCTACTGTAAAGCCGCAAGATGCGTGATAAAACAATAGATAGCGGTAATGCACTTTTTGTGATCTAATAAGACGACAACGCTTCAGTCAATGCATATCAGGCTCTTCAATAAACGCTTTTGGTTGCACTACACTTCTACTTGCTGGAAAAAGGAGTTAGCTACTGGAAAATCTGCACTGTTGTAAAAGCAACTGAGCTATTTAAATGTAGTTAAGTTAGTAGCGTCGTTGTTAGCTTGCAGTTAGCTATTCCCCAACACTGCTGACAATTGTTTGGAACTTGATGTATTTTTTCTTCTTTTTCTCCCCTTTTTACTCAAACTCGCACACAAATGGTCAATTTCTCTTGTGGTGTCACTTGCTCAAGATCCTGGTTGGCTCCAGCATGGGTGGATGGCTGATGTTGCTAGCCGCTCTTGCACGGCCAGAGAAGACGGCTGCTTTAGTGGGCATCTCAGCCGCTGCAGATCATTTTGTCATGGCCTTCAACGCCCTACCAATAGAGGTACGAAAGACTTCAGAAAATATTGATAAATGATAATAATACAAGTCATTTGTTACAAGTTTCACAAATTATGTAATAGCATCACTATTACTATAGAGCGCTGCAGTGATGATGTTTTTTTTGTAGACCAGCCGGGAAGTTAGCATCACTCTGGTTACCTTGACCAAAAACCAGTATGATTTTTCTTCGGCTTTTGGATTATTGCAGAAAATAAGCTGTTTGACATACAAAAGTATATGCTTCTTACCAGAGGTGGAAAGAGTACTAAAATATTCTACTCAAGTAAAAGTACTATTACTTCAATGAAATTTTACTTAAGTACAAGTCAAATTACAGGTCTAAATATCTACTCAAGTAAAAGTAAAAAGTAGCTCATTTAAAATGTACTCAGAGTAAAAGTTACTGAGTTACTTTTAAACCGTGGGGGCGGGGCGGGGCGGGGCGGGGGACTCTCCCAGGTTGTAGATTTTCACAGTATGATAACCATCTCAGAAATTATCACGGTTTACAGTATTAATCAATTAAATAAATAAATGGAATTATTAAATTATGGTTGTTATTATTATTATCATCAGATAAAATGACAGTTAAATAAATGAAAACAGGTTTTTGAACAAACTCGAAAACCATTTGTTTTGTTTATTAAAATTTCAATAAAACTTTTCTAATCAACTAAATTCAATAATTGATAATTCTCAGATCAACAACTTATTTTTAACATTAATAATTTATTAAAATGTTTAAGAATAATATAGCCCTATGAAATGTTTTTATTCAGAAAACTATTTTTTCTTTTTATGAATAAATACAAATATATTATCAAAAACTGTGGTAATCAAATTGAAATTTAAACTTTTATCCTTTTATTTTTGGGGGAAGTGCTGCAAAACAGATTTACTAAATTAAATCATGGACAGAAAATATTCCTTAAATAATATTTAAATAAACTGTCTTATTATTATTGTTGTTGTTGTTATTATTCTGACAAGTGCTTTCTATTGTAGATCTACAATAATATATTTCTTTCATAATTTCTCCTATTTAAACCGAACTTCTATTTTGACGGGTTGTAGTGAAGACCTGTTCCAGAGTGTATTTGACAATGGTTTTTCTCAAATAAAATGATGAAAATGCTCATTAGGCGTTCTCTCAGAGCAGCTCTGGAAATGTTCATGTATTCATGTCCTCGTATTGTTTGTGAGAAACTGAAAACACCTTGAGCTTGAGTAGGCTAGCCTATGTATAGACGAAGCGGCGCAGCTCATTCCCACAGAGACACGCAGATCAAGCGAGTATATAGCAGTCTTTTTGTGGTTTAATATTCACAGACCATGTCGCGATTTGATTTAGTGCACAGCTCTACTTTCGATTTATTTATCCATCCATCAGTTTGGGTCTTTTACACCATCTGCGTTAAGGTCCTTGCACACTGAGTCAGAAATTTTCGCATGTTAAAAAATAAATACGACCTCACGTCTTGATTTTCTGAGTTTTTCGCATCCGTATGAAGCATTTTCAATGGTGTTTTGACAATTCATAGCCACCGAATAACGAATACAAAAAAAAGCATACGAAAATGTTGGACTCAGTGTGCAAGTAGCCTACCTATACTGTAAATTCAATTGGAATGACTGGATTCCGGGATTCCCTCTGCATCTAAATATAAACGGGACATACCTTTATCGCGCAGAGGGATGGTGTTCTATGTGTTTCCTCCTTTTTCAGCCACTTTGCATCCATATTTTTTGCAAATTGTATATCTATCCTCGAGGACAACCACGCGCAGTCGTTTACTGCACATCCAAATATTGCGGACGGTGTTGCGTCACTTTTTTTCTTTTGCACATTTGTTCTCCCGCCCTTGCAGTAGTTTCCGGAGCGCGATTTTTCCCCCCTTGTATTATTATTTATTTTAGATATTTTTTTACTCAGTAACGGATATGATTTAAAATGTAGCGAAGTACAATACTTCAATCAAAACGTACTTAAGTAAAAGTAAAATTACAGATTTTAAAAACTACTTAAAAAAGTAGAAGTACACAAAAAAACTACTCAATTACGTAACGCGAGTAAATGTAATTCGTTACTTTCCACCTCTGCTTCTTACACATATTCTTTGTTCACCATGATCATTTTCACAAATGAACAACTTTCATAAATTTTGAAGCCTAAATTGGTAGAAGTAAAAAGCTAAACGTAGGCTGTAAACGAATTACACATTGGTCACATGACTTCAATTAACCGTCACCATTTAAGCTTTAGTCAACTCTTTCAGTCTTTATTTAAAAACATTTTCCCTTACTTTACATCTATTTTTCTCGTAATCCGTGCTCACATACTGTATTTTAATGTAACGTATAGCCGAATGTCCAATAAAGTTGTTCTCATTTAGATATATTCCGCCAGACAACTGAACAAGTATGATATAGTGACTGACTACATGTTAACCAGCAGTCCAAAAATTCACTAGATTTGTTGCTAGTCGCTAGTATTTCGAAGAAAAGTCTCTAAAGGAGCGTGAAAAGTTGATAAATTAGCGACTAAGTTGGTGTATTTTATGTCGTAGAATAATTTAGTGAATATTCTGCTCACTACAGACCTTATTTTGGACTTTTTACAAAAAACCCATTGATTTCAGGACGGTGGAAATGTAATTGCTAAAATGCTAACTCGTTTTGGCCTACAAAAAATATGTCATCCCTGCGCCACTCTATTGCTCATACTTATGCAACCCTCAGCAAGTAAATGAGAGTTTTAATATCTCCTTTTATACTATTAAGGATGTAACACAACACAAAATATTTGTATCAGAGGTTTAAATATTCATTGTAATTTTTTTTTTTATAAATATTGTTTATTTTCATCTTTATACATGGTTTGTTTTTCAATTTTAAATGAAATAAGAAACTAGAAATTACCAATTTAAAAATATAAATTTTTTTCTCAAGTTTTTTTGATCTGGCACTGCACCTCCTTTGCCTCCTGATCCATATCTTCCCCTTTTTCAATAGACAAAGAAGGAGATAGAGGAACAGGGCTTTTGGAAATTCCCTACCAAGCACAATGAAGAGGGTTTCTACACTCTAAGCACGGACTTTCTGAAGGAGGCGGAGAACCACTGCATACTCCAGAGCCCCATCCCTGTGTCCTGCCCCGTCCGACTGATTCACGGCCTCAAGGACTCGGACGTACCCTGGCACGTCTCCATGCAGGTCGCAGAGCGGGTGCTCAGCAATGACGTGGATGTCATTTTTCGCAAGCATGGGCTTCATCGCATGTCAGAGAAAGATGATATTAAGCTCATAGTGTACACTATTGATGACCTTATCGACAAATTAACCACTTTAGGGTGAAGAATGGGTGACAACGTGAAGGATGGACCAGTTGGGATGGGAAAAGCCGTTGTACACAGGTGTCAGGTTTCTGGAAAATCGAGGTAGATATAGTGACGGAAAACAAAGTACCGTAATTAAAAGGGATGTCAACCAAAAGTGAAAATTCTCATTTCTTCCCAGAGCAATAGGACTTTATTTGTTCCATCATGGAACAGCATACAGCGACCAGCTGCTGCCATACTCGTGCGCTCTATTCCTTCAAGTCTCCTGAAGCCATACGATAGCTTTGTGTAAAGTATAGGCCAATATTTAAATCATTATTCAATGAAAATCTTGCCTGTTCCTGTAGCTCACAAGAAGCAAATTTGATCAAACCTTATAACCAAATGCAACGTTCCAAGTTTGAATATGCACAAGCACTAATGAGATTTCAGAGCTTTAACGGGGCAAGAATTTCAGTGATTAATCAGTTCTGTAACATTTTACAATAAGGTCTCATTTGTTAGCATTAGTTAATGCATTAACTAACATTAAACTAACGAGGAGCAATATATTTTTTACAGCATTTATAAACATGTTAGTTCTACTAATGTAAACCGATACAACTTTTGATCTATTACATTAGTAAATGTAATTTTCTTATAAAAGTATATTAATAAAACATTAATATATGCTGTAGAAGTATTGTTCATTGTTAGTTCGTGTTGTTAACTAATGTTAACTAATGAAACCTTATTGTAAAGTGTGACCATTACTTCAGTTTCATCACAACACAAAATGCCAAACCTTTGTAGACAAAGTAAAAAGAATTCCACATTTGTCTTGCCTTGATTTTTAGTATTGTTTCTCATGTTAATGTGATCATTTTTGTAATGGTATAAACTATTGTTCAACTGTTATTTTGTTTTCAAAGTATTGCAAGTAGCATAACATCGTCTTTCACTTCATTTGGTGAGGGTTCGTTTGGACAGTAGCTCACAGTGTCTGTGCCTTGCATATTAAGAGTGCATGTCTTTTTTGATCACTTCCAGTAGGACACACTTCTGAAGAACATTGTAAAACACACTGTTGTGCTACAGACTACACGATCAGACTAGATAGGTGAACAACACTGTATAAAGCCATTTATTTGGAAGAGGAGTGTAAACGCTAGGAGGGTTTTGCTGATCTTGACTTCTTTATCTGTTTCACCACCTGTTTTTTCTTCATGCACTAGTGCAGTGATGCAGCCACAGAACAATATCATCTTTCAAGAGCCTCGTTTCTCTTCAAATTGTTCTCGTTTATTATATATACTCAAAAATACTATATATTTTTATCTCTTTGAGTTTTTTTTTTATTACCGCCAACTGTGGTATTATATGTGTTTGTTAGAGTATCCATTGATAGTGTGATGGTGATTCTTCTAGTGACAAAAGTTTTGTTGTCTTCCTTTTTCCTTTTCCTTTTTTCACTAATATTACCACAAGTATTGTCACCCTTCGCTTCTGTTTGTCAGCTTTATGCTTGTTTTATTATTTATCTCATTTATTATATATATGTAGATTTCTGTTAGCTCATATTAAACATTTAAAGATGTTATAAAGTTTAAAATGCAACATGTATGTCATGTTTTCAAACATGTATGAATCTATGCCATGTATAAAAATAGGTGTTTTCATTATTAAACTGGACAGTGAGAAACTGCAGGTTTTCTGTGTCATTTGTTTGTCTGTTTCTTGTCTGTGTGCTTGTTTTGATGTAAATTTGTGATATATCCTAGTCAAAAAGTTTGACTCTATTTTAATTGTGAGCTGTACTCACTATTTCAGAGACTTGACCAAATTATGTTTATCGTTTCTACTTTTTTGAGAGGATTGGGTTTAAGGGTAGGGTTAATGGTCTCTTACAAATATTATTAGTGTGTGTGTGTGTGTGTGTGTGTCAGGTAAACCCTACATTATTCTCCCCTTTATGTCCTTGTGGGGACATTTTTTTTGGTCCCCATGAGGAAAACAGCTTAAATGTTTTTTTAAATGATGTTTTTTGGAAATGTAAAAATGCTGAAAGTTCACAAGATCTTACTCTCTTAGTCCCTTTCTGAAATCCTGATGTGAAGATGATGCTGAACTAGAAGTTTTCTAAGGACCCCCAAGCTTGTGCCAGGCTGCGGCCTTGTCTTTCCATTCACCAAAGATCCTCTGACTCCCACTGGTTCTCGCTCATCAAGACATCATCAGCAAAGATCAACTAGAGCCTCAACAAATTGCATCAGGACATTTTAATTCAAATGGGCGAGACATGCAAGTATCAAACTTAGTCTCATTATTTGATACATTAAGTATCCTTACCCCTTTTTAAGAAAGGCGTATTAGAACTAAACTGATGGTTTGCTCAAGGCTGTTGATCTGCTGAATTTCAAACAATGCTATAACTTCTTGCTTTCCTGTATTCTGCTTCAGCTCTCTTTCCCTTGGTAAACTGTATGCATGTATGTATGTGTATAATAGAGTAGTTTAAGTGTTTAGTCTCTAGTTAATAAAATCTTGTTCATGTCACACATAAAGTTGTCTGTGTCTCAAGCTCATATACTGGAGTCCCTAATCATAGATTTTGACTACAGGCTCTGAATGGTACTGTACAGTAAGAAAGACATTTCCCATGCCCCGGAAATTTACATTTCTTAGAATTAATAAACAATTAACACTGAGTGTTCACGGCATGAACAGGTTAATTGATTGTAATATTAATTTTACTACATTAAGTTAATTCTAATAACTGATCCAAATATTCATAATCAATTATAACAAGTTATTAATATTTATTTAGAGCTAATTTGCTACCATCTGGTTGAAGATCGGAGTCACGCCGGTATGGAGACGGGTTTGTTGAGGATCGGTGCCGATGGCTGTCATGTCGATGAAGCCTTCACAGGGGAGTCTAATTGACACAATCTCTGCTGACACTTCAGGGATGCGTTGTGGTCGTGTCTGGATACGGCCCGGATCCGGCTGACTACATCATGCGTTGTGGTCGTGTCTTGGCGCAGGTCCTCCATCTGGTCTGGATACGGCCCGGATCCGGCTGACTACATCATACGTTGTGGTCGTGTCTAGGCGCAGGTCCTCCATCTGGTTTGGAAACGACCCGGATCCGGCTGACTACATCATGCGTTGTGGTTGTGTCTAGGCGCAGGTCCACCATCTGATCTGGATACGGCCTGGATCTGGCTGATTACAGTAAACCTCGGAATAAGCAGAAAGACTAACATTAGCGTAGATGCCATTCTTCTTATGATGTAACGAGTACATCTGGTGTTAGGCCTATAGGAAGTATTCCCGGTTCCGGCTGACCTAATTTATGCAGCCTAATAATCATTTAACTGATTTGAATAATAGGAATGTATAATTTTCTATGTGTATGCCAGGTTAAAGAGATGTTTTTAGTCTAGATTTAAACTGAAAGAGTGTGTCTGCTTCCCGGACAATGTTAGGAAAACTAATTTTAGTTTAGGTGCTAAATAGGAAAAGGATCTACTGCCAGCAGTCGATTTTGATGTTATCAACTATTATTAACTGGCCAGAGTTTTGAGATGCAATAGACGTGAAGGACTATAATGCGTTAAGAGCTTGCTCAAGTACTGGGGAGCTAAACCATGTAGTACTTTGTAAGTAATCAACAATATTTAAAAATGTATATGATGTTTAATAGGGAGCCAATGCAGTGTTGACAGAACTGGGCTAATATGGTCATACTTCCTGGTTCTAGTAAGAACTAAAATCATAAAGTATGATTACTACAATGAGTAGGTCTTGACACATGTTGTCTAACTCCAATAGAGTTCAGAATGTCTCTAAATGCCAATCCCAATGCGTCATTTTTGTTATCTACATGTATATTAAAATCACCAACAATTAGGACTTTATCTGCAGCCAGTACTAACTCTGATCATTTTTTTTTAGCAAATTCTTTGATAAAGTCTGAATGGTGCCCTGGTGGCCTGTATACAATAGCTAGCACAAATGTCAAGTGTGATTTATCATTTACACTAGATAGTGTTACATTAAGCACCAACACTTCAAAAGAATTATATTTGAAACTAGACTTCTCAGTAATTCTGAAGATATAACTATAGATTACAGCAACACCTCCTCCTTTTCCTTTCAGACGTGGTTCGTTTTTATAACAGTAATCTTGGGGGGTGGACTCATTTAAAGTAATGTATTTGTCTGGTTTTAGCCAGGTTTCTGTCAGACACAACACATCTAGGTTATAATCTGTAATCATATCATTAACAGTAAGTGCTTTTGAAGTAAGGGATAGAATATTCAGCAACCCAAGCTTTATCATTTGTTCATCTGTATTATATCTATTTTTTATTTTTTGAACATCATTTAGGCCTAAATTTTTACCCTTAAATGGGTTTGGGAGTTATTTGTATTTCCTAATTCTGGGAACAGACACAGTCTCTATATGATGATATCTAGGTGAAAGAGGCTCTTTGTGATGGGATTTATCTGACCTCAGTAATGTGAGACAGCTAGCAGACAGTCGGTTTGGCCAGTCTGTCTGCTTCCTGACCTGAGCCCCAATTCATGTTTGAGCTCTAAGACTATGTGACATATTACTAGAGAGAAGAGCGGCACCATCCCCGGAGGGATGAATACCATCTCTTTTCAACAGGTCAGGTCTGCCCCAAAAACTTTTCCAATTGTCTATGAACCCTGTATTATTTTGCGGACACCACTTAGACAACCAGCCATTGAGTGAGGACAGTCTACTAAGTATCTCATCACTCCGGCGAACAGGAAATGGGCCAGAGCAAATTACAGTGCCTGACATCGTACTTGCGAGTTCACACTCCTCTTTAACGTTAATTTTAGTGATCTCCGACTGGCGAAGTCGAACATCAATAGTGCCGACGTGAATAATAATCTTAGTGAATTTACGATTAGCATTAGCCAGCACTTTTAAATTTGCTTTGATGTCAGGCGCTCTGGCTCCCGGCAAACAAAGTTCACTAAGCTAGTCGCATCCAAAGCAGTATCTAAAGCCCTTGCATTCTTACTGTCCTCGATAAAAGTTTGGATGCGTGTCCCTAGTTCTGAAATCTTCTCCGTCAGCTGAAAATATATGCATGTCAACTCATTGCATTAGTACATTGTTAAACCAAGGGACATTTGCAGACAAATGGTACCACATTTTTCATTTAAAACCTAACATTTTCTGTGGAATAATGTGTCAGTATAAACCAGACTCAAAGATGGATATAACCAATCCAAACATTTGTTTATTGTAGATGGGAGAATAGCACAATTCAGATGAGTAAATTACATATAAACAGTCTTTGAATGAATGCTGGTGGATAACTTGCATTTCTTTTTGTTGTAGGTTGAGAATGGTGATGATGACTGTGGACCTGGATGAAGTGTACACCTCTTTACAAGCACGTTGAATATACGGGTAATCTTATTCCACAGGTTTCAGGGACGAAGACAAAGGACATCGCTGGAGAGACAAACTTTGAGCTGATTGGGACCAGTGGAGACGAAGGAAACTTGGATTTGGACTGGACCAGTGGAGACGAAGGAAACTTGGATTTGGGCGGGACCAGTGGAGATGAAGGAGACTTGGAGCTGAGCGGGACCAGTGAAGACGAAGGAGACTTGGAGCTGAGCGGGACCAGTGGAGACAAAGGAGACTTGGATTTGGGCGGGACCAGTGGAGACGAAGGAAACTTGAAATGGGGTGGGACCAGTGGAGACGCAGGAGACTTGGAGCTGAGCGGGACCATTGGAGACGAAGGAAACTTGGATTTGGACGGGACCAGTGGAGACGAAGGAAACTTGGATTTGGATGGGACTAGTGGAGATGAAGGAGACTTGGATCTGAGTGGGACCAGTGAAGATGAAGGAGACTTGGATTTGGGCGGGGCCAGTGGAGACTAAGGAGACTTGGATTTGGGGCGGGGCCAGTAGAGACTAAGGAGACTTGGATTTGGGCGGGACCAGTGGCAACAAAAAAGACTTGGAGCTGAGCAGGACCAGCAGCAACAAAGGAGGAGACTTGGCTTGGATACAGGAGGGAACCAGGGAGTTTATAACACTGATCATGCTCATAGGCAGCAACTGTACACCAGGGAAGTGGAGACTGATGGAAGCCAAGTCCACACCTTTCAAATTCCACATTTAATTTAAAATTCAACAATAATATTGATCTGCCTGCATTGACACCATTATATGAGAACTGAACTGAGCTAGACGATGACATCACGGTTTTGACATCACCAGAGGTGCTATATACACTCACCTAAAGGATTATTAGGAACACCATACTAATACTGTGTTTGACCCCCTTTCGCCTTCAGAACTGCCTTAATTCTACGTGGCATTGATTCAACAAGGTGCTGAAAGCATTCTTTAGAAATGTTGGCCCATATTGATAGGATAGCATCTTGCAGTTGATGGAGATTTGTGGGATGCACATCCAGGGCACAAAGCTCCCGTTCCACCACATCCCAAAGATGCTCTATTGGGTTGAGATCTGGTGACTGTGGGGGCCATTTTAGTACAGTGAACTCATTGTCATGTTCAAGAAACCAATTTGAAATGATTCGAGCTTTGTGACTCAAAGATGGATATAACCAGTCCAAACATTTGTTTATTGTAGATGGGAGAATAGCACAATTCAGATGAGTAAATTACATATAAACAGTCTTTGAATGAATGCTGGTGGATAACTTGCATTTCTTTTTGTTGTAGGTTGAGAATGGTGATGATGACTGTGGACCTGGATGAAGTGCACACCTCTTTACAAGCACGTTGAGTATACGGGTAATCTTATTCCACAGGTTTCAGGGACGAAGACAAAGGACATCGCTGGAGAGACAAACTTTGAGCTGATTGGGACCAGTGGAGACGAAGGAAACTTGGATTTGGACTGGACCAGTGGAGACGAAGGAAATTTGGATTTGGGTGGGACCAGTGGAGATGAAGGAGACTTGGAGCTGAGCGGGACCAGTGAAGACGAAGGAGACTTGGAGCTGAGCGGGACCATTGGAGACAAAGGAGACTTGGATTTGGGCGGGACCAGTGGAGACGAAGGAAACTTGAAATGGGGCGGGACCAGTGGAGACGCAGGAGACTTGGAGCTGAGCGGGACCATTGGAGACGAAGGAAACTTGGATTTGGACGGGACCAGTGGAGACGAAGGAAACTTGGAGCTGAGCGGGACCAGTGGAGACGAAGGAGACTTAGATTTGGGCGGGACCTGTGGAGATGAAGGAAACTTGAATTGGGCGGGACCAGTGGAGACGCAGGAGACTTGGAGCTGAGCGGGACCATTGGAGACTAAGGAGACTTGGAGCTGAGCGGGACCAGTGGAGACTAAGGGGACTTGGAGCTGAGCGGGACCAGTGGAGACGAAGGAGACTTGGAGCTGAGCGGGACCAGTGGAGATGAAGGAGACTTGGATTTGGGTGGGACCAGTGGAGACAAAGGAGACTTGGAGCTGAGCGGGACCAGTGGAGACGAAGGAGACCTGGATTTGGGTGGGACCAGTGGAGACTAAGGAGACTTGGAGCTGAGCGGGACCAATGGATACTAAGGAGACTTGGATTTGTGCAGGACCAGTGGAGACTAAGGACACTTAGAGCTGAGCAGGATCAGTGGAGACGAAGGAGACTTGGATTTTGGTGGGACTAGTGGAGACTAAGGAGACTTGGAGCTGAGCGGGAGCAGTGGAGACTAAGGATACTTGGATTTGGGCGGGACCAGTGGAGACTAAGGAGACTTGGAGCTGAGCGGGACCAGTGGAGACTAAGGAGACTTGGAGCTGAGCAGGAACAGTGGAGACGAAGGAGACTTGGTTCTGGGTGGGACCAGTGGAGACCAAGGGGACTTGGATTTGGGCGGGACCAGTGGAGACGAAGGAAACTTGGATTTGGGCGGGACCAGTGGAGACAAAGGAAAGTTGGATTTGGGCAGAACCAGTGGACATAAAGGAAACTTTGAGCTGAGCGGGACCAGTGCCACATGGTGCATTATCCTGCTGGAAGTAGCCATCAGAGGATGGGTACATGGTGGTCATAAAGGGATGGACATGGTCAGAAACAATGCTCAGGTAGGCCGTGGCATTTAAACGATGCCCAATTGGCACTAAGGGGCCTAAAGTGTGCCAAGAAAACATCCCCCACACCATTACACCACCACCACCAGCCTGCACAGTGGTAACAAGGCATGATGGATCCATGTTCACATTCTGTTTACGCCAAATTCTGACTGTACCATCTGAATGTCTCAACAGAAATCGAGACTCATCAGACCAGGCAACATTTTTCCAGTCTTCAACGGTCCAATTTTGGTGAGCTCGTGCAAATTGTAGCCTCTTTTTCCTATTTGTAGTGGAGATGAGTGGTACCCGGTGGGGTCTTCTGCTGTTGTAGCCCATCCGCCTCAAGGTTGTGCGTGTTGTGGCTTCACAAATGCTTTGCTGCATACCTCGGTTGTAACGAGTGGTTATTTCAGTCAAAGTTGCTCTTCTATCAGCTTGAATCAGTCGGCCCATTCTCCTCTGACCTCTAGCATCAACAAGGCATTTTCGCCCACAGGACTGCCGCATACTGGATGTTTATCCCTTTTCACACCATTCTTTGTAAACCCTAGAAATGGTTGTGCGTGAAAATCCCAGTAACTGAGCAGATTGTGAAATACTCAGACCGGCCCGTCTGGCACCAACAACCATGCCACGCTCAAAATGGCTTAAATCACCTTTCTTTCCCATTCTGACATTCAGTTTGGAGTTCAGGAGATTGTCTTGACCAGGACCACACCCCTAAATGCATTGAAGCAACTGCCATGTGATTGGTTGATTAGATAATTGCATTAATGAGAAATTGAACAGGTGTTCCTAATAATCCTTTAGGTGAGTGTATATAAATGAACTAAATTAATAAACTTTTTACAACAGAATGAAACTTCACTGAACTTAAGCTGGACTGTGACGCTATTTTCTTCTGGAAACAAACTTTGTTGCATTATTCTCCAGTTATCTCTGTAAAGCTGCTTTGAAACAATCTGTATTGTAAAAAGCGCTATATAAATAAATGTGACTTGACTTGACTTAAGATCCCCACTGGGACGGCCGTGGGTGCTGGCTCTCGCATCTCTTCAGACACGATGACTGGCTCTGGCTCCGGGGTGACCTTCTCTATTAGCAGCAGATCCTTGGAGGGCACTAGCTTTGGCCCTGACTCTTGACTCGTGTTGGGCTCTGGCTCAGGTTCTGGGTCTGCGGTGGGCTTTGGCTCTGGCTCGGTGGCGGGTGTAAGTAGAGGTGGAGAAGGACTAGGGAGGTGTTTTGAGGCGGGTGGCGTCTCATGAAGACCGACGGCACCAGAAGCACTTACGTGGGCTGGGAAGACTGCGACTGAGGGGCGATGGTGTCTTCATCCACTTCTCCCACTGTGAGGGAGCTACTCAGCCACAGTACATATTCTAGATATCGTTCCAGGGTACAGGTGGTAGTTCCTGCTGTTAACTGTTGGAAAAGATGATTATTCTAACCACTCCAGAAGACAGTCTTCAGGGTGTCGTTGTTCCAAGAGACCAGGTGGGAAAGCTTGAGGAACTCCTCCACATAGAGGGCCGCTAGAGGGCCGCCATCTTCTGATAGGAAAAGGAGCAGGTCAGCGGGGTTGACGGGTGTTGTTGGGTTCATCGCAATTAAGTTGTTGGTCTGGCCTTCTGTCAGGATGTCTGGGAAATGTACTGTATTTCCTGACTAAATGACTGAACTGGTGAAGATGGGCATGGAGAGCGTACGTGACAGTATGTTTGTGTGAGAAGTGTTCTACCTCTCAATAAATGCTACTTGACTTGATATTTTGTACATAATCCAATGACATTTGTGTATTTTAGAGTGTGGCTCACATTAGAAACTTTTGGGGCCACTTTTTCAAAAGTTTGGAATAATTACGATTTTTAATGTTTTTGAAAGAAGTCTCTTCTGCTCACCAAGGCTGCATTTATGAAAAATACAATAAAACAGTAATATTGTGAAATACTATTACAATTTAAAAGAATATGTTTTGAAATGTAATTTGTTCCTGTGATGCAAAGCTAAATTTTCAGTATCATTACTCCAGTCTTCAATGTCACATGATCCTGATTTAGGCTATTATTATTTTCAATGTTGAAAACAGTTTTTGCTGCTTTGTATTTTTGAGGAAACCGTGATACACTACCATACAGAACTTTAGGCTCAGTAAGAATTTAAAAAAATGAAAAGAAAAAAATTCTACTTTTATTCAGGAAAGTTTGAAAAACTTTGGGAAAAAATGACCACGTTTTCCACAGAAATATTAAGCAGCAAATAATGATCAGCAATGATCAATATAAGAACCATTATTAATACCTGAGTGCTAATAATAAATGGTAAAATTTGAGCAGAAAATCAGCATATTAGAATGATTTCTGAAGGATCATGTGACACTAAAGACTGGAGTAATGATGCTGAAAATTCAGGTTTTCCATCGCAGGATTACATTAGCCTATACATTTTAAAACGTATTCAAACAGAAAATGGTTATTTTAAATGTTTCACGATATTATTGTATTTTTCATCAAAAAATGCAGCATTGGCAAACACAAGAAACTTCTTTCAAAAACATTTAAAAAATCGTATTTATTCAAAACTTTTTAGTAGTGTATATTTGTGTTAAGCTGATATATTTGCTTAGGCTATGTGAATGTTATTGCTGTTCTAGGTCAATATAGTTATTTGATTGGACATGGTTCCCACAGAGTTGTGTGTTCAGATCTGTTGTGAAAGACTCTCCTGTTCCCTCTCACACCATCGCTCCAAATTCTAGCAGCTGCGTCTCGTGATCCGCGCTCTGGAGACTTCTGTACAGGTAAAACTCACAGCAATACTCTAAACTACAGTTTCAGCAAGCCTTGTGTAAAAAGTGATAGCATAGGTCATTTTGAGTTGCCATAATACAGTTTGTGAGGCACATACTGTAAGAAATCTGGGCTGCGTTTCTCAGAAGCATCGTGAGCTTGGTGCCAATGGCTCTACAATCGACTTACTTGTGAGAAACGCAGCACAGGTCATTTTTTGACATTTGCATTTATTTAGCAGCTGAAAGCCACAAGGTTTTATTTTTATTAAATTTTTTTGCATTAAGGTGCGACTTGTAATAGTTGAGGCCAAAGTTGCTTATGTTCTTGACAGACTTTTTTTTTTTTTTTTTGATGTTTACTTTACATTTGATAATTACTTTGTTTGAAAGCACTTTATTAGTATACAGCTAATAGTGTATAGAGTATAGCGTAGTGTTGAGCTATTAATATTTTAGACAAAATTAGGGGTAACATTTTACAATAAGGTTTCATTTGTTAACATTAGTTAACTACCGTAGATCTCCGTTCCTCAATTACCCTACAAGTGTGATTACCAAAAGGAAAATATTCCATTTAAAAATTGTTTTATTTAAATATGAGAGAAGAACAAAACACTAAACTTGGTTAAGGCATTAAATGGACAAAATTATTTGGCAAAAAAAAAAGGCAAACTGCAGCTACAGGTTTATTTTTATTATACAAAAAATATGCATAGAAAAGCAAAAAGCTAACAGGAAAAAGCATAGACTCACCATAATCAGTTATTAATATTTCTTTGGCTCTCTCTTGTTTTTGCATGTGTTCATAATTTCATCATTGTATGACTCCTTGCCATTGTGGCCTAGAATTACGTCCGCACAGTCTGGCATGTTTCATTGCATTATTATAACAAATAAAACTGACTCAAAGCACAACTACGAATATGCCTACAAAATCTTTTTAATAATATTTGAATAAAAAGTGAAGATGTCAATTTCCCTATAGGCCAGACATCACTTTTGGCCACTACTGTATATTAGGTAACATGAACTAACAATGAAAAATACTTCAAAAGCATTTATAAATCTTTGTTAATGTTCATTTCAACATTTACTAATACATTATTAAAATCAAAAAGTTGCATATGTTAATATTATTTAATGTTTCTGGGCTAATATGAACCAACAATGAACAGTTACATTCGTTAACAAATGGTAATAAATAGTAAATACTGTAACAAATGCATTAACTAATGTTAACTAATGTAACTTTATTGTAAATGTTACCAAATTAGGCTCATGTTTTTTTTCATTCAGAGTGTATATATATATTATATTATATATTTATATTTTTTTATTTATAGAGCACAGAGACATTTTCCCTGCTTGTGCACAGATGAAAAGCATGAAGCATATAGTGATTCTGATGACTCTCATAAATGGTGAGTTAATCAATGCACTTTAATTTTGCCTGCATGTGTATAGCAAAGAACTATTCATGAATTGTGTGCATGTAAATAGGAACTGTATTTGACTCGTAAAGTCAACAAATGAATAATGGAGTTTTACACATAGGTGTGTTCACCGCTCCATTTTTGAAGGGGGAGCAGGCCACGAAATTTTTACGTGTAAAGAGACAGTCTGACTACTGGGATCCCAATTATTCTCAGAACCAATGGGGTTACACCATACAAGAGCAGGTGAACACTATAGCGAACTATCCACAGCCTCACATTTGATTTGTTTAGTGAAAGCTGCAGACATTGTTCAGCTGATTATAATGTTTGTATGTAGAAGTGAAATTGAACCAAAAATACATTTATCACTTCGTATTTGGAACCTCTAAGCTATAGCACCATTTACCAGCAAAACGGTTCTATTTGTTCTATTTTGAGGTTATAAACCTTTTTGTTTTATATTTATCCTGGATGTTTGAATTAAGAATCTCTTTATACAGTCATTATTTAGTTAAATAAGGTGCAGAAAGTGATTTCTGAGAAACACTGTTGATTTTTGAAATCGATCCAAACAAACACACCCCTCCCTTCATTGCTCTGCACCCGAAATCACACACTTCCCTACTATATAGTAGGCGAAAAACAGTATGTGACAAAGGAGGTATGTCACAGTCCTCATAAAAGAGTAGGGAAAAAGTACCTGGATGACCTAGTACTTCCGGTGAGATTTTGAAGTGTGCATATGATGGACACTTTACTATCCCATGATGCCACGGGAGAGGATTTATGAATGGCAGTGAGGTGACGCAAGTGACGCTGGGAGGTCACATTATAATGACAACATGGCGAATGCAGTAAGTTCAGATTGCATTCACACTACACACATTCATACTTAAAGGTCCCATATGGTGACACTTAAACTTATATTTGTACCGTTTATATGTGTCTATTAAAAACTAATTTAATAGCGTTACAAAAAAAAACAAAAAAAAAAAGAGTTGGGTTGATTTTCCCACACTTTTCTGAGAGCCTTCTTTCTCCCCTCCCACAAACGCTTGGATTCGCTGCTGGGTGGAATGTTCACGTTCATGTTTGAAAGTCACAGAAACCGCTTAGACTAGAGTGAATGATGTGTTTTCGTGTTATTATCATACTTTCGGTGATGTGTCTGTGTTTATGTTCCGGTGCACGGCATATAGCGACACACGCCCACCTACTCTTATCCTCGGCTCTCTGTGCGCCGCTGTTGCCTGGAAAAGGCAGCGATGTCAGCAGCATGAAGGTCCCCTGTGACCGCTGGTAGACGATATAGTACGACCTTATTTGTAGTTTTATAAAATTATGCATTTCTCATGGCCGGTTTTCAGGGACGACTTAACCAAAGCCCGTCTACGGAAAGCCTGTTCACTCCAACGCCCTATTAAGTCCTATTGGTTGTAGTTCCAATCAGAGTTCCACTGGGGGCGCTCGCCATGAGTGCAAAATGAATGGGAGTCTATGGGGCTAGACGGCTAAATTTGTCTCTTTCACCCGATTGCCGTTGAGAAATCTCAGATTTGATTGTAGGTTTTGCAAGTTCAACATGGGTTATAGGTCGAAAGTTGAATGAACGAGTACTTATGTCCTTTCGATTTCTTACAGGTTGAGTTGTTGTTGCCCATAACACGCTAGCATTCTACGACCAGAGATACCGCTTGATGGCATCGTGGCATCCGAAGCGGGACCAGAAACAAACAAAACAAAAACTCATCTAGCACGTGTATTTACCTGTGTCAGCTGTGTTGTCGATGCCTCGAGAGAAAAGAAAGTGCAGAGCGCGAAAGCACCAAAGTGACTGAAGGATTGCCGTGAAGCAGTATCTCTGGTCGTACGATGTGTATGAAGTCATTAACATTTTGAAAGACTTTTTAAAGCAAATAAGTGACTCTAAAAAATCTAACACCAAGCAATGTGTAATTTCTTGGCATCCCCTTTCGAAAACAACATTCAAATTACTAGACAAAAAATTATATCCTGAGAAAAGTGGATTTTGAGGGGTATAGCGCCATAGACCTCCATTCATTCTGCACTAGTCCTGTGAGCGCCCTTATATGGAACAAGAGTGGAACTGCAACCGGAAGTTTATTGAGTGGCACTTCTCCCCTCATTAGACTTTCTCTGACTTAACTTAGAAAGGGGGTGGGGCTAGGTCGAGTTTTGGAACACGACACCCATTGGTTACCCGGGTTCTACGTAGCAAAATACATCAAATTCTTACTGGCCCGTTTAGCTGGGAGGCGGTCTAGTTTTGTGGGGGGTGGAGAAATGGCGGCAGTGAGCGATTTCACATTTTCACAGCTTTTAATTTACACCCCGAGCCTATATGACACACAGAATCCCATAAAAACCCATTTTCACCATATGGGACCTTTAAAGAACATACTTTTTTAGCGGCCGTGGAGTAATTACTTATTCAAAATAAGTACCTACTCAAGAGAGTATGCGATTTCAGACGCACCCTTGTCTCTTTATCAGTCTTGCTCACTCTCTCTCCTCCCCTATCATGATTGGACACGCCCCCTACTGCTGATTGGCTACAAGTGTGTTGTGCTGCTTGGTCCAAACCACTTTCTAAAGCAGAAATCGCTCACTGCACCTTTAAGACATCAGCAGTCAGAATGTTAGCCTGTATTTAAAATGACATAAGGAAAGTGATTAAAACTAATTTTAAGTATGGTGCAATAGATTGAATAGAATGAATAAAATGTTTGTAGTGAAATTAAGTAATTAGTAATAATATTTCTGGAACATGATGTCTATGTGGAATGCAGGCAAATGAATACTGGACTGATTTGAGAGCAAATGCTCAATACTATATGGACATGGGAAACCTGGTATTTGACCGTTCTCTGGCTGAGTGAGTATCCCAAGTACTCTAAATGATAAGACTGCAAAAACAAATGTACAATGCAATAAAACAACAAAGAAATGAAAGTCCTTTTTTTCTCTCCATAGTGAGAACAATAGGCTCTACATGGATATGCTGAGGAATGTAAGAGCACAGCTGGATGCACACACGGGCCAACAGTGATTGATATGGACAAACCCATTGACTGATTAAGTCAATGGAAAGTGCTGAGGCTGCTTTGCTGATCTAAGGGATGTGGGCAGGACAGCAGCCAATATTTTTTTGCATAGAGTTCTCTCTGAGATTACAATTAATTAGTTTGCAGGAAGGCTTTTTATACCGTATGCAGAATGGAGGACTAGGAGAGCCACTTTAAAATAAAATAAAAAATAAATCAAATATTGGTTTATTAAGTAATTATTAAATATTTTTGAGATAAAGAAAAGTCATTGGAAAACACATTTAAAAAAAGATATTTTAATGCAAAAAGCTGAATAAAAATTATTTAGCAATCCATTATTTTATTCATTTTTTTTCTCGAAAATAATATGTGAATAAATAAATATTTTTCTTCTTCAATTTGAACATTTATTTATTTAAAAAAATGTAATTGGTCGTTGATGTCTTCATTTTTAAGTGAATTGTGGCAATTGTAGCCTTCCTTATAGCTATGTGGTGTGACATAAAAAATCTAGAAATGGAGACCATGTCAGCAACTAACTATAGATACTTTCCTTTTTTTACATCGCTAATAGCATACGTATGTATTAATGCAAAAAAAGTTTATCATGATGTATTATTTGCCAACTTTATATTTATATATTCAGTTGAATGTAAAGACAGAGTGCTTTTGCAGTTACTAGCAATAAATTGTGCATTTTACCTTTGTTGTATTCAATGAAAATTGCTTTAGAAATATTACCAATGTTCAGCATTTCAGAAGAGTAAAACATTTCTGCATTTGAGCATAGATTTTATTACAGTAAAGTAAAGATGACATCATCTCACGCGTGCCATTATTGCATCATGCCCGACTGCATATGTAGCATATAGAGACCGTGTTCTTCATGGCCTGCTTTTCATGTACACACACACACACACACACTGATGCTTTAATATGCACACAAGCCATTCTTCCGAATGCCTTTTTTGGCTCGCTGCTTTACGCGTTTTACACACTGCAACATGTCAAGCCAATGATGCGCGCAACCTTGAGTTTTACGTAACACTTACTGTCCAGCTCCTAGCCAACCCTCTCTCCATCAGCGAGCACGCGTGATGCTCTGGTTTGACGGATGCTGAGCTGGTTCCAGTCCCTCCCTCCCTCCCCCTTCACTGGCCCTTCGAGTGCTCATCCATGGTGCCAACAGACGGACATTACACGGGCGAGGAAAACAACAAACAGCCTCCATCATAGTGAGTAGATGCACAATGTCTCACTGCATTGTCTGAAAATTAGACTGCATTACACAACCAGTTTGTGATGCGCAGTTGCATATACTGTCATTTTTTACTAGAGTGCGTCAGGCTCAAGTTGGCGTTTTGGTCAGTTTGTTGTTGATAATCTCGATCAAATTGGGATTGTAGTCGATTTAACCAAGCGCAAATAATATGATGATTTTGCTCGTTCATGTTTCGGATTGACTCGACGTGTGTTGCATGGAAACCAATGGAAGATTAAAAAAATAAAAAACATATGGCGTTATCAAATTGATCAATTTAGACCATTTAGTTCCAGTTAAACACGGACAAAAATCTTTGTCAATAGGGTTATAGTCTCAGAGTAAGCAGTAGCCAATGCTCTAATCTATTTTACATAGTCTATAGGCATAGTCTATTCAGACATATGTGTGTGTGTGTGTTTCAGATTATCACCACTGCAGGTCAGTGTTAATGCCATGGCAAACAGGGGACCAAGCTATGGGCTCAGCCGTGAGGTCCAAGAGAAGATTGACCTGAAGTATAATGTGGAGTTGGAGGCTCGGCTTGTGGAATGGATCCTGATCCAGTGTGGTGACGACTTGGAGCGACCTGAACCTGGCAAACAGAACTTCCAGAAATGGCTCACGAGTGGAACAGTATGTGCTGGAAATGGCATGGGGAAGGAACTTAAACACTAGATCAAACATTCCAGTAACCTTGGTTATATTAATGTCAGCAACTAATATTTAACAAAGGGAGCCTGAAACAACACAACATTTGTCATTAGATACACACTTAAAAATAAAGGTTCCTTATTGGCGTCTATGGTTCCATGAAGAACCTTTAACAACTAAAAGCACAAAACGTTCTATAGTGGAAAAAGATTATTTAGAATAGATTATTAAAATGTTCTTCACACTAAGAAAAAAGTTATTTTAAGAACTGTTCGCTGAAGGTTCTTTGTGGAACTCAAAATGGTTCTTCTAATGCATTGCTGTGAAAACCCCCTTTTGGAATCTTTATTTTTAAGAATGAATCTCAACTGGAATAATAACCACCTTGCACAATAATATTATCTATCATACTTCCTCATTATTTCACTATGATTATGACACTATACAGAAAAACGTTTAGTAATAACGTATTAAGTAATTGCAAAGAAATGGCAAGTTACACATTTAATAAATGTAACATTTTTAAGTAGAAAGAGTTTCTTTTAAACATTCTCCGATAGTGTTTAAAAAAAAAGATTACGTTAAATATATTGTTTACAGCGTCGTTGTGTGTTAATGAATTCAAGATTATTTTTGCACATTTGGCCCTGTTTACACCTGGCATTAAGATGCGTTGTGGTCGATCGGATCACGAGTGGACGACGCTAAATACAGGTGTAAACGGGGTCTAAAACAACCTTTTGTCCACTTCCAGAGGTCGTGGAAAACACATTCGACCAGATTGCTTTCGTAGTGTAAACGCTCATGTGGTCGAATGTGTTCAAACAGAGACAGAAGACCGTCTACTCTCCGTCTACTGAACTAATGCGTGAACATTATCGGAAGAGCTCTAGCCAGACGGGATTTAAACTTTGTTGGCTTGAGACCCAAGTTTGGTTTGAAGATGAAAAACGTACCAAGCACAATGTTCTCTCATCATTCCTGATTTCTAACACACACTCACAGTGTTCGGTGTGATCTTGCGTCTGTCAGAGCAGAAACCAAAACTGATGCTCTCCGTACGTTTTTCCAGATTCTCCTTTTCTGTTCATATGTAAATTGCGTGAGCTTATTTCATCCATTAGATTGAAAGATCTGAAAAAACACATAGATTTACCCGCCCATAGACCCTCCCCTCGAAGAAATCAGGACAGAAGTGGTTGAAAGTGGACAAAAGAGACGGATTTAAACACCAGGTGTAAACGGGAATGTGTCTCCCTCGTCTACTTGTGATCCGATCCACCAAAACGCATCTTAATACCAGGTGTAAACGGCATTAGTTTAAATTTATGGTTGCATCCCACTTCAAATACTTTGCACTAAAAGCATTCACTTTGCTGATGATGGAAAAGTACACATTTTTGAATAAGTAATAAGACAGTGTACAAGTATTAGAACATACTGTGTTGCCATGAAATTGTCTTGATACCACACAACTTACTATTGTTGAATTGGCATGTAAGCATTAACATCTAAAGGCATCATACACTTGTTAACTTTGTAAATTGTTACAGAGAAAAACGGGGGATCATATTGGAGACACATGACAAATGAAAACAATACGTGTTCTAAAATCGGCTAAAAATATCAAACATGTCTGATATCCTCCGACTGGATGGAATTGAAGTCTGAAGCTAAAAAATCTCTGCCCAAAAATGATAAAACATCTCTGCCCATAATACACTGTGCCATTTTCTGTGAAATCTGTCAACTCCGATTGTTACGTATGGTATAAAATAAATCCAGCATATTGTTATCGCAGAATAAACCCTGACAGGGTGATCAGAAGCTTTAGTCATCACTAGGACTAAGAATCTGACAGAACCTAAATGATTATGTTCCTCCTTTCTCCCTTCCCTCTCTTAACCCCATCCCAGATTCTCTGCCGGCTCATCAACAGTCTATACCCCAGCGGTGAGGAACCAATTAAGAAAATTACAGAAACTAAAATGGTCTTTAAACAAATGGAGAAGATTTCTCAGTTCCTGCAGGCTGCTGAAGAATATGGTGTTAACAGGGGAGACATATTCCAAACTGTTGATCTTTGGGAAGGTAAAACAAACACACACACACACACATGCATGCACAAACACACACACACACACACACACACACACACACACACACACACACACACACACACACACACACACACACACACACACACACACACACACACACACACTCTCGCACACAACAGTTTGTTTGAATATACACTTAAAATAAAGTTTTTTTTATTAGTATTGATGGTTCAATTAGTTTATATTTTAAAATATATTCAAATATGTTAGATTTTAAAGTGTAAAAATGCTATATTTTTGATCAAATAAATGCAGCCTCTGTGAGAATGAGACCTTTTTCAAAAACATTTACCGCCCCAAATGTACGGCTCATGAACTGAGAAATAAAATTTTCCTTGAGGTTTTGACATATAAGAGGTCATCATTCTATAAGAATATCCTGAGAAGTTTCAGAACTGAAAACTTACTTGTTAGTCCAAAATCAGCTTTTATTGTTATAAGCCCCATTGAACGACTCGTCCTGGAATATGTCTCTTTATGACGTAATACGCTGATTTCACGCAGCCGCCATTTTGAAATCGAAAGTGAGGCTCCGGTGGGAAGAACCCCGGAAGTAAAGATAAACAACAATGCCTTGGATTACCAACCTAAAGCTGCTGCCGCGATTTACACTATTGGATGTTAATATCCAATATAGGATATGTATATAGTTCATTCCTGCTTCGTTTTTTACATTCTGAATTATATATAAAAAAAATATTTTATTTATAAATGAATTTCACTGTATATAGTCTAAAGTATGAAAGAAATGTTTGTACATTTTTAGAATTGACACAACATCATTAAACACAACAATACGCCATCGCATTCACGACTCTCCTGTGATTAAAGGCGACACTTCCGGTTTTCTTCCCACCGGAGCCTCGCTTTCGATTTCAAAATAACGGCTGCGTGAAATCAGCGTATAAGGCAGTGAAAGACCGCCTCTGCAGAAGCTTAGGCCCCGCCCACTGGAGTTAGTGAGATGAGGAAGAGAGAAGAGCACAGGGTCACTCACTGGACTAATAATGACATTACCCTCCAAAGGATCCTAATGCTAGGAATGTGGATATTTAATGTCTTAGTCGAACATTATTTATTCGTATTCGGTACATTTCACTGGATTCTTTGGTAACCCTGTTCATTCTAATGCCTGATCTGTGACCAGTGATTTCTGATGTAGTGATCTAGTAAATTAGATCTGAGTAGATCTAATTGTAATGCTATAATTATCACTTTTTAGGAGTAGTTAACATTGAGAGCTGTAATAGTAAAAACGTGCTAAAAGTTTTCACGAGAGTTCCATATGTAATACTAGCTATTTCATATGTAACGCTGTTAGCCAATCACAGCAGTGGGCGTTTACACTGAAGTCTCACATCCAATCACAGCAGTGGGCGTTTACACCGAAGTCTCACAGCCAATCACAGCAGTGGGCATGTCCACTGAAGTCTCACATCCAATCACAGCAGTGGGCATTTACACCGAAGTCTCACAGCCAATCACAGCAGTGGGCGTTTACACCGAAGTCTCACAGCCAATCACAGCAGTGGGCGTTTACACTGAAGTCTCACACAGACACGCCCCTTCAAACAGAGCGTTCAAATCAGAGGCTAAAATCAGGCTAGGAAAAATGCCTTTTTGAAGTAAAATCATACTAACATTATAAGCGCACCCCAGGATGATGAGGATGATGAGGATGATGAGGACGTGAAGCGGAGGTCTTGATCCGCCTGAAGGGGGTTATTTTGAGAGAAACACCGGCTGGATGTACATTATCCCGCTTATTACACGGCTACTTGCCACATAAGTAAATAATTAGACACGAAATATTGATCTGAGTTGAAATATTTTAGTAGGTCTTTAAATGCAAAGCTTCCGCGGAGAGAGCAGTCGCCGCGCGGCAAGTTAAAACTAAACGGCAGTATACAGTCATATCACTTATTACACAGCATTTCACCACATAAATAATTATGGGGATAAGATATATTGATTTCAGATTAAACTGTTTTTAAATAGTACCTGTTTGTATCTTATAAATCCAACAGTGTACAAAACAATAGTCACAAAATGGCGGCAGCTGCGTTTGTATGAAACGAGAGAGCGAGTCCACGATACTGGATGGCATGATTAAATAACTGTACACAAAAATATTGATTATGAATAGGATTTAGCCGAGTTAAACGCGTTCCTGGGTAAACATATTTTGCTTATCCTGGAACAACATTCCTGTCCGAAAATGTAGTCCATATCCCTACCCCTAAACCTTACCCATACCCATAAGTTACCTCTAAAATCAGAGTAAAATGATGGTGAATAACACTAATGTAGAAGCACATAACCCTGGCTTTAGGCCTAAACTTGACATAACTCTAAACTTGTCCCTCAAATCTGATTGGTTGATTGGAAAGTTGGTCCAGGATCAACAAAGATGTCGATCTAGGAAATCAGGTTCTGCTCTCATTAACATGGTGTATAAAGGAAATTACAAGATGCCTCTGCCAGGCGTTGTCACCGAAATCATGTTCATAAGCCTTTCGGTCTGTTTTAAAGGAAAGGACATGGCTGCGGTCCAGAGGACACTGACGGCTCTGGGAAGTGAAGCTCTCACAAAGGATGATGGACATTACCGCGGGGACAAAGACTGGTTTCACAGGTGAGCTGGACAGAGAAAGGGTGTTACTCATTTGCACTCTGCACAGGGATGGACTGAGACCCCAGTGGGCAAACGATCAGGGCCAGCAAAGCCGCCTCTGCTGGTGTAAAAGTTTTTCATTCTCATTTATCTTTATTTGCCAATGTATTTCCAATCACTTTCTTGATTCTATCTTTTGAAGCTTTATCAGTGTACAAACAGAAAGTTGATCTAATCAGAATTTATCCATTTATCACTTAAAGGGATGGTTCGGAGTAAAATCAACCTAGGGTCCTTTGCACCATGACCTCGAGCCAAACACCCCCCAGAAGCCTTTTTCCCCTTGGTCGAACATTATTAAAGTTAGAGCTTATTTAGCGATATCAGCCGGATGGCTTAGTGCAGGCGCTAATGGATCCAAGGGTGTATCTCGTAAAATATTACCCCACTAATAATGCCCAGAATGGTACCAAACTTCTACAGTAGTAAAAATAGGGGTAACTAAGCATTATTAGTGGCGTTATTTACGAGATACATCCTTGGATCCATTAGCGCCTGCACTAAGCCATCCGGCTGATATCGCTAAATAAGCTCTAACTTTAATAATGTTCGACCAAGGGAAAAAGGCTTCTGGGGGGGTGTTTGGCTCGAGGTCATGGTGCAAAGGACCCTAGGTTGATTTTACTCCGAACCATCCCTCTAAGAGCTTGCAGGATTGCCAACAGTGTGCAAACAAATCGAATCTAAATTCAGATGAATCAGTCAGTCAGATAGTTTTATTTGTACCTGGTTGGTGTAGTCTGTGCAGAGACTGTCTGGCTGGCTTTAAATCGATCGTGCATAAAGTAATGTAGCTAATTAGAGTGTGAACAGTGCGAGAGACGTTCTGTAAGAACTGCTGATGTATTAAAAATGAAAGGAGGGTTTATTTTCAATTCAAATAATCACTGGTACTGTAAGTGCCAATTTATGATATACTAAAGTTAAAATAAGCTTTTGTTTCAGAGCCATAGCCTTGTGGGCAGCACTATGATATATAAAAAACCTTTTTATCTCATAATTGTAATATAGTATGTCATAATATTGAATTTTTATTTCATAATATCAACTTTTTATCTCATAGTGACTTACTTTTTAATGGATCGGTGTGGATTATGTCATAATTATGACTTAGAATGTCCTACTTTTGACTTTTTCATAATTAACTTTGTCATCACCTTGACTTTTTATCTCATAATAATGACTTTAATTTCATAATGTCAACTGTTATGTAATAATGACTTATTGTTTCATAATTTCAGTTTTTTTATGTCATAGTTATGATGAACTAAAGCATATTTTTTATTATGTTGCGGCTAATTGGGCTTCCGTAGCCTTTTTATTACGTCTTTCATGAGCAGAAGATTTTATTATATTGCAAAGACCTCTTTTAAATTACATAATAAGCAGTGGGACATTCACAGTGGTTTAATGCTTACAATCGTGACATTACAAAAGGCCAATGAGCACCTATGAAGAAGGAATAATTACTGGTGACGTTCATCATTGAAACATTCAAACATTTTCTTTTGCGTTTACAGTGTTACAAACAAAAGCACAAGATGTTTCCCTGTAATTTCTTAGCCATCTTTGTCTACAAACCGGACCAGACTTTATGCCAGTAGTCAAAAGTCTGGATTAATCAAATCAAACACAGCTACAGCATCTCATGTGTCCTCTAAGAACACACTTTCTGCATTTAAATATTTTGAATTGTGTTTTAGGAAAACCAAGGGCCACAAGCGGGAGTTTTCTGAGGAGCAGCTGCGTCAAGGCCGGAGTCTTATCGGGATGCAGATGGGAAGCAATCGTGGAGCATCTCAAGCTGGCATGTCAGGGTACGGCACCCCGCGGCAAATCATGCGGTACGACTCTCCTCGACACAATGGAGATCAGAGCAATCCCTAAACACTAACCCGTTTGATATTTAAAATCTCGACTGGAGCCGAAACTAGCGCTCCAGTTGTAGGAGGAATGTGTACATGTGTATAGATATACAGTAAACTAAAGTTGCGCTTAAACCAGTCCTAGTATTACACACATTAGAGTGTTGTCCCTTCACCCACAACGCACCAGTGCCGTCTGTTATTGTTTCTCAGGCAAGCTCCAGATTTTAAGTCCAATATGTGCAAAATAAATTGAATATTAGCATCAACTATATTAAATACTCAACTATTAAACGTGTAGCCCTTTACAAACTGTAAGCTGACAATCTGGTACCTCTTGAAGATCTAACGTCCTTTTACAATTGCATATTTGGCTGATGCTTTTACCCAAAGCAACTTAAAAGTGCACTCAAGGTATAGTGTCCTGGGAATCATGCATGTTGTGCAATAGGAACATTCAAAAGAAAAGTCTATTTTTAACTTAAAGCCATATGTATGTGTGTGTCAAGATAAACCGTGCTCAAGATATAAATGTATTTGGTCGAGGTGATGCTGTGCTATTGCTGTCAAATGTACACTATTATTGATGTATACCATCTAACTACAAAGGTTACTGTTCCTGCTACCAGAACGCGCCTAAAATGTTATTGTTGTGCAT
Source organism: Leuciscus idus (assembly GCA_021554675.1). Taxonomy (NCBI): domain Eukaryota; kingdom Metazoa; phylum Chordata; class Actinopteri; order Cypriniformes; family Leuciscidae; genus Leuciscus; species Leuciscus idus. The sequence goes on from CM038624.1 coordinate 5,212,541, forward strand.
AATCTTTCTGATGTCACTGCAAAGAACTGATGCTATACATTCCAGTGATGCGAGAAAAGAAAAAGTGTTCTGAAGAGTCAATATCACGTCAAATTGATACAAAAATTGTGGTTTATGAAATCTGTTTTCAAAATGTTGTTAATTTTATGCATTAACTAACGTGCATGTCAAGTAAATGTGCTTATGATGCTAAGATTGTATTGCTGATTACACCATTACTTTTTTGTGGAGCGTCATGTTTTATCTATATACAGAACCTTTGACAATCAAAAAACTTTCCAATTGTCATGATTGAAATAGTTCAAGATGTTTGGCTATTTAGTTCAATGTTTCTTGTTTTTATTTTCGATTTTAAATCCACTTCATTTATTTGTTAGAAAAAATTAATAGTCTTAAATTTAATTTACACTTATATCACACTTCTGTTTTTCATTATTTATTTATTTATTTGGTAAATGTATTCGTTTTAGTTGATGTTTTTAATGTAGTCGTTTTTTCATTAGGTATGTTTACATGCACGAATTTTGTTAACCTTATGAATCCAATCCGATTTCAGCTTGTAAAAGTTATTTATGTGAACTTAAAACTTTGCAATCTGATTTACATATTAATTTACATGTGCATTACATGTGTTCCGAAGTCATAAACGCATAACAAACAATATAACAAAACACACGTTCGACAAGCAATTTTTTTATCAGATTGAGAAAATAGTAAGATTCAAGCATTTACATGCTTAGTTTCCCCCCCCCGATTGGATTACTTCAGGTCTGCATTACTCCTTTCAAGCCGACCAAATTTACAGTAACTAGTTACTGAACTACAGTCATTTTTACAGACCAAAGTTTTCAGATTGAGCACAGTCGGATCAATTGTGGCGTTTATATGAATCCTTTTCAATCCGACTGAGCCATGAATCTGATTACTAACGGATCATTTGGTTGCATGTAAACGTAGCTATTTTGACTCAACAGGGTTTGATTGTATTAAAAAGAGAGGACTAGACAGAGGATGAAATTAGTCTAAACTTTTAAACGTGTGCACAAATATCTATCAAACTGTTGCAACTGTATCTTGCCGTTCATTAGTAGTTATACGTGTTGTCTGTGCAAGATCATTTTGTGTTCGAATCGGAACATCTTCCTTTGGTTGTCAATACAATACATTTACACAAAAGATAACTCTATTCACAAATGTGCCAGTATTTGTACAAATCATTGCACATTCATTTCATTTTGACCTTCACAGACAAAAGTTGCAAGGAATAATGTATTGGTTTGTGGTAAGATACATTTGTAACATTTTTTAAACTGATGGAAAATTGTACACGCATTCATAAATGATGTCAAGACTAATTTCTTTACAAATTAATCAGAGCCAATGCTGTGAGATTTATCTATTTTAGATGTTGATCAGTGTTATTGTGCGCACACACACACACACACACACGCACACACAGTATTACAGATCATGACCACCAGAGAGGCTTGCATAGCTAAAAAGGTAACCTGCTCTTATCAAGGTGGAAATGCTCAAGCTTGCATACTATGATACAGGTGAGAGAGTAAACATACCTGACGGTAAACAAACTTGAGTTTATTTCAAGAGCTTAGTGTAACACTCTACGTCAGCTGATATACATTTTCATTCTATTTACTAATGCACATCCAAATCATTACAATGACTTCACAATTTTATCCACACGCATTTCTCTCTCACACACAGTCTTTCGAAGTGCTTTCAAAAACAAAACATTTGAACAGAAAGAATGTGGAAACTCACTGGAATGAAAACAAATAAAAAAAACAATGATTCAAAAGTACAATGTCTCTGTCTTTTCATGTCCACCCTTTTCTTCAACCATCTGGGTGTCCGTCTGCCGGTTCCACTGCTTCGGCATGTTTGAGCTGGAAATCAAAGCGAAAATGTGAGTTCATCCACACAACCAGCACAAGAGGTATAGCAACTTGAAACCCACCTTACTTCTATAAATCTGATGTATTACAGAGTGAAAAAGGAAAAATGGCTATTAAAATGTGTTTCACTTGGGAAAGTCATTTCCGAGGTAGAGCAAACTGTATATTATTAGGGGTGTAAAACAGAATGTTTTACGTGTTATTTTCAACAAACCATATTAGGGCTGCAAAATATATCGAAATTATTGAAATATCGCAAATGTATATACCGCGATTTGCATATCGCAACGGCTTGCAATAACTGGGGTCATGAACAAAAGACAGAGACAATCACTCACTGCTCTCGGCTGAATAACTTTTGTAGCTTTAATAAGAATCAGTATATTTATTTAATTCATACAGTGAAAACTAAGCAGTGTTTTATTTTTTACATTTGATTATTCAGTTTCTGTTGTTAAACAAACCTAATGTAGGATAACCTGAAACCCTAAAGCCCATCGTTTACACTGATGTTAAAATAACACTTCTTATACTACAGTAAAACACTGATGTTCACTTTCAGAAGCTGTAGGGACGTTTTCTCGTAACAAAAAGAATGTGAAACATGTAGGTTCTATAATTAAAAAAAAAAATGTAAAGATAATTTACGTTTTTTTACACACTTAAAGCATTATTGTATAGCATTTTTCTTCAATATCGTGCAGCCCTAAACCATATTATAGATGCGTATGCATCGTCAGTTTTGAGATGAATCACGGTGCAAGTGCGTGCCGAACCGTGGGTGGAGAACGGTGCAGTTTGATTTTTTACAGAGAACCTGTACACCCTTAATATATATACCCCATATACAGTATATACCCCATATATATATACCCCATATACACTCACCTAAAGGATTATTAGGAACACCATACTAATACTGTGTTTGACCCCCTTTCGCCCTCAGAACTGCCTTAATTCTACGTGGCATTGATTCAACAAGGTGCTGAAAGCATTCTTTAGAAATGTTGGCCCATATTGATAGGATAGCATCTTGCAGTTGATGGAGATTTGTGGGATGCACATCCAGGGCACGAAGCTCCCGTTCCACCACATCCCTAAGATGCTCTATTGGGTTGAGATCTGGTGACTGTGGGGGCCATTTTAGTACAGTGAACTCATTGTCATGTTCAAGAAACCAATCTGAAATGATTCGAGCTTTGTGACATGGTGCATTATCCTGCTGGAAGTAGCCATCAGAGGATGGGTACATGGTGGTCATAAAGGGATGGACATGGTCAGAAACAATGCTCAGGTAGGCCGTGGCATTTAAACGATGCCCAATTGGCACTAAGGGGCCTAAAGTGTGCCAAGAAAACATCCCCCACACCATTACACCACCACCACCAGCCTGCACAGTGGTAACAAGGTATGATGGATCCATGTTCTCATTCTGTTTACGCCAAATTCTGACTCTACCATCTGAATGTCTCAACAGAAATCGAGACTCATCAGACCAGGCAAAATTTTTCCAGTCTTCAACTGTCCAATTTTGGTGAGCTCGTGCAAATTGTAGCCTCTTTTTCCTATTTGTAGTGGAGATGAGTGGTACCCGGTGGGGTCTTCTGCTGTTGTAGCCCATCCGCCTCAAGGTTGTGCGTGTTGTGGCTTCACAAATGCTTTGCTGCATACCTCGGTTGTAACGAGTGGTTATTTCAGTCAAAGTTGCTCTTCTATCAGCTTGAATCAGTCGGCCCATTCTCCTCTGACCTCTAGCATCAACAAGGCATTTTCGCCCACAGGACTGCCGCATACTGGATGTTTTTCCCTTTTCACACCATTCTTTGTAAACCCTAGAAATGGTTGTGCGTGAAAATCCCAGTAACTGAGCAGATTGTGAAATACTCAGACCGGCCCGTCTGGCACCAACAACCATGCCACGCTCAAAATGGCTTAAATCACCTTTCTTTCCCATTCTGACATTCAGTTTGGAGTTCAGGAGATTGTCTTGACCAGGACCACACCCCTAAATGCATTGAAGCAACTGCCATGTGATTGGTTGATTAGATAATTGCATTAATGAGAAATTGAACAGGTGTTCCTAATAATCCTTTAGGTGAGTGTATATACACACACATGCATGCATGCATAATTATATGTCAAGTCGATATTCTGATCATGAAAAACGCCTTATATTTAGAAGTGCATAATTATTAAGCAGGTTTTTTTTTACAGGTAAAATGGGTCAAAAAGAGAGATTTAACTTGCACTGAAAAGTAAAAAATAAATGAATGCACATGAGGAGGATGTAAAACTATAGAAATTGCAAAAAAAGGTGTGACCATTGGATAAGAAATGCTCATTGGAGCAGCAGAGTCACAAAAAACAGCTGGAGAAGAAAGACCTTTCACAGCCCGTTTTATAATCTCTATTGTAACTCTATTACAGGCACCTTGAAGTTGTTGTGATGCTCCAGGCTGCGGCAGTGCTCGGATTTTGCTTTGCTCTCATCGGTGTAGAATATGTTACACAGCTTGCAGAAGAAACCAGTCACTGGGATGACGTAGTTCACACCTGAAATAAGGCGGAGAAGTGTTCAGGATTTCCAGTTTTCCCTCAATTGCTTACACACTAAATCGCAATCCGTTGGCATAAACATTTTAAACCATTAGAAAGACTAAACTATAAATACACTATGTTTTAAATGAAGATCCAGAGGTTATAATAAGGTACTGATCAAGTCTATTATATCTATTATACCAATCAATCTATTTTTTTCTCCATTAGGTCACCTGATGGAGTTTTAGGACACCATTAGGTCACTTGATGGAGTTTTTTGGTTCCTTGCCACTGTTGCCTTTGGCTTGCTCAGTTGGGGATATTTTGGGGATATTTAATTTAATTTTATCAATCAATAAATTCCTCTTGAAACAAACTTTGTTGTATTATTTTAATTTAATACTGTGAAGCTGCTTTCATACAATCTGTATTGTGAAAAGCGCTATACAAATAAACTTGACTTGAGTTGACTTATTACAAGCAAGTGTGTGATGGACTTACCCACAATGTGGTCAGGTTGATCAGGGCTCAAAGGGGTTTTGTCCTGTTGATCAACCTCTTCCGAACCTTTTCCTTCACAAACTGAATCCCCACCAGCACCTTCACAATCCGGTAAAGAACTCTGCTGGATCTGCAAACACGTAATTTCTCTTTTTAACCAGTATTGATACCATATAAGCCTGACACTTGGCTGCTTTTCCTTTCCTTTCAATTCGTTTGAAAAAGTAAATCAAAAGTTTAGTTCTACATGTATGCATGACACTTTAGATCAGAACTTTTATGAGAAGCCAAAGGGAAATGATCAAATGGGTGGACAATCAATCAATCATTCCAAATGTTTCTAAGATCATGAGAATAGATTTTGTCAAATGTGTCCAACATGTGTGATGTTCACCTCCTTTGCGTCACTCTTGATTTCCTGGTCATTTCCTGTTCTTTCAGAGTTTGGTTTAATTAGTTTTTCCTCCTTTTTTAACTCTTTCTCCTCAGTTTCTTGCGCTAAAGTGTATCTCCTGTAATAATAGAGCAAACAAAATGAAGACACAGAAAATGATTTCTGTTACTTTCACAATGGTTGTCACAAGTTACATGAAACATGGTATATTTTCCCCCACTTATCTGACCTTTGCTGTTGTCTAACTACGGATGCCACTTTGTAAGTCACTTAATGTCAGTGCCTTTTACTAAAAAAAAAACAGCACAAGCAAACAACATTTCAAACTAAGGGTGTGTTCACACTTGGCATGTTTGGTTGGATTAAAACGAACCCTGGTGCGATTGCTCTGTTAGTGCGGTTCATCTGAATAAGTGTGAACGCTGCCATCTGGACCCTGGTGCCCCAAACAAGCGGACCGAGACACTGAAAAGATGAATCTTGTCCACTTTCAAACCAACTCTGGTGCGGTTCTAATGAAATATGAACACAACACGGACCAAAGACATGTAAATAAACCAAAAACAGGACATGATGTCACAAGATGCGACCCTAAAAAGGACAGAATGCTCAAGCATGCCTGTTTTTTCTCGTCACAGTCGGGGTGTTGCCGGAGGGATTCCTGCCGCTGTTTTGACTCCTTTACAAATTTTATGAGCTCTTCACGAGTTCTCAGCTGGTCAAAATACCATCATAGTTTCGGCTACACACATACGAGCGCATTTACCCAAGGACACAGCATTGTTATGGATGTTCTGTAAGTTCCTCTCGAAATATACAAAATAAAAGCAGGTTGTGAACATATCCCTCCCTATGCCTTCAGATTCGGTGTTAAAATGCCAATGTGAACGCTAAGTGGACCAGGACTTAATTTTTTTTTAAAGTCCAGACCAAATTAACTAAGAAAACCGAACTACAGGGGCCGGTTTCACAAAGATAGACTTTGACTATGGCTTAGATAGATATAGTATTATAGTCACACTTCAGATTGACATCTAAATCAGACCGTTGCACAAAGCACTTAAGACTCTGACTATCTTAAGTAGGACTACACTGCAATGCATTCTGGGTAAAATAAGACACTTTTCAAAACAAAAAACATGGCGGATCGAGTATGCGCATTCAACCGCTCAGTGCAGTTTACCCCAGCGGAAAATATGTGTTTGTTGGAGGAGTATAACAGTTACAAGGACATTTTACTTGGGAAATTTAGTGGAGAATGTAGTAACAAGAAGAAATGTTTAAATGATGAGCCATTTTCCTTTTTCTTTTGGGTGTTTGTAATGTAACTGATTGTTACTGCTGGTTGCCAAGGTAACAGAGTCTTAGACCTAAGTTAGCCTGGGGTTAAGGTGTCTAATTTTTTTGGTCTAAATTAAGTCAGTCTTTATTTTTGTGAAACAGTCTAACTGGCATTAGACTAGCCTATGAGCACATTTTAGACTCGTCTAACACTATAGACCGGTCTAAAATAGCTTTGTGAAACCGGCCCCAGGTGTGAACACACCCTAAATGTACCAAAAAAGTATTTTGTAAAAAAAAAAATGTATATATATCTAGACATGTAATGTGCTGAACTATAGAAAAGTGGTATTTATGAAGAAAGATTCCACTTGCTCTGATATTTTGATATCTATTGCAACAATAACATTTTAAAGTGTGCTCAAATATTAAGGCCAACTGTACATTCCTGCTCATGCCTGTACTAGTCCATTCTACTGCAAATACAAGGATGAAAATGTACTGTGTCATTTGTGCATCCACTTTATTCAGCGACGGTTAATGAGAACATGATTTCAGAGTTGCATTGAAATGACTGAGACACATTCACCTACCAACGAATCAGAGAGTCTCCTTTCCTGCTCATGGCTATCTTCAGCACAGACCCCCAAAATTTGCAAGGCCGCCGACTGTACTGCGCAACCATTAGTTCAGCTGCCTTGACACTGTCCAATTGCATGTAACACTGAGAAGGAACAAGAAAGGGAAAATAAATCGCAATGTCTTAAAAAAAAAAAAACTACTCTATGCTGATCATCATATATTGTGATGAGGGGAAAATGTGTGTATACGTACCGTTGCTTGAGAGTAGGATAGAGAGTAGGCAGTCAGTTTTCCAAAGGGCTTAACCAGATTTAAAAGGGATTCCTTTGTGTATTTATGCTGAAATCTCTGGTTGGGAAGACCGCTGATGAAAATGGATCTCCCACTAGGGCTCTAAAAGGGGAATGAGGGATTAAGAAACCACAACAATCATTTTAGTTGAATTCAGTGCTGCAGGGATGACATTTTTGTTGGCCAAAACCTGGAAACGTGATGTCCAAGTCTCAAAGTCAATGAGTTGTTTTTTTTGTTTTTGTTTTTTGGTTAGATGCCTGGATTAAGGTCAGTGGTGAACACAAGCTCAAGAGACTTTCACATTTTATTCTACGGCATAATCAGTAAAACTCCTCTCTGATTTTTTTTTTTTTAAAGCTTTTACGTGTCTTGAAAAAGGCGGTTGCTAACAAGTGTCTAAATGAGAACATCATCGCACTGAACAGACAAACTCATCTACTCACAAGTCGCTTTCACAGCCTCGTTGTGTTTATAATCATGCTTTTGCAAACTACAGTGCTATGCATAAGTTTAGACACCCATGCTAAAGTTGACTAAAAAGAGGAATAAAAAATCATCTTTTGGAAATTTAACTTAATGCCTTAATTAAAAAAAATAGGAAAAATCCAACCTTTAAGGACAGCAATTTTCTTTGTGAATGAATAATGTATCGTAAATAAATAAATGTTCTTCCTTAAAATACATAAGTCTGGACACCCCTATGTTAAATTCCCATAGAGGCAGGCAGATTTTTATTTTTAAAGGCCAGTTACTTCATGGATCCAGGATACTATGCATCCTGATAAAGTTCCCTTGGCCTTTGGAATTAAAATAGCCCCACATCATCACATAGGCTTCACCATACGTAGAGATTGGCATGGAGTACTTTCCATAAGATCTTCTCTCAATGCAAATCAAACCAGCTATTAGGCTAACTGAAATAAAACCATGCCAATCTCTAGTTATGGTGAAGCCTATGTGATGATGTGGGGCTATTTTAATTCCAAAGGCCAAGGGAACTTTATCAGGATGAATAGTATCCTGGATCCATGAAGTAACTGGCCTTTAAAAATAAAAATCTGCCTCCCTCTTTGGGAATTTAACATAGGGGTGTCCAGACTTATGCACCCTGTATTTTAAGGAAGAACATTTATTTATTTACGATACATTATTCATTCACAAAGAAAATTGGTGTCCTTAAAGGTTGGATTTTTCCTAATTTTTTTAATTAAGGCATTAAGTTCAATTTCCAAAAGATGATTTTTTATTCCTCTTTTTAGTCAACTTTAGCATGGGTGTCTAAACTTATGCATAGCACTGTAAATGCTGGTGACGTTGAAGTCATGTGACCGTGGCGTAGTTTGTTTATAGCCTATATTTAGCTTTCGACTTCCGCCAATTATATTTACACTTCAAAATTCATGAACGTTTGTGTTTGTTTATAAAGATTATCATGATGGACAAAACGTGTAAGAATCATACACTTTTGTTAGTCAAAGAACTGTTTATCGGCAATAATCCGAAAGCCAACGCAAAAAATCCTATTGGGTTTAGTCGAGGACACCAGAGTGATGCAAAATTCTGGGTTGGCCAACAACAAAAAAACACATCATCACTATTATATAGCACTATTTTGTATCCTGACTGTTTTTTTTACAGTCATTAATATAAGCAAAGGAACAGTTCACAGAATGAATGAAAACGTTGTCATTATTTACTCGCCCTCATGTCATTCCAAGCACTTTAAGTTCACAAAAAATACACGTGCATCAGATTTTAAGGGTAAAGCCATTAAATAAAAAAGCAACAAACAAAATTATGATGGCTCTCTTTTGTCAGATGCAAATTCAAAAATTAGGCTGTTCAATAAATCTGCTGTTAAATCTGCTGTTGTTTAAATATTCTCTCCTCAGGAAGTTAACTTCCTTTTCACACAAACGTTCTACTGTATACTCTGCACATACTTTGGATCAGTGCTGCATGTGGCAGATGAATATAGCACTGCCCACAGTTTCCTACAGCCAACATAGAGTGCATTCAGACCCCTTCCTTTTTTACATTTTGTAATGTTGCAGCCTAAAGGGACGGTCAAACTACACTGTTCGTTCCATTCCTATGCATACAAACGGCAGAGCCCAGAAACGCAAGCAAAGGCGAAGAAGTTTCTCTTTCACGCTTTCCAAAGTTCAAGTTTGTTGAACTGTGACCTTTTATTTTCTCCACCTCGTTGATTAAAGGAGTGTCATCCGTTGTGTAGCCATCTTGTTCTGAATGTATTTCTCTGACCACCAGCCTGTAACATGCTGTGTTGTGTATTTCACATTAAACAACAACAAAAACACGTTATAATTTTGACCACATTAGTTATTTTTGCGACTCCTGGTACGTGTTTTGCTTCTCTTTGTTTTACCGGCGGGCTGCAGGTTTGGATGCAGCAAGCGATTTCTGAGAAACACTGTTCTGGACTGCATCTATACACTGACTGTTCTTATTTACTTTGTATTTATCATACTGTTATCCATTTTTCAGTTTTTCTTGTGAATGTGTATAACTGCAATCTTTAAAGTCCCCCTGTAGTCAATAAGGCCTCATTCATATGTGGAAATAAATCGGATATGTGCCAATGCGACTGTCGTGAAAACGGGCAGATCGGATTTTCTGAGGCATTAGGCAACGTCTCCACGGTTTAATGACGAGAGAAATCCCGACGCGCATCTGCAAAGGGACGGATGGCCCTATACTCATATCATCGCGCTGCGTCATATCATTACGCCTGCTGGACTCATGGTACGGCAGCAAAGTTTCTTGATTATTATGCAGGAATGAGAGTATAGTTCCTAGCCATATCAGCCTAGAAAATCGCAACTTTTCATTTTCCGTCGGTCTTAGTACACGATGTAACTACAGAAGAGTCAAGTTTTAAATAGGAAAAATATCGAAACTCTTTGGTCATTTTTTTGAGAGAGATGCTAATGGTCCTGTCCGATTCAATGATCTATGCTAAGCTATGCTAAAAGTGGTACCGCCAGACCCGGAGATCGGCTGAATGGATTCGAAAACGGTAAAACTCAACTGTTTAACTCTGGGGGAGTTGTAAAATGAACCTATTTCCAAAAAAAGTGGAGTATCCCTTTAAAACTCATCATTGATCACTTGAAATTACATATTTAAACACCTTTTCCTTGAAAAAAAAATATCTTCAAGCCTTAAAATAGTTGAATGTAACTCTACACCCTTGCCTCATTTAGTATATGAATATATACTATGAATTTGCATTTAGTTCTATGAATATGCAAATTAGCCCCGCCTCCACTCACTCCCACCAGCTCAGAGATCCACTCGTTGACGATCACACACGTGTGTGTGATCTGATTGGTTGACCTGATTGGTGACCTGATTGGTTACAAGGTAGTTTGTGACGTCAGAAACACCAGCAATTTTAAACCGCGTTTTTTAGACTGTCTTTGGTTCACTGCAAATTTAAGGAAAAAATACTCAGCAATGGTGTTGACTTGAATTTACACATGGTTTGTCTTAAAGCACATTAAAAACACCACATAGACATATAAACAACACTAAAAGCTAGATTTTCAGCACAGGGGGACTTTAACATTCTTGTGTTCTATGGAGAAAATAAATCATATAATTTTTAGAGCACATGAGGGAGAGTAAACAACAAAATTGTTTTTCTCTTTTATTGTAGTGAACCAAGTCTTAAAGGAAGCAGTGACATTACCACTATATTGACTGAAACAATGTGATCATAACAGCCTACCTCTATTGTTTTCATGGTACGACACATGGAAATAGACACCGGTCTGCCACACATCCTTGCCTTGTGATCTTTGTAGAACTGCACCATTTCTTGGGCTTTTTCAACTGTTTCCAGTTCAATCATAGCCTACAAGAAAAATTAGTAAAACAGAAATCATATGTGGTAGCATGGTAAATAGACAATAACTATTGAGAGTACTAACAGCTGTTGTGCAAATCACAAGGCCTCTGGCTTTAATTTTATTTCATGTTAGCATTTGCAATTCATTATTTTTTGTAGCTCATTTCCTTATCCTTTGTTTTTAACTTGTAATGTTAAAAAGTGCTTTTTTTTTAAATGCAGTACATGTAGAAAGTAACATTTTTAAAATAATTAATCAAGGTTAATAAACATAGAAAGGGAAACTAATGTTTAAATTTTCAACCTTTCCTGAAGTGTTATACAAGTAAGAAAATTCACACACAAACGTTAGGTTTAGTTATGTTTTCACACACTAAGAAAAGATTCCTGTGTACTACTGTCATATTAAAAATAATGAAAACAGTATTGTTCAACATATAATGGTTATTTAATATACTGTGATAATATTATACTTAACTGTAAATACAAAATGTTTCAACCATCCAATTCTGGAAAACTTGTTTTGTTCCGTTCAAATAAAGATTGTATTTAAAGGAAAATTAATATTTGTACCCAACCAAACGCAAACACAAAACACTGACCTCTTGATTGAACATGGACAAATTATGTTTCACCATACTGCCAAAGGGTGCGGCCAGATTGCAAAGATCCTTCATCAAGTCGCGTGTTTTCTTCACAGGCCAAACCACCACTACTTTACCATCCTGTGAGCGTGTGCAGAAAAATACACATTGCTATTGCTCAAAACTGTTGAACTGGAAATATGTGACCCTGGACCACAAAACCAGTCACATGGGTAATTTTTTTTAAATTGAGATTAATACATCATCTGAAAGCTGAATAAATAAGCTTTCCATTGGTGTATGGTTTGTTAGGATAGGACAAAAACAATCAAAACATTGAGAAAATCTCCTTTAAAGTTGTCCATTAATGTTCGTGATTGTGCAGCATTCACTCACAAAAATAAATGTTTTATATATTTACGGTAAGAAATTGACAAAATATCTTCATGGAACAAGATCTTTACTTAATATCCTTATGATTTTTGGCATAAAAGAAAATCGATAATTTTGACCCATACAATGTATTGTTGGCTATTGCCACTAAAATATACCCGTGTGACCGGTTTTGTGATCCAGGGTCACATTTATACAGTATGTTTATGTTAAAAAACATCCAACAAGTAAAGTTAGTAAAATGAGAGATGTGATGCTTACCTGTGACACAGAGGATTCTGCAATAAATGGGCAAAAGCGTTACTGTCACAGATAAAATTGTGGGAGAACTCTAAATATTAAAGAGATCATATCATGAAGAATTTTCCATGATCATTTGAATCAAAAGTTGACATGAAATGAAAAGTCACTATTTGCTAAATGCATGTTAGTGATCTTGTTGTGAACATCCATGCATACATTTAATTTTAAATACATTTAAAAACATCCATGCATACATAAAAAGATCTGTTGCTACTTTCATTTCATTACGACTTTACTGTAAAAACTCTTTCCAAGTCTAAAAAAGTAATTTATCGAAACTAAGCTGCAAAAACTGTTGGTTCTAAAATGTCTGCTTTTGTGATGTTGAGAATAGCACATTTAATTCTAAGGGTCAAAGAGAGGGTAGAAAATGGCCATGAAAACAAATGATTGGAATTATTGTTTTTGGTGCAATAAACTAACATTTTAACTTATGATTTGACACCTTTGAGTCATTTAAATAGATATCAGGAGCTGTTTGAATTGTACTTACCTAAAGCTGAATCACCCCCTGCAGTGTTGTCCAGCTCATCCAATGTAACAAAATCCTCCATGTTCTCTGGAAATTCTGCATCATCCTGGAGAAATAAGATATATAAAAGCACACATAAGTGCTTTTAGTCACACTGCATCAAAATGAATGTTCATGTTGTTCTTGTTTAAGCATATTTTGTTTTTTTCACGTTTACTAAAATCTTTCACACCACACATGCATTTCATTTGACACCCATGTTACAGTCACGTCATTCACATCCCCTGTGTGAACAGCACAGCTCTCCATAGCAGAGGTGTAGCTGCAAGTAGAGTTTCATGCCAAACCAATTTATGCTACACATAAATAGCACAGCAAAAAAATAAAGTGAAAATGTACTTTTTCAACATATTAATCAACACAATCTTTTATGAATCAATCAAAATACTGGAAATATTTGGCGGGAGAGGAATGTCAGGGTTGATGCAGGTACGCAAACAGCACTTTTCTATTCAGTAAATCCGACCGAATCCAGATAAATTGAAGAACATTTTTTAGTAAGTGTCAGTGTGAAACTTCTACTCCAAAAAAACATAGGTGAAGAATTGTTCACACTTGTGAAGACACAAGTTACACATTACAGTCATTATTTACAGTATTCCTCTGGTGCACAAATTTTGTAATTTTCTTAAAGGTGCACTGTGCACTTTTTGTCCCATTTAGTCTTTATACTGACACATAGTGGCCTGTATGTAGTTTCTTAACTGCTGCCGCTTAACGCTAGCCTGGGAAAACCCAGACAACTTCCGGCAAATTTAGATTTGCTCGTAGTCTGGCAAAGAGCTCATTCAAGCCCATTTCCATGGCCTAGAAATCGCGGCACCAATCAGAAACGTTGGGGCGGGCTTTACACGATGACGATCGCTCTGATTGGTTTTAGGTCTATCCAATTGTGCCCAGAGGCATTTGAGCGACGTCCGTTGGTGAAGCGCACCAACTTTTAAATGCATTATTATATTCAAATTGCAAACATATGAGGACAGTCTCCATGAAAGACCCACTGGCAGATGAACGTGCTACTACATTTCTCTCCGAAACGGTAGGAAATTAAATTAGATTTAATAGAGGATTTTAACTGTGACAAGATGATTGACAGGGCAGTTTATGTGACAGGATGCACGCGACAGATCCGTCTGATAAATATGACGAAGTATTATGTCCCAAAGCTTGCCTACTTTTTTTCTACACATTCAAAAGTAAATACCTTTTCTTCACAAAAAGAGTACATACTTTTATGGCGTAGTGTAACTTAGGACGCAGCATATGGCTTTACACGATGACGATCGCTCTGATTGGTTTTGCGCCCAGGTGCATTTGAGCGACGTCCATTGGTGACGCCCCTTTGGAAATGAGTTATTAATGCAGCTTTGCCAGACCATAACTCAGTTACTACTGAGAATGGTCTGGTTTTAACCAGGCTAGCTTAACGCCAAAGCTGTGTTTATTTTTTTGTTATGATCCTTTTTTTTTATGGCTTTTGTATAAGCCAACTGAAAGGTCTAATTTGAGGTGTTAATAGCAACCTGTTATTGTGCAACTTTAACAGCCAGATTTACTAACAGCTCGCTCTTTTGGCGTTAAAAACTACTGTCAGGATTTACTAAAGACACGCAGTGAAAAATTTGCGCTGAAAAGGCGTGAACAATCTTTTTGCTGCTGAACTTATTGCATATGAATTTATAGGAGTTTCCCTTTCAGACACAAAATTTATGGGAGGAGAGTTTTTAAAAGAATCACGCAAGGTGATTTACTAAGGTTTGCACATGTCAATTTACTGGTATTTTCGCCATTATTTACCGGCCCATTTTACATTTTACAGCACCGTTCATGTTTGGGGCAAGGCTTCATTTATTGGATGACAAATGCATTAAAACTAATAGTGTGAAATAATAATTTTTTTCGATCGGAATACATTTTAAATCAAATTGCAAAGCTGAATTTTCAGCATCATTACTGAGATCATCATTGGGGAACCGTGCTTATACTTACTTATAGCTATTTTAATAGCATATTTTAACATGCAAATTTCATGTGGTACAGTGTCAAACTAACCCGTTCGTCTTGATTCTGCTGTGAATCTCTGTCTCTGTTCTCCTCGTCAGCAGTAGTGGCCCCCTCCTCTTCCAACCTTTCCTCCTCTCCCTTTTTTTCCTCCTCCTCGGTGTTAACCGCAGTGTCATCTGTCCCCTCATCAAGCAGCCCAGATTCATCCTCCAGCTGAATTCCCTCCTCATTATCGAGCACCTTGTCTTCACTTTCAATTAACTGGTTTTCTTTCTCTGTGGCTTCCTGGTTAGAGCTGTCACTTTTGTCCTTGTTGCTAGACGTGGACTCGTCTCGTTGTCTGCTGTATTTGCTTGAGTCTAATTTTCTGGACGGAGGCTCAGTACTGTTTTCTCTGAGAGAGAGAGAAAAAAAAAAAGGTTTTCAATTAAGGACATTTTTTTAAATAAGCTCTACAGACTCTGTGATTATCACAGCTGTGGAGGCATGATTCACCTATTATCCTAAATTTCCCACAACATACATCACCTGAAATAAATCTACTAGGTCGCCACATTTTGTTTCATGTGAAACTCATTTACAGGTTTAGGTATGAATATGAATCTGAATCATGCATGAATAATAATCATTTTTTTAATTATTGTTTACAGTAAGGTACTTACAATGAGTCACTGCAACATAATTAAATGTTAAAATACAGTTTTAAAAGTGTGCCCACAGGACCTAAACATTAAACAGTCAAATATTTGCACAAACTGAATGCATGTTTATGAATGCAAATAAAACCTTTTGTTCTGAAGGTTTATGCTTAGGTGCTTACACTATCTTTACAAAATATATTTTTTATTTTAAGATTTGGTGAGTGATAACTAGCATGCTATAAATAAAATTAATAAATTAAAAACAACCTTTGTTTATTTTTTATTTAATTAGGTATTTAATTTAACTGACTGAGAATTGTATTAAGAATTGTATTCATTTCTTTATTAAAAACACTGGTTAAATTTTAAAAAGTATTTTGTTTCTGAAATGATTTAGGACAGTATGTTAATTTTGAAATGTCATAATTTTTAATGCAACTACATTTAGACATTTGATTTAAAGGAAAAGTTTGTGGTTATAAATGCGCTATAGATTTAAAGTAACGTGTCTACTAAACAACTATGTATCACGATTTTAGTGTTGGTCAAAGAGCTCATTTTTATTTTAAATAAAAATATGTGAAGAGTTGCTTTGTAGGAAGTAATGGACTTTAATCAGAGTAAAAGCTATATGTTTGTTTGTTTATAGTTAAACGCCATGCCAGCTACCCCATCTATGTTCATGACGTGAAATAAAAAGCTATATGTAATTTGACGTGGATGAAATTGAGGCTGTGAAGGACAGACAGAGGTGCCGTTATGGGGGTGCAGACTCAGAGTACGCCAAACATTAGGGCCCATTAGGATGCTCACGAGTTTGCAATTAGTTTTATTTATTTGTTTGTATCTTATATACACAAACACATTTAACTAGAGTGTAGTTAAAAAATTTAATTAAAAAATATTCTGTAAATTATAGAAAGTGATAAACTAATGTGACCTCTCTCTCTCCTGTCACTTCAAAATACAGCACGCTTGGTGTTAATGACGCAAATAAAAACATAATGGATGGCGAGAGACACTTATCAAAATTAAAAACAAAGCTAAAAGGTAACAACGAAGACCATGTCCTTTTTTGCTCTCCCGGCCATGAGATTTGTTTAGATACGGTCTAAATTGCAGCTGTGCAGAGATAAGGTTTTCCGTTTGTGCGTTTAGAAGATTATTGTGGTGATCAGTGACTTTGATATATTTGATATTTCTTTATTTCTCCTTTCTGGAATGTAATGTCTTCTTGAAATTAGGAAGGAAAATTGTGGCTCGGGATATCAGAAGTCTCTTACCGCAGGCTGGTGATGTGGGACATGGCTACTTTGACACTTTTGCCTTGAATCCTCAGTGGGTTACTGTAGTAATACTTCACCATGATGTCGGCATCACGCCAGTCAACCATCTCTATCAAAGCCTGAACACACATACAAACACACAGCAACAAAAAAGAACAACCGTGATGAGTTTGTATAAAGGCTGACAAAATGAGCACATGAAATCAATTAAACGTTTTTAACACTTTTGAAAATTAATTGACTCAATATGAGAGTATAATCTATCTGTGAAGGGTCAATATATATCTCAGAGATCTCAACGTTCATCACAGGTCAGTCTCTTAAGTTTCAATCCATCAGCTGACATCATCACAAGTTCTTCAGGATGGTAACCTTACCTTACAGTCTGTGAACTTTGACTGCCACACCTCCCCAAACATGCCTGCAAGCTCTAGTACTTCATCCTCAATGCCCTCGCCAGGAGGCAAACGCGAAAAACAAACCACAGAAGGTGCATTCGAACGTTTTGTTCGTTTTTGTGAAGGCTCATCAAACTTGGGTGGTGACTGCAAATCAGAAATATGTATAGGAAATCCATGATAAATGGACAGACTGTTAAACATTGTAAAACTAAGCATATAGGATGTGATTTGTGGGCTTCCAACTCACATGAATGCCTTCCACTGTCGGTGATAAGTAGAGGATGACTCGGTTCTCCTTGATGAAGGCTGGTTTCAACTTGAAGTGACTGACCATACTCTGAGCTTCCTTGTGAGAACTAAACTCCAAAAAACCCTGTTAACCAGCAAACAATATTATTGCAGACCTGTATTCACATGTGCGTATGAGAGTGACTGATTTCTGGAACACAACATGCAGATTTGGAACAATATCACAATATAAAAATGTTGATAAACTAATCTTTAAAGCGTAACTCTCGCCAAAATGCAACCTAGGGTCTTTTTATTAATCTACCCGAGGCGAACATTAGTTTAAAAGCATAATTAGAATGGAAACGCCACTTTTAAGTTTGACCGTATTTTCGTTTTCGGTTAAATTCCTAAGAATTTAAAACACTAAGAAGGCTCGACACAACATGAAACTTTGCTCGAAGTATCACCAGGGGCTCTACACATGAACTCCAGCATTGAGAACATTGTTTGTGTACACAGTTTACTAAAAAGAAAGATTTTGAACTGCTCACTGTAGCTGTGTCTGCCCGCATTTTGACAGTCAAAAATAGTCGATCTCCGAAAGTGAATGAACTGACTCTGAATTTTAGTATTGCCTCGTATATGAGCATCCTTTTTCAAATACAAGGTTAATACTGATTTTCACTAATGACAAAACAAATTATCTGTGAATTTATATGGAACTAAGCTTTAGGAGCTTTCCATCTTTACTCTCCTCCCTGTTACGTTGCATTCGGAGATCGACTATTTTTGACTGTTCCTGTTTCGAGAGTTACCCTTTAAAAAGGTCTGAAACCCTACACAAAATTTTAACAGAGTTATGGGTGTTGAACATTATAGAAGACAATTTTTTAGTTTAGTTTTAACTGTAGGAGAAAAATACAGTAGTCAACATCTGAAATGGATCAAAACCTTTCATCAAAGTTATACATGAATTTTGAACAATACCCGTTCTTGTCTTAGGACAACTTTGATGAACTTTTTTGATCACTTCAAATGTTGAATTTAATTTTAAGATTTCTTGAGTTTTTTTCATCTTCCGGGTTTAAATTAGTCTGTGTCAACGTCACAGATGTGACATTTTCTTGTACTGTAGTGTATCGATGACAATGAATTTGCTTTGTAAGTTTGAGTTTCTGCGTCGCATAAGTTCTCTTCAATAGACTCTTGGAGTCTTCGACACCAACGTGATTCATCAATACTGAGAGTTACCGGTCTTTATGGCCCTATAACTAATGAAATGGCCTCAAAAGTTATTAGATGAAAAAGCGTGTTCATATAGCATTCACGGGATATGTACGTATGTATTTGTGTAATTTTACGGTCATCTTACAAAGCCATGTTTAATATATGAATATTGTGTTGCGTGTAATAGTAAATTGCAGCGTGCATTTGTGGGAGGCTTTGATGCTTTTAACTCAATGAGAGCAAAATAAAACTGCCTGAATACGAAGCCATATTGCTGTCTCCCCTCTTCCCGCTCCACTCCGCGGCTAACCACGCCCACTATTGTAGCATCTCTCAAAACTGTGGTGAGAACTGACAAGTGCTAAAAGAAAAATCACTGTAATAAAATTGTGTTAAAAAAAATAAAGATTATAGAAAGAGTTAAGACCCGTTCACACAACGAACAATAATATATAAAAAAGATCGATTAGCGTCCCACCAAAATAATGTTGTTTATTCTGAACGCATGCTGCAGTTTTGTCGTCTGTTGCTTTAAATGTTCGAGCTCTTTAAAACAGGATGGATTCTGATTGGCTGTCAATGTTTTATTTGTTCATCAACTGGAAAAAATCGTTCTGAAAGTGATTCCAACAATATCGTTTCTCTGTGCTGTTATCATTATAGGTGTGGTGTGGATGATTTTTAGAACTTTATCGTTATAGTTATCATCCTTGGTGTGAACAGGGCTTCATAATATTACAGGACACAGTAAACATGTCTACTGCTTAATCACAATACGATAAAGCAATAGTGAGGCAAACAATGTTGCTTGCAAGTCGTCATGGAGTCTTCGACACCAATTTATTAAGTTCGACACCAAGTTATATGAAATTACTAAATGGTTAATCATTGTGTATGAACCTAAATGTCTTTCTGGTGTGTTATTACCTTTGCTGGGAACACTAGGTGCTTCACAATTGTGCCGAATGGTTTGCCAAGCACTAAAAGCTCCTCCACTGTCACAGCGCCCATAGAAAACTTGGCAACGACCACTCTTGTATTGGGCTGAGGATAATATAGCCACAAGACAAATATTGATTTGACCGCACAAATAATGGAAATTAACATAAAACAATACCACATCAAAAAATGTACCTTAGGAGGGTATAGACGGTCTGATGTGGTGGACATGAACTGATCCCCTTAAAGAGAAAAATCAATTTATCATCACATATTTGCTATTATAAATTGTATACAGTACCTATGTAAGTATTAAAGTGAATAACATGTCTTTCATTAAAATTTAAAGACCCCATGAAATGGCTTGATGAGCCTGTTTTCTTTCATGTGATGATGTATTTCCTATTGAAACAGGAAGTTGGGGAGCGAGATACTGAAGGGCTTGGCTTTTTTAAATAAGCCAATAGGTTTTAGCTTATGTCACAATCATGAGAGCATTTGAACAGATGTGAAGTGAAAGCCACAAAACCCTTTTCTGGGGTCTTTAATTCGCTTTAATATTTTCCACTTTAAGTGATGAAACTAGTGCTGTCAATCGATTAAAAACAAATTAACTAGATTAATCACAAAAAAATTTCTGAGATTAATCGCGTTTAAAAACACTTACGTTTTTATACGTTTTTTTTAATGTAATAATTTCACAGTTAATCTCCAAATTAATGTAGAAACCGCATTAAGACAGTATATTTTAAATACTTGTTTAATATCATCTTTTTATGAATGAAAGCCAGTATCACTGATACTAATACAGATACAGATGTCTCGATGAAAATTATTTTCCCCCTAATTTTAAACATTAATTACAGCCATTCAACATTACAGAGTAATTTAAAGCTATAATTTTTTTTTACATTTATTAGGCTTCAAAACTAACAACTTTTAATTTAAGTGAACTTACAACAATCCTCACATAAACCCATAATAAATGTCATATTTACCTGTGGCCACACCTGTCGGTAGGAAATATACAAAAATTGAATAAAGTTATCAAACAGAAATTGAATAAAGTTATCAAACAGAAATTGAATAAAGTTATCAAACCGTCTTCACTGCGTAAATTATAAATTAAATATAGATTTATCCTTATTAAAGCTACAAAAGTCAATTAAAAAAGCTACAAAAGTCTATTCAGTCAAGAGCAGTGATTAATTTTCTCTGTTACCTTTGTTCTTTGATTAACATTAAAGTCATCATGAAATCAAAATTTACCCTATTTACTTTGTTAGCGCATATTACTAGTCTTGTGGTGAACAATTAATCCGTGCAAGTTAATACACAGAAAAAAATATTGTGTCGTGGAAATCTTTAATCAAAATCTGAAAAGATACTTCCGGTCTGGAATTGCGTTCCTTCTCTGATGACGTCAGTTTGACGGCTTGGGTTGAAAACGCTTAACCACTCCCCTCAAACCGTTAAGGGGGTCGCACACCGGACGCGCAGCTCGGCGGCGCGCCGCGCAGCGCCACGTCTTTTAAATTCGAACACACTATTCTCTATGAGAGTACACACACTGGCGGCGCCTTTCGGCGTCTGTCCGCGGCGGCTCAGGACCGTGTTCAAAATCCTGCCGCGCCACAGAGCGCCATTTACATAGTTTTATATAAAATGTACATGTGTGTGTCTCAAATCGTAGTTAATGTATATACGGACTTCACCCTGTGCTGCAATATACATTTAGTTTTATATTTATTTACAGAAATCAGAAAATTGCTGATGTTATCGGATTTTCAGGTGACAGTTGTCCTAGACGTGGCGCGGCGCTGAGCTGTGCGTCCGGTGTGCGGCCGCCTTTAGTCTGCTATGAGCGAGAGATGGAGAGGAGGTGCGCTAAAGTAAAACCGTCTTCGGTTGCGCGCCTAAACGGCCAAATAAACACAGAAATATATCAAAATGCCAAGTCGAGTATTCACGTAAACCAGTGTTTCTCAAACTCAGTCCTGGAAGGCGCACAGTTTAGCTCCAACCCTGATCAAACACACCTAGCTGTGAGTTTCTAGTGATCCTGAAGACATTGATTAGCTTGCTCAGGTGTGTTTGATCAGGGTTGGAGCTAAACTCTGCAGGACAGTGGCCCTCCAGGACCGAGTTTGAGAAACCCTGACGTAAACACAGTAGATGTAAGTACTGTGTGCATTCTCTCTCTCTCTCTCTCACACGAATAGGATTTATGCTCATCAGTTGGTAACTCAACCTCACAGTGAAAGCCCTGCGCAATTAATTCCATATTGCAGCTTATTTATTGTTTGCTGAATATTTGTTTGTTTTTAGTTGTCTATGGACCTAATAATTACTACTGTTGAAAAAGTACTGAAAAAAAGCACGTCTTTAATAATAATAATGATTATTAAAATTACCAAAAATGAAAAAATGTTTGCACTTTGGTCAAAAAAGGTTCCCGACCGCTGATACAATGTAACGCTATCCAAAGGATGACAGAAAAAACGGATTCTGTGTTAATTGCGTTAAATATTTTTTCTGCGTTAAACTGGAAAAAAATGATCGCATCTGCTAACGTGTAAACGTTGACAGCACTAGATGTAACAATTACTAATTCACTTATTAATTATTTTAAACGTGACAATGATTTACACACACAAAAAAAACATTGTTTTTCTTTGTGGAAGCAACATTATCAAATATAGATACAACACTCCTTACACATGACAGGGTCAGTGCTGTAGGGTCTTTTAGAGGGAAATGAGCGGGAACTTCGTGGAGAGGACTGCGATTCATGTGATTTGTGGCGGAATCCTAATAGATGTTCATTCCATGTCTGAAAGTAAAAAAAAAAAAAAAACAGAGCACTTGAAATGATTATGATATGACAGATTATGATTATTTCAAATCAGTTGTAAAACACATTGTCGTCAAAAATAAATACAAATATCAAATCAAATACAAGCTTATATTAATATTATCATGGTTGACTTTGCAAGAGGTGAAAAGAATGACCAAAATTGTACATAATGGTAAGAGTATATTTATCCATCTGGTAATGCCCATTTTGCATATTTCAATTATTAATCAATTACTTTAGTATAATAAGATTGATCTCATTTGATTATTTTCTCTTCTTATTTGAACTTGTTGGATGCAAACTCAAAGTTGGAGCTAAAAAATACAACTTTCTTGAAATTCTGAATAGATAAGTCACATCTGAAGCCTTAAAATAGCCATAAACAATAAATCTCAGGGGTGTGAATCGGCAGAGGGAATTTGCTCTGTCAATATTGTCCTTCCTCATATTTTAGAATTTTTTTCATAGAAATTACAGTTGTCATATAAAAATGTTTTCACACTCAATTCAATGTATTAGTTTTTACAATAAATATTTCAGCAGTTTTACAAAGAGCAACCTTACTAATGTCCCAATTAACAAGTCAAAGGTGACAGTATTCAGTTATGAAATGTAATTATGTGCTGAATCATATTTATATTGTTGCTATAATTGAAAATACATAAATTTGCCATTAACATCATATAACTTGGTCGCTAGATGGCGTTATTGAGTTATTTTTCGCTACGATACTCGCAATCACGAGCAGAAATTCACTCCCTGAAAATATCGATACAATATCCCCATGCAAACTAGTATGGAGTGTAATAAGAAAATCTGTATGGATTTTTAATAATTCTATGAGGGCACAGTAAATAAACTCCACTTTATGTTGTGCCTTAATAGCTTCATTCTTGTCTTGTCTTCTCTGGGACACTTTCAGTATTGTCACATTCCTCCACTTCCCAAAATATTAATGTCAGAGTATTTTTATTCAATATATAATAAACAACAGTAGCAGCAGTATTATGAAGCTGTGAGAAGCATCTGAGAAAGTCTTGTGACCCACTGAGCAGTGACTGTAAAGTCAGGGGATTTACTTTAAACAACAGACGGCTGTGACTGGCCAAAGAAGATATCAAACCATTATTAAGAGGTGTGAAATACACGTCTTTTGCAGGATTCTTGCCTCTGGGAAAGAGCTGACTGTCCTTGGAAAAGATATCAAACTGGCAGGATTCCACAATTAAACAGAAAGATGAGAGGAGTAAGATCTAATTGTGGGAAATAGGTGGGGTGAATCTTACAAAAAATGGGCTAAATTCCTTAAGGAGCATTATTTTCTAATCTATTCTGGGTGTTTTTATTTATTTTGCTTCATCGTGGCACTCAAATATGTTAATGAGCACATCACTTTTGCGACTTACCTTTATGGAATTCAGCTTACAATTGCAAAGAGAGCAGTGGTGTGGGAAAACCGTTGGGGTGTCGCCAAACTCTGTCTCGGCAGCCACGTGATCCCCACTTTGACTTTCTCGGGATGACTTCCTGTATCTTCCTGCGTCCTCCTTTCTTCCTCCCACGTACCTCTCGCCCTTCCTATTACCCTCCCCTTTGCCGTGATGCTCATGCTCATGGCTCCCGTGGCTCCCAGAGCGCCTCGCTGAGATGGAAGACAAGGGGCTTTTGCGTCGGTCACTGCTGCATCTCTCGGGTGTGTTCAGCTTGTCCTGTGACTTGCCTCTGTGGTCAGTGTCTGTGGTAGATGATGTTTTATGGGCTCTTTTCGCTTTGAGCTGCATAATCAGATAAGGGAGGGTCTCAACGCTGATTTCACTCTCTGGAATCTGAGCAAGCGCATCCACATCTTCTGATGACAGGCCGAGTGCCGCGTACAGGCTCGACGCGCCTACAGGCTCGGCTCCACTTGTGTTTTCACTGGCACCACCATCTAACACATCCATCGTCAAGCCTTTACAGACAGCAGAGGGAGTCAAGCAGTCATCTGAGAATTCACAGTCAGAAATGAAAAGGGAAATCAATGAAGTTTGATTATGGATGATGTAGTAATAAACAACTGTTTCAAAAACTGAGGAAATTAAATGACTGAAATGGAACCAGAGATTTTTTTTATCTGCTTTTTAGACACAATAATAGCTAAAAAAAAAATCATTATACTTCAACAATACCTGACATGGCTGATATTATTATATAACATTGAGATTATTCTTAACAACATGGCGAAATACTTGCAGCAGATTTTAAACAAATAATGGACAGTTAAGAAACTCGAAGGCAAGAGTTGGTGATCAACTCAGTATTGGACAATATTACTCTTCTATTGGTACAATTAGGATGATACGTTTTACAGTCTAAACTTGGTATTATAACTATACTGACCTTGACATGCAATTAAGAGGGTCCACATGTGAAAAAGAAGTGCACTTAATTTTATTCAATCTGCACTTGAAGTGTACTCAAAATCTTGAGCGTATAACTTAAAAAAAAACAAGATACGGCAGTTTTATTTTAAAGCACATTTTAAATAATTGTTTTAATAATCTGTTGCCGTGCTTTAAAGAAGTACACTTATTTTGATCTGTTGACTAAAGCACATGTAAAGTACTTTAAAATACATTTGAATGTACTAAATTGCAACTCAATCATTACACATGTGTAATTACAATTATATTTAAATACATGACATTCAAGTTTAAATAAAAAATAACTTTGAAGTAAACTTTAGTTTACCATAAATAATGCTTGTCAGTACAATTATAGTAACCATATTGCAAAGACAATAGAAGTAATTATTATGAATGATTATAAAGATGTACTTGAGTGGGTAAAAAAGTTCAGCTAACTGCATTTAATATAAATTTAAACTATAATACAATTATTTTTAATTGCAATTAAAATGCAGTTAAGTGTCTGAAAATGTGACAATTAGTTTGAACTTAAATACATATATTTTTAAATATGTCTAAATGTATGAGGTCACTCTTCCGCCAGAACTCGACTCGTGTACGGCCGTTTCCGGAAGCCAGTGATTATATTTTAAATAGTTATAATTATTAATATTTTTCTTACAAAATCACACCGCTTTGCTTCAGAAGGCCTTTGTTAACCCACTGGAGTCGTATGGACTACTTTTATGATGAATGGATGCGCTTTTTTGGGCAAAAAAAAAAAAAAAAGGTACCATTGACTCCCATTATAAAGCCTGGAAGAGCCAGGATATTTTGTTTTAATATAACTCCAATTGTGTTTGGTTGAAAGAAGAAAGTCATAGGCTATACACATCTAGGATGGCCTGAGGGCAAGTAAATTATGAGATCATTTTTATTTTTGAGTGAACTTACCCTTTAAATTATAGCACTGAACACATATGCTAACATACAATATTTACACATTCACACAAATATTTGAAACCAAATTACTTTCTATTATAAACGATTCACATGATGGTGGTTAAGAAACTGACACAAGATCGAGACAATGCTTATGTTATGTTAACTACTAGACAACGGTTATAAGTCAATATAGATAAAATCACGGTTTAATTTAACAGTTCTAGCTGACTCGACATATCTTATGTCTTATGTTTCAATGTAGTTTTTTTACATGACAACAAAAATCAAAACATGCCCGTACCCACCCTCCTCCTGACAACAGTTAGCCTCATAGCTAACCCAAAGCTAAACATGAAGTTTGCCAAAAGCTTCTTCACAGAAACTAAAAGAGCATCTTCACAACATGATAACATTTGTCAGGTATTCTCTTTTAGATGTAAACACGAGCATTAAAGGTGTCGCCCGCTGATAAATAACTAACGTTACCGGTGGTAACTTCGCGAAATGGCTTGGTTAACTTTGGCACTGTTGGTTTTTTCAACACCTATAACTAATAAACCGACCATAACAGGACATTCTGGAATTGCTCTTACACGAGAAAAGAAAACAAATAGTTTTAATAATTACCAAAATGTCCGTCAAGGAGCGCTCCTTGTTCAATTTGTAAATACTGATAGGATCCCTGGATTTCTTCTTCTGAAATGTGTTGGTCGCAATTCACGCAAATGGTGCAAATAGCGCCACCTATCGCTCTGAAGCAAGAGGCGCGTACACGGCAAAACAAAGATACACGGTGGCGATGGAGTTTATGGAGTAAGTTAAGCTTTATTTTAAAACCATTTTTCACCTTTATTTCACCTGGTAGTGTTGCTTTTTGCTTACACTATTTGCTTCCTGAAATAAAGGCTCCATGGAGCCAAAAGGTGTTTTACCATCGATATCAATGGGGTGCTTCTCAGTACCCCATCAGTACCCCATCAGTACAACTGATGCTTCCTCGTTTCAATTCTCTGAAGAAACTGCAAAGAGGACAGAGGGAGCATGAGTTTGAGTATAGATACACAGGTGCATCATGCAAGGACATGTTCCTATCCAAATTCAGCGACTACTGAATTGTCTCTAACAATAATTTTGATCAAATATTTATAAAATATATATATATATATATATATATATATATTTACATTTACATTTTACATTTATTCATTTAGCTGACGCTTTTATCCAAGGCGACTTACAATTGCTATATATGTCAGAGGTCGCACGCCTCTGGAGCAACTAGGGGTTAAGTGTCTTGCTCAGGGACACATTGGTGTCTCACAGTGGATTCGAACCCGGGTCTCTCACACCAAAGGCATGTGTCTTATCCACTGCGCCACTGCCACCCCATGTGTGTATATATATACACACAGTATATATTGTGTATTATTTAACCTTTAATTTACTGAAAAAAGTCTCATTGAGATTAAAGGGTTAGTACACCTAAAAATGATTCTGTCATTATTTACTCACCCTCATGTTATTCCAAACTCGTAAGACTTTCGTTCATCTCCAGAAGACAAATGAAGATCTTTTTGATGAAATCTGAGAGCTTTCTGTCCCTCCATTGACAGCTACGCAACTACCACTTTGACGCTTCAAAGAGTTCATAAAGAGATCGTAAAACTATTCCATATGAATTGAGCAGTTTAGTACAAATTTTCTGAAGCGACACAATTGATTTATATGATGAACTGATTTAATTTAGGCTTTTATTCACATATAAATTCTTGTGTTACGCAGCACGTTTGAGCGTCAAAGCAAGTGCCGTTTATGTTCGCTGATCAATGTTTATATAACATTTTATAACTTATCTTTTTGAAGTGTCAAAGTGTCGACGGAGGGACAGAAAGCTCTCAGATTTCATCAAAAGGATCTTAATTTGTGTTTCGAAGATGAACTAAAGTCTTGCGAGTTTGGAACGACATGAGTAATTAATGACAGAATAAAATTTTTTGGGTGAACTATCCCTTTAACATTGGATAGCATTTTGAAAAGTGTTTATTTAAAAAAAATTCAATGGTTAGAAGTTCACTCAGATAAAAAAAAAAGTCCAGTCATAACAGAGGTCTGGAAAAAGTTTTTAATGCTTCATAGGGCAGGTCACAACCACAGCAGAGCCACATGAAGACATCTCTCTTACAGTCTTTTTTTCAGTATCTCATTGTGTTTACACTTATACAACTTTAAGCTCAATATTTCAACTGGAAGAACACACTAAAAAAATCATAGTAATAATTTTTTACAAGAAAATATATTGCTCTTGTCACAAAGCACAATAAACTATAATAATGTGGTGTGGACGGTGCAATGATATTTTTTAGCTAATGGCATTTATGTACATTTTTGCATTGATCTTCAAAAGCAAAATATTGAACGTAACAGCGGTGACAAAGAAAGAGAAATGTCATGGGTTGATGCATAGTGCTTCCTGATTTTCTGTTATCTATAGGCTTTACGATTAGTAACAATAACAATAAATATATATTGTAATAATATATATATATATATATATATATATATATATATTGTAATAATAACTACTGACACTGGGGCAGTACCCTCTACTTGGTACTAATACTAATATATAATATAGTATCAGACTTTTATCACAAAGAGAGTGTACTCAGTCTCAATCATCATCTGTGTACAACATTTTGTTTTATAATTTGTGATACAAATTCATCCTCATACTAATAAAAATCTCAGTACAAAAAAAATCTAATATACAATTTCCCTGTCCCAGGTGCAAAGCACGAGACTAATGTTGGCTTTAAAGCTTGGTTTGGTTCGATGTAATGGATCCATTTCTGTCCTTGTCCTCCAGTTTAGCAACAACTGTCTCAACAGGGATGGGATGTTTGTGAGACTGATTTCGTTTCTTCTCTACATTTCGTTTCTTCTGTTCACTGAAGTGCATTCCATAACAGAAGTAGATGAGCAAGCCTATGTTTCATTAGGAAAGACAATTATACTTCAGCAAGTATACACATCCATATCAATTTATACTATATTTGCAGTTTTAGCAGATTTGTAAACACGCATAGATACACACACATACAGTGTGTATATAAATATATATATATAGAGAGAGAGAGATATTGCACATTGTACGATGTATTATATTATGCATATATAAGCCATAAGACTTTTAACTGGCAGTGTATGAATGTCTCTATGTTGTCTTACCCACTGCCATCCACACTGCATAGCGAATCCATGTATCATTTCCCAGTTGGACCATTAAGTAGACATTGATGAATGCACTGAAAATAGGAAGTATTGGCAGGAATGGAACCTACAGAAAAATGTGAAAATGTTTCTGAGGACTAATTCAAAACAGAAAATTTCCATAGCAACTGTTCTTAACAACAGTAGTTCTCAAAATTTCTTTTGTCAACCGTGTGAAAAAAAGTTCATTTTAGCATAATTTTAAAAAGACTTATTACAGAAATAAAATACTTAAAAAGAATATACTGAAGTGCGTACTGGATGTAATGTTTTGGACACTTAAATGCATGTTAAATGCAATTAATTATTATTTAAATGTATATTAAATGCAATTATAATTGAACTTTTGACCCACTTAGTAGGACTTAAAGACATCTTTATATGTAATTTCATAGTTCTGTTGTCTTTGAAAGTCTACTGACGAATGTACTGATAAGCATAATGGTCAATTAAATTATACTTTAATGTCATTTCTATTGAAACATGTAGGGTTATGTCTTGTATTTGAGTATATTTGTTATTACATTTATAAGAATGAAGTTGCAATTTAGTGGACTTAAAGGACAAGTTCGGTATTTTACACTTAAAGCCCTGTTTACAGATCGTATCTGATGAAATAGAACGGTTAAGATTAAAATTGGGACACATGCTCCTGTCCCGAGAATTTTAGGTTTATTTTGCTTTTGTGGACCTATTTTGCCAAACGCGTCACACCCGTGATTCTTCCGTTGAGAGCTTGAATAATAGACACTCCAGCCCAGTTGGTGGCGATAATGCACCTTTGCCAATTGCAAGCAAACCACGGGCATTTCATTGAATACACAGAAGAAGCAGAAGAAGAAGCGGCGGAGTAATATCGTAAAGGTGCTGCGGTCTCACAGCACGTCCTATTAAGTCAATGGAGTTGGACAAAAACTACGATAAAACCTGTTGAAATGCATCTTTTTCAGCGATTTTTGATGGAACATATCAGTGAACACCCCTGACCACTCGGTGAGTTTCACGTCTTTGTAAACTAAAGTTTAATGTGTTTTTAGGACGGAATCTTCCAGTGCATATAGACAACCATTGTGGGGGTGGTGGGGGGAAGCGAAATAAACCTAAAATTCTCGGGACAGGAGCATGTGTCCAAATTTTAATCTTAACCGTTCTATTCCATCAGATACGATCTGTAAACAGGGCTTTAAGTGTAAAATACCGAACTTGTCCTTTAAGATATATGAACTTTAAGGTAATATTGAATAAAATGCTACAGTTAAAATTATAATCAAATACATTTCACGTGTTTTAGTATATTAGTCAACTTGTTAAGTAACAGTAATGTAAGTAGCCTATACCTCTTTAAATGGCTTTTTATTTCATAATTACAGACAGTTATATCTGCAAGTGCAACCCTGATAAAAACTCACCTGCTATTTTATAAGAGAAGTCATGGACAATTGTGTGACAGGTATATTTTATTTTACAGCACTTCTCATTCATTCACTCACTCATTCAGTGATTGACTGTCGCACAACTCTGAACGAAATTCAATGATGTCAAGGCTGTAATTTGATTGGTTGTCAAGGCACATGTGATCCAAGTTAGCCGTTATGCTTTCTCAAATGGTAGAACCGACCCTTGTATGATATCTCCCAATAATAAGACCATTGCTGCGTCCCAATTCGCACACTATCCGTCATAAATGGTATTCGAAATTAGAATTATTGCGTCTCAAAACATAGTATGATGAAATGAGAATCCAAAGATACCCAGATGGTCTACTTTTTCCATTTAGAATCCAAAGTGCAGATCCGTGCACACGGTAACGGCTAATATTGCCCACAACCCATTGCACGTTGGTCGAGGATTTGATTAGAACTACAAACATGAATAAAACGTGTTAAAAACTACAAACATGGCGGATGTGCCAGTCCAACGGTTATGTAGAGGTTTAGATAAAGGGGTTTGCGCAATTAATAATTAGTATCTAACCTGATGAAAATATCTATATTTTTAATGTTATCCACATTATATTTCATCTGCAACAGCATTGTAAATTTTTGTAATGAAATGTTTGGTCATTAACTTTAAAATGCATCATTATGCAAATTGCTAACTCGGAGTTCTCTGCATGAAAAACCCACGACTGGCAGATCAACATGCTACTAGATTTCTCTCCGAAACATTAGGAAATTAAATTAAATTGGATGTGGAGGATTTTAACTATGACAATGCAGTTTAATTACTGCAATTTGGCACTGTATTGTTATGACAACTGTATAGTTGTCGAATGTAAAATCTAGATCCGAAGCAAAACCAGTTGAGAACCACTGCAACAACATCCAGGCACATTTTGTTTATGCATTACATAAAAAGTCATATGTTGTTGCCTTTTACACCCAGTGAAAACTTACCATAAATGCAGCCTTGGTCCCATTCTGCGGCTGCCGCCAAATAATAATGATAATCACAACAAAACCCACCAAAACTAAAGTGATTATCAGAATTATCCACCACTCCTCAATCAGACCAGCTGGTAGACCTTTTGTGATGATCACACTCAGGATAACCGCAAGCACAACTAGAAAGGACATTAAAAGTAAATAAGAAGTTGAAACATTGAAATACCCATTGAGTAACCACAACTATTACAGACCCGTTCACACCAAGAACGATAACTATAAATATAACTAAAATGAAAACTATATTAGCGTCCACAACAGTGGACGGTATCGTTCTGTTTATTGTAAGCGTGTGCTGCAGTTCCCTTTCGAGGTGGAACTTCGACACTGTGTCTTGGTATTGACGCTATGGGGAACTCCAACACCGTGACTGGTGTCTGAGACATGTGCAAACAAACACATATGTGACCCTGGATCACAAAACCAGTCACAAGTCGCACGGGTATATTTGTGGCAATAGCCAACAATACATTATATGGGTCAATATTATCGATTTTCCTTTTATGCCAAAAATCATAAGGATATTAAGTAAAGATCGTGTTCCATGAAGATATTTTGTAAATTTCCTACCGCAAATATATAAAACATTTATTTTTGTGAGTGAATCCCACACAATCGCGAACATAAATGGACAACTTTAAAGGCGATTTCCTCAATATTTAGATTTTTTTGCACCCTCAGATTTCAGATTTTCAAATAGTTGTATCTCTGCCAAATATTGTCCTATCGTAACAAACCATACATCAATGGACATATTATTTATTCAGCTTTCAGGTGATGTATAAAGCTCAATTTCCCCAAAATGACCCATGTGACTGGTTTTATGGTCCTGGGTCACATATAAAATCATTGCCAGACGGTGGTCCATGACGTCATACGTGGAGCGCCCTTGAGTATAAAAAGGTTACACGTCATCCGCTGAATGGAGCTATGTAGGGCAGTATAGATTCCCTCCACTTTGTTTACCTCCCTCCCCAACTACTGTTGGGTTTTGAAGTAGGGACGTATGCTCCCCTTTGGATGTGTGCTCTACTATAGTCCTGGTTCGACAATGTTAATAAGTACAGAAAGTTTGCCTGCGGGCATGCTACCTTGTAATCTGTTGCATACTATTGTCTAGAACTAAATGAAAAAGACAAAGCGCTAGCTATAGCGGGTGTTATGCAGAGTGTATGGGCTGCCCTCCCATAGAGACTTTGGGGTCTTTAAGTAGGGCCTAAGCTCCCCTTTGGCTTCCATGGGGTTTAGAGCATGGGTGATGAAAGTTATTGCGTAAACTGCATTATGTCCTCTCATTTGCCTCCCTTTCCTGAGTAAAAGTTAAGGATGTATGCTCCTCCTTGGATGAGTGGCAATACTGAAGGGAGGTGCCAGCGCACCTCTTGAGATCAGGGGAGTGAGATTTACACTCATAGCTCTTACTGACCTATGTCCGTTACACTCACCCCCGTAAACCCCACTCCCGTCCGGGTCACGGCACCAGATGCAACCGGTTCTACTTGACCCGCTCCGAATGGGATTCGAACAAGGGTCACCGGCATGGGAGGTGGACGCGCTAACAAGGACGTTTAAGACCATAGCATCTAGCGTCAGTCGCTATAGCGCGCCTCTTGAGGCCAGGGGAGTGAGATTTACACGCACAGCTCTTACTGGCCTACGTTACACCTGTCCCACAAGGAGGAAGGTAAAGCAGCCGGGACTTCCCTTGCTGTAGGGCATAGAAGAAGAGTCTTGGTTTAGAGAGTAGACTATATGAGTCACATGGGATTTTTAGAACTATATCTTTATCGTTATAGTGTTATCATCCTTGGTGTGAATGGGCCTTAATGGTGCATTTATGTCAGAATGATTATATATACAAGTTGAGCACTACTATACAGTCATAATTACCAGAAATATAGTTATTTAGGATTTTCTTTAAGTTTGCTATTTTCATTCAAATAGGTTTAGGGTTTCTTTTTCAAGAATTTCCTACAATTATGGCACAAGCGAATTGGTATTAATCATGAAAAAGAACAATTTAGTTTGTACTTGTTTTGTGTACTACTGGTAAGTGATTAAAAAAACTTGGGGGAAATAACTATTAATTTGGCTGGTTTGACAGACCTGTGTGACTAAACTACATTTTCCAACATTTTGTTGTGATTGCACCAGAATGATAACACTTCTAAATGATACACTAATGGGCATCTTTTACTCTTTGTTTAGTTATATAGGCCTAAATGATTTCTATCTTTGACAAGATGTGAGAAAGAGAGAAGGACATATACCAGGGGGATTTTAAGGAAGTATTAGCAACTCTTACTCAACATAATTGTATACTTACTCTCATCACTGCACACATTCAAGCATTAAAAGATAAAAGCCGAAACTCACCGGTTAGTACGGTCAGTAGAGACACAGCTTTAGAACTTGAAACAGAAGCTTTTTGAGGGGGGCGAAAAGGATTCCACTTCTGGACTGATTTGTCATTGATCTCAGATTGCTCTGGTTGGTACCTGCATGGACAAAAATACTTTTATTGCACAACTGTTACGGTTGCCAGTAATTTACATCAAACTTTGCTGTCTGAACATTTGTGTTCGCTCTGGATATTATGCAATATTTTTACTGAGCACTGCCAGTACTTTGTCTGTACTACCAATGCCAAAATGTTTTTGAGGAAAATACTAATTATTGATTATTACTGTGGAGGACTATTTGTTGTATTTGCTTGACATTCACTTTTTTGTCCACAACCACAATACAACATGAATATGAGTTTAAAATCAATGTGGTTTGTCAATAGCATCAAAAGCAACTTATGTTTACGTGATTATCCATACATCACTTTTTAGAAAAATCATGAGTATCAAATATGATCATGCTATCTAGGAACGTATATTTGTTTATCTCTCAATCATTATTGTATTGCATTGGATTGTATGTTTTGCCCCCCAAAATAAAACTGTAGCTTGGTCCTAAAACAAAACATTTAATATAATCTTACATATTATTTGGCAAATATAGAGTGACAACAGATATTTATGCATTTTATGCAAGTAGTCTGTTATATTTAGTTTAATTGTGTTTGGTTCATGTGTTTTGGTTTCCTGTATATACTTTCAGTTTAGTGTTCTCCTCACCCTTGTTAGTTTGGTTTCTCATTAGTTAATGATTACTTTCACCTGTCATTTAATTAGTTACCTTGTTAAGTACTCCCTGTTTTATTCAGTTCTTTGTCGGTAATTGTTAACATTATTTGTGGAAGAAATTTATACGATTTAGACTGAATTCTAGTTCTAGTGTTCTTCGTGTTGGCTTACCACCAGACTGTTATAATAGCCTACTGCTATAAAGATCTCATGAGCACCCATTTCTTTTATCGGAGTAAGGTCATAAGCTTAATATAGAAGCTTGTTTCCGCCACTGAATAAAATAAAATAAATAGATAATTGTGACTTTTTATCTCACAACTCTCTCTTTCTAGCAAACTAAGACTCTTTCATGACCCAAAAATTATAAAAATGTGCATTCTTTCTTATCTCGTGCAGAAGTGCGTATCTAAGTAGAAGTTGTACAGTGAAAATTCTGCATCTGTAACTGCATGAGAGGAAAATATAGAAGTTTGTTTCCCACTGACATGTTGGAATAGTCTAATGCTTTATTTAACATCACAACTGGACCAAATAGTATATTTTTGTGTTCAGTTTGGGCCTCTGAATAAAATTGTAATTAAAAGTGTCTTTTTGCTCCTCATGAGCTTCATATTCACACTATATCATACTATATGAGCCATAAAAGTCTGATGTACTGTATCAAATATGATACTAAAAAAAAAAAAACACATATGCAGATTTTTTTTATGTCTAAAGTTTCAAAAAAGTAAAATAAATAAATATTAATTCTGGCTATTATTTCATGTCAGAATTTACAGGGTTACGGTGGCATTACATATTTCAGTGTGAATGTATTTTCTGCGTGCTTTGTAAAACCTGTATGGGTACTTGGAAAAAATCAAAATATGATATAGATTATTCTTTCTATATATGTATCTTACCTAAGAATTAAGATGCAGATGGCGACGAGGGTGTAGGCAAAGAGCGTTCCAATAGACATCATGTCTACTAGAGCCTTCAGGTCAAACACCAGGGCCATTATTGCTAAAATCACAAATAGTTCACTCTTAGAATTTCAAGACAACCAAATTTGCATGTAGGCTACTATAGTTAACAAAATAATATTTCTTTGTTGTTCTAAGTATTCAACTTCAATGAGCTTTGGGACAGAATTACCTGCTACTACTCCAGAAACAAGTGTGGCGATGACAGGGCTCTGTCTGGCACTCATCTTACTCAGTGGTTTGAAGAGCAGCCCATCTCTGGCCATAGCAAATAGCACACGGGGCATAGGAAACATGGATCCCAGCAGACTGTTGAACAGTAAAGAAAAGTGCATTACACTGATGTTACAGTCGTTTAACCAGGTATTTCCTTTTATGATTTTGTACATTTCAGCAAATAACAGCTACAAGAGTGATGCATGTGTTAAGCTGCTATGTTCTCATAGCTGCTCTACGGTGATCATTGACTGTCAAGTTAGGCTGCAAGTTTGCTTAAAGAGGACCTATTATGCATTTTTACATTTCCAACTTTAATGTTTGCCGCATGAAAAAGTTCTGCAAAGTTACAAAGTCATTTCAAAGGGAGTTATTCTCTCTAAATCAGTGCACACTGTTTCTGAACTCAGAACAGGCTGCAAAAGAGAGTCAATCCCATAGACCCCCATGTTAAAATCCCAAACTTTACAGTAGAAAAAAATATGTTTACAGCCTGGTGCAAAAAGTGATCTTGGTCAATATAGTTGATGTTGCCCTTCATGACAACTGTGAGAGGAGTGAATTTTTTTTTATAACTTTTCCATTTAAATTATATTAAGCCTTAAAGTTTTGCATAATTAAGGGCGTGGCCACTTGAGTGACAGGTGGATTGTCTCTGCTGTCACTACTAGCCATTTGTCTGCTGTCTGTTAGCGTCAGGTCACCTCAGCTAATCCTGCCTTTTTGCCTATTTTTGGTTATCCCGGAGTGACGTGCTGCCAAAATGGCGACGGTTGGCTCTGCCCACTTTGGGCTTCAAAAATGCTCTTCAGAAACCTACG
Organism: Leuciscus idus; assembly: GCA_021554675.1. Taxonomy (NCBI): domain Eukaryota; kingdom Metazoa; phylum Chordata; class Actinopteri; order Cypriniformes; family Leuciscidae; genus Leuciscus; species Leuciscus idus. The sequence continues at coordinate 5,249,504 of CM038624.1, forward strand.
GGTGACGTCATGGACACTACGTCCATAATTTTTACAGTCTACAGTTGAAACTCACGGTTTTGGTAAGGGGCGTGACAATCACAACACACTGGTTCAGCCAACCAATGAGAGCACATGGCGCTTTTTGGAAGGAGGAGCTTCATAGTGATAGGAACTAAACAGGGGTGCGTTTCCCAAAAGCATCGTTGGCCTATGATCGCAATTTCCCTTGAACTCTATTAGTAATGACGGAACTTGCGACCATAGTCGGCTTTAGGAACCGCACCCCTGAGTGTTACTGACAGACTGGAAAGAAAGGAGCTGCAACAATGTCAAGTATGTGAAAAATAATGTATTTTTTGAACATTCAACTATGAAAACCTATTCTAGTTGACCCCAAAAACAAATAAAATCAAGATTTTGTAAAGGGGCATAAAGTCACCATGAAATCAAAATAGACTATTCTTGTTTTTGTTTTATGTAATATTGCAGGAATTATTATGAATTCATCATAATTAATTTTTTTAATTCACGTGTCCTCGTAATCTTTAATCAAAATAACTTTCCCATCTCTTCTCTGATGATGTGTTTACTGGCGTGAGGGCGGAGCAACCTGTCACTCACATGATATCCACCAATAGCAACCCACCACCATCCAATGGAAAAAATCAAGTCCCGTCCTAAATCTTTTCTATGGCAACTTCCGTTTCAAGCCGACTTTTATTAATATATACATTTAAAGAACTAAGTCGTTAAAAAGGTATAGAGAACCTGATGAACCTGGATTTCCAACACAGGTATTAAATAATTAACTTCTGTTCTGATGTGTCCTGCATCAACATCCATCCTTGACAACTGTGTTTGACAGTCATAGAGTCCTGCATAATCCATACATTAGACTTTATGATGCTAATTTGACCAAACCGATGGACACACTTTCCTTTTTAGTTCATGAGCATCTACTGTAGTGTCTTCTTACTAATCATGCAATGCTGTGTTTTATAGTCCTAATAGTATGAGTCTAGTGTAGTAAGTGCTTTATAGCCCATATGTGATGCTTTACCTTGTTGAGAGAGCACACAAAGATCCAACAGCCACGGCATACTTTGCAGGATCCCAGCCCACATAAGTGAAGGCTGCGGGTAAGGGACTCTGAACATTTAGTTGGTAGTAGGGCATCATGAGGGTGAGAGCAGCCGAAACTCCGAAATAAGCCAAGAAGCAGATGAGAAGAGAAGCCACAATTCCTATAGGGATAGACTTCTGAGGGTTTCGAACCTCCTCGCCTAGATGACAGGAGACAGAGATTTAAAATACAAGTACAAAAATCATTTTTCCTGCTATGCTTTGTATTATATATATATATATATATATGATTTGTATGCTATATTCCAAGACTTCTGAAGATTTTTTTGTGAAGAACAGACCAAAATATCAATAATAAGTTATTCATACAAAAATTTCATCAAGGGATTTCTACAAATTGCCATACCTTCCTCTCCACAATAAAGCTTCTGTGGAGAGGAAGCTTATCAGTAAATAATGCCTTGAATTTTGGTCTATTCCTCACACTATAGTATGAAATCAGAAGACACTGTGGAATACAAAAAATTATTGATTGTTAATAATTATTAAAAACTGCAAGATTATTCAAAAATATTATGTTTGTGTTCCACAGAAGAAGAAAAAAAACAGCATTTGGTTTTGGAGCATGTGGGTACAACAGAATTTTATATATTCAGTTTCTTATAAATGATAAATATCACTATAGAGCGCATTAGTGCTTTTTCAGCGGCGTTGGTTCCGGAAGTATTTGTTTCACTCATTTTTCCCACAGGGTTTTTAAAAAGTCTTCAACCACCAAATCAACCAGCTACTATGAGGAGAATACAACATTATAAACTTTAATTTGAAGCAAAAACGTATTTGAAAATTGGACAAAAAGATACAAAACTGTGTACTTTACGGCTTTAGTGAAAGAACTACAATCCCATAAAGCATTGCGACATAATCTAAATTAAAAACAACGAAGAAAAAAAAACTATTAATTTAAAGTTGTTGATTACATCTAAAGAAATTATAACTATATTTTAAGTTTATTGCAAAATATGCATATATATACAAATATTTAAGTATTTTGAGAGCATATAAAGCGAGACAAACTCAATTATGTCATTTGCGGTGCTTGAAAGAGCTCTTTTGCTCCCTGCGACTCCCTGATTCGTGCAAATTTCTGTAAAGAATCATGGGTAATGTACTTTTTTTTTTTTTACCTCAAATTCAACTGTTAAACACAATAATTTTGAAATAATATGACCTGATGGCTTCAGCAAAAGCATATAGCATCGATTAACAACCTCAGTTCTCACACTAGGGCTGTTTTTAAAGGTTTTGTTAAAAAATCAATTTCCCTATGGAGAAAGTGAATGGAGGTTTTGCTTCCGGAACCAGACTATTGCACTCTATTGATGAAGTACCTGTGGTTGCAATGCAGTCAAATCCCACAAAGGCATAGAAACAGGTCGCAGCTCCGGCAAACGTTCCCTCAAAACCAAAGGGAAAGAATCCTCCAGCTCCAAAACTGGATAAAGTTTCATTTGAAACTGAACGATTTCTAAACAAAAACAAAAAAGCACTGTTAAAAACTATTTCAATGTAGCAGATAGTGGTAATTAAAAACAAGCAAACACATTATCAAAGTTAAAAATGTTCAATTAAAATGTTTTGCAGAGTCACAGATCTAAAGGTTTGTTTACATGGTGTGCCAAATGATTAAAAATGCTGTATTCTGCTGCCAGGCCAGTAGATGGCGATGTCACTGTAAAGAAACACTTCACATCTATGACTAAACACATAATACACATTTGCATGACGTCAGCCTTTTCACAAATTCGCATTTTTGTAGTTTACACAGAGATCTTAACATTTCATTTTCAAAAACTTGAAACCCGTTTTCAAAAGTTTCCGTTTTCAGGCCCCAAAAACGCAGTTGTTGTGTAAATGAACGGCCAAAACACATAAAAAGTTTTTCGTTTTTTAGTTGGAAACGGTGTTGTGTAAATTAAAACGGCCCCTAAAACATGCAGTTTTCAGTTTTACCATAGTCACAAATGCTCTGTAAATTTCATAAAGCAACATACGCGGATATTGTGTAGTTCAAAATGTCCTCCTCTGTTATCTGCCAATTTCCAAGGTCTCCCTTGATGAACCCAGCAATGATGACAAAAACCAGAACTACCATATTTACAGCTGTGAAGATCTTATTGACAATGGCAGACTCCTTCACACCAAACGCAAGGATACCTGAGAAATGACGACAAATAACACAAATCTGACTCATGTTAATTCTCATTCTGAATTGTATTACTGTGTTTTACCCATAGCCCTTTTACTGACACTACAATTAATGTACTGTAAATCTTACTTGCCTGCCAAAACCATTATAAGGCCAGCAGCAAAGAAGTCTGGATACGAAGCGAGGCCAGGTAAATTCATTGGTATATTTGCACTCAAATAACTGGCGATCTTATTTCCAATCAAGTCATCGAACGTGCCGCTCCATGCTCTGGCAACACTGGACGTGCCTGTCATAAAGTCATTCAGATCAAGCAATTCATTTATACATCACAGACATTTGATAAGCAAGTTTATAACCATTTAGTGAGCCATGAAATAAATAAATAAATCTTGTCAGATTAATATCCCTATAAATGTCAACGGTCTACTTGTGTTTACGATTCTTTTGGGAAATGCAGCCTTGGTTGATTCTGCAATATTATGTCTATACATTTTGGGATTATACTCAAAATATATTAAAGCTACTTTATGTAACATCATGTGTCTTGCGGAAGACCGTTGGTTTGGTTGTGTGTTTCAAGGCACCGGTGGAAACGTGTGTACAAGATATCTTATCAAAGCGGAAGGGCACACCAATAAAAACATTTTTATTACAACCAATGATTCCTGGAATTTTGAGCAATCCATGGTCAATGTATGTTGGGCATATAATGTTTGTTCTTGCCTATGATGTATGACAGCAGTAAGTTCCAGCCGGTGATGAAGGCCCACACTTCTCCGACGGTGACGTAGCTGTAAAGATAGGCAGAGCCGGTCTTGGGAACCCGGGCGCCAAACTCTGCATAGCACAACCCCGCAAACACAGACGCCACTGCCGCAATGAAGAATGACACAATGATGCTGGGCCCAGACACTGTTCTGGCAACCTCTCCAGAAAGGACATAGACCCCGGCCCCGAGTGTACTTCCCACCCCAAGGGCCACTAGGTCGAGTGTGGTTAAGCAACGCTTAAAGTTGGACTCTTCGCCATCGGGCTCCAGTGGCTTTCGCCTCGACAGGCTCTTCAGAAACGACAGCACCTTGTTACAGGACATCCTGAGACAAATAATATAGGTGATTATGTAATAACACATATATGCAGCATGTCTATCATTCTTTAGTATTATATTAATAACGGATATATTTAAAGGGGTGATTAACTGAGAAATCTAATTTTCCTTGAGCTTTTGACATATAAGAGGTCATCATACTATAAGAATATCCTGTAAGTTTCAGAACTGAAAACTTCCTTGTTAGTCCAATAAAAGCTTTTATTGACACCAGGCACAGCGAACGACGGGTATTTCAAAGTGGGGATCTATGAGGTCAAAGGGTCTCAAACCCCGCCTCCGCAGAAGAAGATCAACGCCTACTTCAACACTGCCTGTTTAGCCCCGCCCACCGATTCACATTACACAAAACTCATTATAATATGCAAAACTGTTATCCAATCATAGCAGTGGGCGTTTACTTCCAAGTCTTCAATGCGGCACGGCCATATAAACCGAGCGTTTCAGGAGCGAGGCTCAAAACCAGGGTTGAAAATAGCCTATTACTTATTCATTTTGATGTTTTTTAATGTAAAAACCAAGCGAACGTCATAAGTTGACCTCAGAAAACAATAAAAAATTATAAAAAAAAGCCAGTTCATGACCCATTTAAGAGAAACAGATGTGCATGCTCTAATTAAGCACTGTGTTGCTCTTGAACTCTTCTATCTTTCTTTAGGCTATTATTCATTCTTTTAAACCTGTTCATTTTCCTTAGTCCATTTTAAATAATAAAATTACAAATAATGTTTAATCACCATCAGTTTTATTTGCCTTGCCTTAAGACTTAACACTTTCAGTACTTCTGTTATCAGGCGATAACAATAATACATTTTATTCGCACATAAAATGCAGCTCAAAGTACTTATTAGTCAGACCATAAACCACTTAGAAAAAGCACAGCATAAAGACATAAATGATTGCATGTTAAAAATGATTGCTGTGATTGTTTATCACAACTTAAAATTCTAAATTAGAATAAGAGATCATGTGTTGTTTCAACTTAAAGTATGTGTTCCTGCTTGACTTAAAATATTAAGTTTAATTAACTTAAGTTTAGTTTAGACACTTAAGTTCAATAGTGGGGACTTAAAATATACTAAGCATTTTCTCTCTGTGTGTTTTATTCATATTTTATCTTTTTCATTCTTTTGAACCCATTTTAGTTCAATTTCTATCAGTTCATTTTCCTTATTCCAAATTAAATGTTGAAACGTGACGAGTATCTACAGCACTCATTTATATGTATTATGAAATGAAAGCAAAAAAGTGATATAACTTTAAATTCACTGTAAAACAAATTAAACGTTTTTAATTTATACAATATATATATATTTCACTAAATAATTTGGACACTAAAATTGCTAGAAAATCAAAGCCATAAGTCTAAACAAGTTGTGTTCTGAATTTGGTTAAAGGTTTTAAAGTACAATGTCCAGTTGGATGAATTTTGAGGGTTTAAGCTTTCAAATTTATGATGATTACTAAAATATGTTACAGGGAAAAAGGCAATAAAAAAGCATGCCAAGTGCCCTGCTACTTGGACTGTCATGATTCCTGTCTTGTGTTCCCCTTGTCTTGTGTGGACTTGTTATTTCCTGTTCTGTGCCATGTTTTGTAGTCCTTTGTAGTTTTCTAGTTTATTAGTCTTCCCAGGTGTTTCTAATTAGCCACACCCCCTTGTTAGCTTGTTTAGCTTGTTGGTCCCTGTGTATTTAGTAAGGGATAATCCACGGCTAGCCATGCATTAAAGGATTTTAATGCACGACGTAGAGGCGAAGAACGAAGTGCCTCTACGAAGTGCATTAAAATTCTTTAATGCATGGCTAGCCGTGGATTATCCCGCTTATACCTTGGTTATTTGCCAAGTTCAAAACAAGTTAAAGCTGTAACTGATGTTTACAGTGTAATTTTTTAACAGACGTGTAAAAATGACGGTTATTTTCTTAAGTTACGGCTCGTTAGTTCTAGCACTCCGTCCACTTTAAATAAAGTAGAGCCATCGGGATTGCTTTTATTTGAATGAATTATCACATTTATTGAAATGAGAGAGAGAGACAGACAGACAGACAGACATTAATGGATTTATGAATGACAGGCAACACTGACAGTGATAAGGCAATCTTTATTTGAACTAATCATGTCATTTATTTATTGTTAATTCTTTGTGCCGCTTTTTGTCATTCAACGTCTTCTCCAAGTCTTCTATTTCGTCTTGTGCCTGGCCATTTCTCAAAATTGCCATATTCACCATACAAATTAAACGATATGCAAAAATCATCCATTTAGCCTACCTAAATAAACGTTTTCATATGTCTCTCACTCTGCTTGCAAGCGTAACTGTGTTACTATGGTTACCAATGTTTATAGTAGCGGATTAATGTTGAACTGTAATCAAACTGACTGGAACTACCTGTGCATTAAATGGTTTTACTGCACACCTTCCAGCCAATCAGAATCGAGTATTTAAACAGCCCATGGTATAATAGCCCTTGTGTTTCACTTGTTACTTTGTCAGTTGTTGTACGTGTAATGGTTGTATCTCTCTGTGATTCCCAAGGTTTTGTTCTTTTGTTCTTTGAGTTCTGTGTTCTCTGTTTTGTGTTACTTTATTAAATCACCCTGCATTTAGATCCTCGTCTTCGTCTGTCTTCCTCAGCAACATTACATGGACACTGACAGTGAAAGTTAATTTTCAATCGTTCATTTTTCTCATTTCCTTCATTTGTGGAAGACTTACAGTGCTTCCGTTATCAGGAGATAATAATAATGATAATTTAAAAAAACAAATGCAAATGCTATGGAACAAATGCTTAGAACAAATGATCTTTTATAGTTTACATTACAATCCTGTTCAGAAGTCATATTCCTTATCTCAAACCTTCCATTATAAGCACGTTATATATGGTAAATACTCTTATCTTGCTTTTATGACGCAAAAATGACTAATTGACAATATGTGCTCCTATAAAATGGGAACTTGTAAACCAACAAAACATGTCTATCTTAAAATCTCTCTAACTTTTTTTTAAAGGCTCTTTTTCAAAAATCATTTTAGTTAAGGAATTTTACTGAAATTATGCCAATTATGAAACTTTGTTCATTCAAATGTTTTTGTATTCTCTCTTATCTTAAACAAAACCCCAAAGTGTCTCCTTAAACTATCTTGACTTTGACTGTGAGGCATATAAAACTGAATAATATCCGAACAGAACTGAATCTTCACGTTATTCACAGCATCAGTAATGAAGTATCTTACCTGCATGTGTAGATCCCAAGCGGTGTGTGAAGGTGTGAGTGTTGCTTCACAGCGCAGAGTTTCTGAGCACAGTCCATATCAGAGCCCCTCCTGTCCAATCTCACGTGTCCAAAACCTTCACGTGTAATTTTTGACAGAGTCTGTTACATTTAGAAGAAATGTGTGATTTCTGAAGAGGAGATGTACACTTGAAAAATAGAATTTTGCACTTGTAAGCCTGACACAAGGTATTTAACAAAATAACTCTAAAAGTGTGGAGGGGTATGATTTTATGAAAGTTGTCAAATCAAAAATATTAATATTGGCAAAAGGTTACCCTTCCAAAAAAATAAAAAAATAAACTATATCTACAGCAAAAAGAAAAACTTATAAACAGCACATATATGCAACAATTATTTTACAGTATTTTACACTCTAAAAAATACTGGGTAGTTTCAACCCATGTTTGGGTCAAATACAAACAAACCCAACCGTTGGGTTTGAAAATGTAATAAAAAAATTTAAACCAATTGTTTGGTTGGTCCATATTTGACCCAAACATGGGTTGTAACAACCCAGCATTTTGTAGTGTGTACCTATTAATTCACACAATCTAGTAATTTAGTAGAAAAAAATTACAGTATTATACTGGCAAATGCATCTGCTAAATTATTCACGAAATACACTTTTTCCCTGTAATCTGTAGCTAATTAAATTTACAGTATAAGGTCACTGTAAAAATTACTCACTGTAAAAAATATATATGATCGGTAAGTCATGGCAACTTTAACTCATCAAAATAATATAAGAAACTTTTTTTATGTTATACAGCGTTTGGGAAAGTTACAATATTGCGTTACTCCCTAAAAAAAGTAACTAATGGTGTTACTTGTTGACTTTTTTTCCCGGAAAGTACTTAATAACGTTACTTAATAAATTACGTACTAAATAAATAAGTTCAGAATCAGAATCAGAATGAGCTTTATTTGCCAAGTAGGAATTTGTCTTGGTGTAAACTCTCACGTGTCCAAACCTTATAGTTATGCGATAAAGTTATGTAATTAATGACTTTAGTATAACCTTATCTCACCTGGGCTGGGCTTGTTTTTTTTTTTATAACATTCTATTAATAATAAGTTATATTTTGGCAACTGTAACGGTCCTTTCACACCAAAAGTGAAATGAAAAAGCCTCAGTCTGAAGGAAATGCGAATTGACGTCTGTACAGTAGAGGGCGCAACTCAGACAAACCTTTCCGCTGCTGCCATTCTAGATTAAAGAAGAATAGGACTCAAGATAAGAAACTTCAGCAATAAAAAAAAAAAAAAGTGAAACATTGTCTAAAGCATTTTTGCTTATCGGAAAGGTTGAACTGGATCATCAAATGTCAGCAGAAAAGACTTTGGTTAATAAAGTGAGATTAAATACATAAAGTATATAATTATTGCAGGTTTGCATAATATTCTGAGTTTGCATTTCACTGCTCTTATTCATTTTGAGGAATACTGAATCTGTCACTCAGTGCCTCTACGCTTACTCACGATTCCTCTCAACATGAGGACAGGAGAAAAATGGGAAAACAAAGTAACTTGTGTTATGTGAAAATGTAACTCAGATTTTTTGTTGTAAATTTAAAAGTAATGCGTTACTTTAGTTACTTGAGAAAAGTAATCTACACTGTAAAAAATGTGGCTGCGATTTCGTTATAACAATTTAAAATTTGTTGAGATAACTTAAATATCCAACTTAACTAAAGTTAACTAAACTTAATATTTTAAGTCAAGCATGAACACATTTAAAGTTGAAACAATGTTGGATTTTAAGTTGTGATAAATAATCGCAGCAATTTTTTTATATAGTGTAATTATATAATTCAGGTTACTTGTAATGTGTTACTTTTTAAGCCAGTTTAACAGTTTAACATTGAAATGAATTCGTACAACCAAGTTGATTATACGTATTTATTACAGTGTAAGAGAAAACGGCACAACCGAATGTTTAATGTTCACCTTATCTTCTAACATCCCAGATATCGATCTCATTTCTGATTGCAAAGTAAATGTACAGTCCTTGACAATGACAAAGACCCATAAATATTTAACATTGAAGACATAACAGAAAGTAATTCCATGCTGAAATGAATGTAATGACAGTATTTTTTTTAAATACTGTATTAACCATATGAAATACACTACTGTTCTCTAACATATGTCTAAGTATATAGTATAATAAATAAATTAAACAGGGAATGTTTCAGGAAATAAAGAAGACTGGCTGATGAATCATGGAAATACTGAGGTTCACTGCACTGTTAAATCTGATACTACAGTTAGAAAGATAAGGGGCAAAATCTGTTACTTCTTGCTGACTCTTATTATCAGTGGCTGAAGTCCATGACTATATCCTGAATAGCATATTACCGTCATGTTACGAAGCTTTTTAGTCCTAAACAAGTCATTACTATTGAGCAGCTTACATTTTAGACAATAATTGGCCAAGCAAGGCATGGTAAGGCTATATACAGTATATAAGACTACAGTATGCTAATATAATATACAGTATGCATGGTAAGATTTTGTTCCAATCATAGGTAGAATTAATTCTACTCATTCTGTTTCTGCTATATACTAAATGTGGCAACGCCAACCTATCACAACAAAATGAACTAAAGCCACTATAGTGGTTCTGTGGTGCCACATTAAAAACTTATTAGGAATCAGTACGTGTGTATTATATTATATTGTTATTCAGGGTTAGCAAAGCAAAGGTACAAGGACAATGATTATTACAATTTACAACTTAACAACCCAATAACCACAGGTGTGTTGAAGTTGACTTAAAATGTTTGACTGTTGAGTAGTTTTTTCTTTTAAGTAAATGTGCTTAGGTATATAGATTTTGTATTTTGTTGGTAGAAAGTTGGAGTGACTTTCAGGGAAGAGATCATGTGGATTGATGTAGTTATTTGCTGAAAGAAGCAAAACTAAAGCAGAAAAAAGACCAAAGGTCTAATATGCCAGCTAGAATGCAAAGTTACAAGACTAATCATTAATTTTTCTTTAATAATCTTTAATGATGGATCTCCTAAGGCTTTTCTTCCTAATTAGCCATCTTATGTTCTTATTTGGTGGGTATGTACACTAGTCATGAAATTACACCTGAAATACTAAATACTGTATCTGTATTTAGTGACTCAGTGAAATCATTCTGACCTTGACTGACAGTCAATGTAGATTTGCTTCAAATGTCTTTTGCTGTTATTTATTGCTCATTTTTCTTTGAACTTTTCTTCACTGCAAACCCTAATGTTCAAACTTAATTGTATTGAGATCATACAAATTAGTTAACCTTGCTGAATATTTGGAGCTTTCTATTTATTTTTTGTTTAATGAACTTGTCTCTAAATGTATATAAACAACTTTTTATCAGTTTTCTTTGTGATTATGATCACATGATCACAGGACCAGATGTATGGGAAGAACCTGCCTGTTGTAACTTAGGGCATGCAGCTGGAAACCCATAAATCAATCGGTTATCTGGTGAAGCTAAAGCTGATGTCACGGTATGTTGCCCAAGAATACTCACGAAGACAAATTGACAAAGAGAGCAGTCATGTAATCCAAATTACTCAGGGGAATACAAAGAGACAGGTAGCAACACTCACCAATCACAACGTTAAGACAGTACATTGAACTCTGGAAACTATTAATACTATACTATACTATTTATATATTATAAATACTAAACCAAATTATGACTAATAGGCTAATTAATTGATAGCAGGTGAACTAAATGAAACTAACACAGACCAAAAATTAGGTTAAGACAGTAACAAAGCATACTCCTGACACCCCCTCTGGAAAGGCATGTCCTCGTGTCGTACAAGGTCCAACAGAGGAGAGAGGGGGTTCTGGAGGAGGTCGAGGAACAGAAGAAGGGCAAAACAAAACCAAATAGAAAGAATTAGTCCATGGGGGAGTGGAAGGTGGGAGGAGCCAGGGGAAAGCCAGGAGCAGGAGAAGCCAGATGTAAACCCAGACCACAGTCAGCCTGCAGTTCCAGGGCGGAGTTGCAGGAGGGAGGAGCCAGAAGATGTAACCAGGGGTACGAACTCTTGCAACGAGCTGGCCATGATGGAGACCCAGACGGAACCTAGGAGACACAGAGCCAGGGTGGTCCAGGAAGGTCCAGAGGGCCAAGGGGGAGCTGATGGCTGATGGGACCTAGGCGGAGATGAGGATCCGGAAAACCGATGTGGAGCCAGTGAGACCGAAGACAACGGTGGAGCCGGAGGGATGGAAGGCAGAAGTGCAATCGGCAGCCAGTAATCCCTAGGTGGAACCAGGGTAATGTCTGACCAACTGGTGAAGCAGGTGGGATGAGGAAGCCTGGTGCGGCAGGTGGGATGAGGGAGCCTGATGGAGCAGGTGGAATGAGGGAGCCTGGTGGAGCAGGTGGGATGTGGAAGCCTGGTGAAGCAGGTGGATGAGGGAGCCTGGTGGAGCAAGTGGATGAGGGAGCCTGGTGGAGCAGGTGGGATGAGGGAGCCTTGTGAAGCAGGTGGATGAGGGAGCCTGGTGAAGCAGGTGGATGAGGGAGCCTAGTGGAGCAAGTGGGATGAGGGAGCCTGGTGGATCAGGTGGGATGAGGGAGCCTGGTGGAGCAGGTGGGATGAGGGAGCCTGGCAGAGCAGGTGGAATGAGGGAGCCTGGTGAAGCAGGTGGGATGAGGGAGCCTGGCGAAGCAGGTGGGATGAGGGAGCCTGGTGAAGCAGGTGGGATGAGGGAGCCTGGCAAAGCAGGTGGGATGAGGGAGCCTGATGGAGCAGGTGGAATGAGGGAGCCTGGTGGAGCAGGTGGGATGTGGAAGCCTGGTGAAGCAGGTGGATGAGGGAGCCTGGTGGAGCAAGTGGATGAGGGAGCCTGGTGGAGCAGGTGGGATGAGGGAGCCTTGTGAAGCAGGTGGATGAGGGAGCCTGGTGAAGCAGGTGGATGAGGGAGCCTAGTGGAGCAAGTGGGATGAGGGAGCCTGGTGGATCAGGTGGGATGAGGGAGCCTGGTGGAGCAGGTGGGATGAGGGAGCCTGGCAGAGCAGGTGGAATGAGGGAGCCTGGTGAAGCAGGTGGGATGAGGGAGCCTGGCGAAGCAGGTGGGATGAGGGAGCCTGGCGAAGCAGGTGGGATGAGGGAGCCTGGCAAAGCAGGTGGGATGAGGGAGCCTGGTGCAGCAGGTGGGATGAGGGAGCCTGGTGCAGCTGGTGGGATGACGGACCATGGTGGAGTTGAGGGAGTATTGAGCCAAGTCGGAGCCGATGGGTCGGAGGACCGAGGTGGAGTCCGGGGCTCTGTGGCTGGAGGCGGAGACAGGGGATCCTCACGCCAAGGTGATGTTGGGGACTGGAAGACCCGAGGCGAATCAGCAGTACTGCAGGGAAACAGCTCAGGATGAGCTGAGGGGCAGACATGGACTAGAGAAGAAATGGCTGATGAAATATGCAGGTTAAATAGAGGTGGGAGAGGGAGGCTAGGCGGGCAATCCGAAGATACTGAGGGTGATGGAGATACAGGAGGTGCTGGAGATACAGGTAGTACTGGAGATAAAGGGATGTTTGAACTGGATATTGTCAATGAAATAGGGGACTTTTCGGTTATAGCCTCCGTAAACCAGTCATTTAAGTCCTCCTCCAAAAAGTCCAATAAATCCCCATAGTCGATATTCACCTTACACGCAGTGGCGGGAGTGTTGGCGGGGCTTCCATCCATGCCCTGAAATTCCACATGTACTCCTTCCTTAGCAACGGGCATTGTTGCAGACTTGCGCTCCTGATCAGACATTATATTGGGCACTGGCACAGATGTGGTTTTTCTCCACATCAGGCACAGCCTCTGTGTCTGCGGTGGAATCAGGCTGTAGGTTCGTCTGGCCGGGTGTTTGCTGACTGGGTGCTGGGTTAGGTGGAGGAGTGCTGGTAGGATCCAAGAGGCTGGTTGTGAATGCCAAGTTGTTGTTTACCAGCACCCACTCCACACATGCGGTGAAATCTTTTTGAGGACTGCTCCCTAGCAGGTTTGCTCGGGTAGTGCATTAGGTTTGCCAGTTCGATGAATTCCATGGTGTGAATTTCCAGGTAGCGGTCCCTCTGCTCCAGGCACAATAACTGGACTGCAGGAAGGTCCATGGTGATATATAAATTTATTTATTTTTAACGCCGCAAAATAAACACTCTTATCGGTCCTGTCTTTTGTCATGGTACGTTGCCCAAGAATACTCTTGAAGACGAATTAACAAAGAGAACCGTTTTTTTAAAGGGGTAGTATAATGCCCCCTTTTACAAGATGTAAAATAAGTCTCTGGTGTACCCAGAGTGTGTATGTGAAGTTTTAGCTCAAAATACCCCTCAGATCACTTTTTGTAGTATGTTAAAATTGTCCCCTTTTTGAGGGTGAGCAAAAACGCGTTGTTTTGTGTGTGTCCCTTTAAATGCAAATGAGCTGCTGCTCCCGGCTCAGAGGGCGGAGCTTCAAGAGCTTGTTCTTAGCAGCTTGCAGACGCGCACTAAAATGTCAGAAACTTTTCTGCCTTATATGTACAAACCGCAGTCAGACAATGATGGAGAGACTTAAAAAGTGACAATACGTAAAATGCAACAGGATGTTTCTGAATGGTTAGTAGATGAATTTATGTAGCTACATGATGTGGAGTTAACTATCCTCAAGTCATTTATTAGCATGTTCTTTCATGATAATCTATAAATTGCTTGTGTGGGAACTAGGGCTGGGCGATATATCGCATGACATTGTTATGCGCATCTCGTCAGTAAAGCCGGTTCCTTGATTAGTAGTAAATTGCCATCACCTGCTTTCAGATGGAGCGGCATTTACTACACAGAGCCGTAGTTCACTGACAAGCTGAGCCATATCGCATTAATTATCACGGATGTATCGCCTGCGATAATTAATGCGATATGGCTCAGCTTGTTCAGCGCAAAGTGGAGGCGTGTTCCGGCAGTAGCGGTTTTAGGCACGGGCGAACCGGGCAATCGCCCGGGGCGGCATTTTTGGGGGGGCGCCATTTTTGGGGGGGGCGGCACCGCTGGCACGAGCAGAAAAAAAAATACAAATCTGCGCCGCGAAGCGGTTTTCTATTATCTATCATTTCACTGTGTGGGGAATTGCCAAATTTGCGCCCCCTGCTTGCTGAGAAGATGCCGTGCACAGAAGCTGTTTGTTTGAGAAGGGGAAAGGGGAGGGGGCGCGGAGGCGCGGGCGCGGATAACAGTTCACCTCTGGGTCTCTCCCAAATGGAACGGACAAGGGGGGGGGATCCATATAGTTATCGAAGTTATCAGTCACACCTCGACTTTCTTCCAGATAACGCACATTTCATTCATAATATTATAAATACGGGCCTCTATATTTCCTGCACATTTTTGTTTTTGTGAATGGTCTGAATGGCTAATAAAAATAGGTAATACAAAACGATTACTTGGTCACCACCACCAAGGTGAATTGGTTTAGTCTTGACTTCTGGTCGTGACTCGTGAGCGTGAGTGACAGTTATGGGGGGATCAGGGGATCTGTTGATTGTCGATGCCGAGTGCCAAATAAGAGATGGACAAGAAAGGTCAAAGCCATCAGGTGCCCAATTTAGAAACGAGCGAAAGATAAAGGTATGCAATGCAACTATGTTTACTCTATATGATTACGGTATCCATGTCATGAATGAAGGGGCAATATTAATTGGTGGGTATAACTCTTATTTGTTAGCCTTTTTTCTATGATTCTTGCTATGCTTAACAATAATTCGTTTTAAGTAGGGGGGCAGGGGGGCGCTCGAAAGGGGTCTCGCCCAGGGTGTAATTCAATGTAGAACCGCCACTGTGTTCCGGCGCAAACGTTCCTTCATGCTATTTTGCAGGTTTAGAAAAAAATTGCGCCACTAACCAGGAAAAAATAGTTTAAAGTCAGTGGCGCGTTGCGCATGTTATTCATATGCTATTTTAAGGGCGCATGCTTGGCCATAATAAATGTAGCGTGTGCACAACGTGCATACACTTTGATTCTCTCACACAGAAGCAGCCGTTTTCATTTTTGCAAATCATACATTATTACGATAGATAGATAGATAGATAGATAGATAGATAGATAGACAATTTATTATAAAAGCATATATCTAGCTTACACATTTACCCAAATTATCATACGCCTGTTTAACCGAAGTTAATTTGGGTGGGTTTCTCCATTTCAATGTAACTTCTCTCTTTTACGGCCGTGACGAGAGCGCTGCTCTCCTTGGCTGTGAACCACTCCTGGCGTGCGCCTGGCAAATCCGCCGTTTCAATAGCAATCCGCTATGGAAAAAGCGCGTCTGCTCTTAAAGGGAATGTGAGATGACGCTCTGATTGGTTTATTTCACGTTACGCCCAAACCACACCTATGAATAATGAAGCTACTTCAGACCAACCCATTTTAGATTTGCGCCTGGCGCAAGAGTCATTTATCCCGCCGGGAAAATAGCAACAGCGCCGAGACCCGCCCACAAAGTTACTTGTGCTTTGCGCTTGACACTTGCGTTTCAGATCGTTAAAATAGGGCCCTTGGTCCGTAATGAACGAATATTTGAAATTATGAGATGCCCAGAATAATCAAAGATCTAAATTAATTCATAATCAATATTTATGATTATTTTCTAATCAGAAACACGATCTAAATTTGATTGTCATTTGAAATTGGAGTCAGATTACGCATAGAGCTAAAGTAATACTAAAACTAAATTCCAATAAATTAAGTGAACTTCACTGGAGCGCTGAAAAGACATACACGCATTATACCTTTCGCCAGGCCGTTGGATTCCGTCGTTGGGCCAATGGGTGGTCCTTACATCATCATGGCCCCTTCCCTGTGTTGCATGTTCCTGGGGGCGGGGTTTATGTAAATGTTAGGGTTTGTGATGTCACTAACCCGGGAGGAAGCTTGTGTAGTCCCTACCAGTCGTTGGTTGTAGTCCTTAAAAAGCGATTTCTGTAAAAGAAAAGATCTCCCTTTGCTTTGAACTTGGAGCGTCGTAACTTTGTAGATGTTGTTTATACTCAAACAGCAACATTACTAACTTAGTTATTTAGTTATTACACTAATTAAAGTTAGAAAAGTGAAATCATTATCAACCATCCCTCCAAATTACTCAGGGGAATACAGATGTACAATACAAATATAGCAACACTCACACAGCTTGTGTGTGTATATGTGTCTGTATTGTTGGATGTTATTTGTTAAACTCAAACGTGCTGTGTCTGTCAGTCTTGGCCAGGATACTCTTGTAAAAGAGATTCTTAATCTCAATGTGCTTCTTTCCTGGTAAAATTAAGGTTATAATAAAACACGATGTTAAGACAGGGCATTGACCTAAGGAAACATAGAACTATAAATGATAAACCAAATGATGACTAATAGGCTAATTACTTGACACAAGGTGAACTAAATAAAAAAAATTAAAAAATCTCTGATAATCTCCAGAGTGTGCGCAGTGAAGCAACATAACTGAAGCTGGTAGGTCACATGATAATGATAGCATGATGAATGTAGTACGTCCGGATTATATTCATACTACACACTAGAGAGTCAATGCGATTTCGGACGCAGCCTGAAGGTTTTAATGGGGGAATGCATGATGGGAACTGATCCCCGCCCTCAAGATCATGAGAGGGCAAGAAAATACTGTTCAATAGAAAATAGCTGCCACAACATTTTTAAGTTTAGAATTTAATGTTAAAGTGTTTGAATAAAAAAAGTTTAGTTAACTTAAATACGCATCTCTCTGTACTTTTATTTTTAAAGTTCTGTTAACTTAATGCCACGAGATTGAAAACTTCTCACTTGAATATATTTGAGTAGATTTAATAAGAATTTTTATTTAACTGTTGCATGTTGTTTGTAATATATCCTCCAGTTAATCTTTTATTTATATTTATATTTTATTTTATTAATTAATCTGGTAACACTTTACAATAAGGTTCCATTTGTTAACAATGAAAAATAGTTCTGGGCATTTATGTAATGTTAGGTTTTGGGTTTTGTTCATGCTTGGATGTCTTTTATTTTGTAAACAGACATGATCACTTGCTCCCCCTGTTTGGTAAATGGTTTCAATGGTCAAGTTTAGTTTATTTTAGTTTAGTCAAGCCAAGTCTTTGTTTATTTTTGTATTTGTTCAAGTTTTGTTAATAAAATCTGCACTTGGGTTGTCACTACGCTGGCCTCAGTGAACTCTTATTACAAAAAGCTTGACCTACACAATGAACCCAGCAGTTCATCTCCTCCGTCTGCACCAAGTTTTGTAAGCTTTGTTATAAGGTGGACTTAAATGATGTTACCCTCAAGGGAATTTTTCACAATGGACTTGATCACCCTTGGAATTACTTGACTTTGCACTTCTGTTGAGTGGTTCCTCGTTTACTATTGAAACTGTGGATGAGGAACCCCACAATTCCCCATGTACTTCCATGCCAGAGCCTCTTCACATCATGGTCGCCACGCCAGAGTCCCCTCACATCATGCCCATACAAGATAGAATTTTTTTGGGGGTGGGTGGCATACGTACTAAGCTCCAGTGGATACAGAGCTTGGCCCTCCACTACTCCATAGACCAGGCCATGATCTGATTTTATGTTATAGGCTACACGGTGTTGGGGAAAGTTACAATATTGCGTTACTCCCTAAAAAAGTAACTAATGGCGTTTCTTATTTACTTCTTTCCGGAAAGTAATACGTTACTAAATAAATTACGCATTGATTCAGAATCAGAATTAGCTTTATTAGCCATGTATGTTTACACACACAAGGCATTTGTCTTGGTGTAAACTCTCACTTGTCCAAAAAATTCACGTGTAAAGTTATGTAATAAATTACATAGAAGTTATGTAAGTAAAGTTATATAAACAAAAAGCATAAAAGGCATTACCTTTTCTCACCTGGGCTGAACTTGCTTGAACCTCGCTGCCCTTTCAAGCAATGACTTTGCAACCAGTGTCTGGCAGCGAAGGATAGATCTAGGCTGCCTTCAAAAATCAATCATGAAGGTATCTCAGGAGACGGGAAGTGAAACTAACATTGTATTTGGACGTGCCCTGATGCCTTCAGACCTTGGAATGCGTCCTCCAAAGGCAGCATTTATCAGTTTTCGGATGCAGCCTCTTAGGCCCTGTCCCAAATGGCACACTTCATATGCACTTATGGTGTTGTGGACTTACAATGGCTGCTAAGTCCATGAGATGGCTGCTCCAATGGCTGCTAAGTCCATGAGATGGCTGCTCCAATGGCTGCTAAGTCCATGAGATGGCTGCTCCAATGGCTGCTAAGTCAGCTAAGTCCATGAGACATAGGGTGTCCCATTTGTCATTTTAGGTGTCAGAAGGGTCCTCGCGAGCACCCGCTTTGCAGTCGATATGCAACACCACTGCTCCATTGTCCATGTCTACTACAACTCCACGGTCCAGGTCATGATCCAGTTCCAGTTCCCCTTCACAAGCCTGGCCCTCCATCCTTCCCCAAGACTGCCTCCACTCCAACACCCTCATGGACTTTTCTTTGTTTTGGATTATATTTTGTAAAGGCGCCTGGAGCCGCCATTAGAGGGGGGGATATGTCACGTAAGGTTTTGGGTTTTGTTCATGTTCATGCTTGGATGTCTTTTATTTTGTAAACAGGCATAGTCATGTTTCCTCGTCATTCTCACTCTAAAAATGGCTGGGTTAAAAACAACCCAATTGGCAACCCAGTGCTGGGTAAATATTGGACAGAACACATGCTGGGTTAAATTAACCCTGTGACATTTTAACCCAGCAGGCTGGGTTGTTGAGAAAACCCAAGATGTAGTAATTTGTATTTTTTTACCATTAATGGATGTGCTATTCTTGGTTATTTTTGCTGGGTTATTCTTATAATTTCACCTGTGCTTTACTGTAAAACTATGAATTAAGAAATAATGAAGAACATGTTTAGACTGTTAAAATAATAATTTTTAATGCTTGTCAACTGACATTCACAAATGTGTTAAAATTGGCAGCAATGACAACAAACTGCACATTCAATTTAAATTGAATCACTACGTTTAACTGTTTAAATACGCAGTGAAATTGACAGACAAGTCATCGAATGCAAAATCATTTTACCATTTAATATACCATTTAATTCTTAGGAAATTAAAGTGAAATTCACAGATGTGCAAAATTGTTTATTTGGTTTAAAAGTTACTCTTCAGCAAACGAGGACGTGCGAAGAAACCGAATTGCAGCAGATTCCTTGCCCTCCATTTGGAAGATATCATGCTGCAAGAACTCCCAGGTAGAAGCACATTCTTGGGGTAGTTCATGTCAAATACATAGAATGCTTTGAAGCACATCAACAGCTGATATTATTCTGATTTGTTCCAAAGCTTGTCCATTGATGATGACAAAGGATTGCGATATCTGCTGGGCGTTTCCCATGGCCATGACAAAGGGATGGGTTTTTGTGGACTCTGCCCGGTTTAGAAATTCCACCATGTTCTTTCCAACCTATAAAAGAGAGTAGATCCAATACAGATTGTTTCAATGGCAATGGTGTCATTATTCAGTTGAAGTCGGTTCAGTGTGGATTCAATTCAGTTCAATAACTGTGTAAAGTTCTTCATGAAATGGAGTTCATCATGATTTCAACAATCAATATTTTTACTTTTAAGTGGTATGCTTTACATTATTCCTTAAATGTCTTGTTTGATCTTGCTTTTTTTTTTTTTTTTCTAGGATCAAAGTTGCTTAATAGGAATTGTTTTGAGGTAATAAAGTTAAACGTACAGTATGGAATTTTTCGCCACTAGGGGTCGCTAACCTATTTACAATAACAAAGGCGTAGTTTGATGATGCAACATTTGCTAAGAATTATGGATCTTGTCGTCAACGTCAAGCCGACCGATCTAATCTATGGATCTAATAATGTTTATGGATGACTGAATACATCGATGCTTTTATCATGACTGTGATATGAAGCAGTTCGGGATTGCTAAGAGACAGCTATCAGCTTCACACGCGACGCGAGTCCCGCATAAGGAATATGGACATTTCATTCTACCGAACTAACGTTACACGCGAGTGCAGAATTACTACTCACAGTCACAGGTCAGTTTATTAGACAAATTAAACTTGTGAGGTAACGCAGCGTTGTTTCACTTGGTTTAACATTACACTATCACACTAAACTGCATTTGAATGTGTTGAAATGTATGTGTTAGTTTGTCTGTATGAGACTAGCAGTAAGCTAGATCAACATTAAAATAACATACAGATCATTTTCTAACATTTCATCATGTTGAGCTATATAACATTGATTAGTTTTATGTAAATGTGCTCACCTGTTAAATAAAGTACATGTAGAAGCGGTCGAAGTCTCGGACGTGGAGCTCTCGTTTATATACTGTCTATGGGAGCTCAATGGCATCTCGAAAACTCTGCGCTGATATTGATTCTCGTTTTAGTTCTCCTTTTGTATCCAAAGTCTGCTTGCCATGGTCCATAATGTTTGAACGAAACAACAACAGCGTGCAAATAGACATTGCGAACTACCGTCAGTCGCTTTGGTTACTATCAGAGGGCTCTGGTTCATAGCTCTGGTTGCCATGGCAGTACGAGCGGAAACCAGGGACAACGCGGATATGACGCCATTGACGGCGACAAAACGGAAATAAAGAAACGGGACGTTTCTCGAATTAAATTACAAATTTCTCCTGGTTTAAAAGTTGTTGGAAACAGTCGGGATAATGTAAGTACACAACAAAAAAAAAATATATAACATAGATATAGTGATTTTTGCTATTTTTAAAGCAAAAAAGTTACATATTGTGGCTTTAAGTCAGATAATGTACTGTACATCCAGCCAGTTTTCATCACAAAATAAACTCCTTCGGGGTGATACGAGATCCCTCCACTTTGTGTTGATTACCCTGTTGAAGTTTTTTCTGCAATATCAACTGGCTGGATGTACAGTATCCCTTGCTTAATGCACAGGCAGTTCCAGTCAGGTTACAAAGCAGTTATGTGGTTTTATACTTACTAGTTGCAATGAAAGCCTTTCTAGCTTCGTCAATAGATGGACGAAAGACCTTCTGACCAATTCTGTACACCGTGGCAAGAAGAAGGGGAAGGACCAAAAGAGCAACATCACCTCTATTCTCTGCAGAAAAGAGACAAAACATCTCAGAATTGGACCAGCAACAACAAATATATACTAAAGTTAGTGCAATAAAATAAATATGCAATAATGATACTGAATACCTAAGGTTGCCTTTTATGTTGTATCGAAAATGTTTTCCAAAGACTGATTCAACTTTTCTTTCTCCCTTTCACTGTAAAAAATTTCTAACCCTCCCAAATCAAAAATTTCAAGTGACCGATAAAATCTAAATTTTTCAATTGGCCCAAGTGGAATTCTTGTTGCAATAGTCTGTTAACATTGGCTCAATGAGAAATAATACGTCAGACTAATTGAAAAATGTAGATGTTATCGGTCACTTTTTTTTTACAGTGTTGGAGTGACTGAGCTTTGTAACCTTACAGATCTTTTTTATGCTCAAACATCGACATAATAACACACTAACTAAAGTTGAAAAGATTAAAAAGCATAATATGGCCCCTTTAAGTAATTCTCCACCCACAAATTTAAATCTCTCATCATTTACTGACATGCTCCCTTTATGTTTTTAGCATTAGTTGAGAGATTTTTTTCCTTTAAAAGAATTAACATGTAGCTACTGCATCTGATATTAATCCAAATGAATCAACATTGAATCAAGATCGGAATCGAACCACAAGCTATAAATTGCTTAACTCAGAAGTTGGCAGCTTTGTGAGCTACCTATATTTAAAGGGGTGGTATAATGCCCTTTTCACAAGATGTAAAATAAGTCTTTGATGTCCCCAGAGTGTGTATGTGAAGTTTTAGCTCAAAAGACCCCACAGATATTTTTATATAGCATGTTAAAATTGTCACTTTTTGAGGGTGAGCAAAAACGCACAGTTTTTGTGTCTGTTCCTTTAAATGCAAATGAGCTGATGCTCCCGGCACAGGGGGCGGAGCTTCAAGAGCTTGTGTCCTTTTACCTCACACACACATGCACTGGAAATTGCAAAAACTTTTAGCCTTTTATGTTCAAACCGAAGTCAGAAAGATGGAGAGAATCAAGAAGATGTGACAACATGAAGACACCATTTCTGAATGGTTAGTTGGTGAATTTCTGTTATGTGTAGTTATCTTAGTCATTGATTAGCATATTAGCGTCTTGATAATCTATAAATCACTTCACGGGGGCGGGGTTTATGTAAATTCTAGGGTTAGTGATGTCACTAACCCGGGAGGAATGTGGTGTACCAGCCGTTTGTTGTAGTCCTTAAAAAGGAATTTAAAAAGGAAAATATCTTCCTTTGCTTTGAACTTTGAGTGTTGAAACTTTGCAGATGTTGTTTATTCTCAAAATATTACATTAACTAAAGTTAAAAAAGTGAAATCATATTCAACCACCCCTTTAACTATAGCACGAAGGCGCGAAGCTCGTGAAACAACCCAGCGTTGCGACTCAGCAGGTTTAACCCAACAACTGGAAAATTAAAACTACCCAGAGGTGTTTAAAATATGATAAAATAACCCAACAAAATTACCCGACAGACTCGACCCAGCATTTTTTAGTGTATGATTACATGTTCCCTGTACCCCTGTTTGATAAGTTTTATGTTTCTGTTCATGGTCAAGTTTAGTTTATTTTTGTATTTGTTCAAGTTTTGGGGGGGGAGGGGATACACCATTCTACAGTAATTTGAAAGTGATTGCAGTACCAGTTTGGCCACAATCTTACATACGGCTCCTTTAATATTATTAATAAATGGACCTTAGATAATATGAACTAACAATGAAAAGTTGTATTTTTATTAACTAACCTTAACAAAGATTTATAAATGCTGTAAATGCATTGGTCATTGTTTTTTAAAAGGTCATAGTTCACCCAAAAATGAAAATTCTGTCATAATTTGCTCAACCTCAAGTTGTTCCAAACCTGTATGCACTTCTCTCTTCTGCTGAACACAAAATAAGATATTTTGAAGAATGTCAGTAACCAAACAGTTGATGGGCCCCATTGACTTTTATAGTTTATTCTTATTTATATTTATATATATATATATATATATATATATATATATATATATATATATATATATATATATATATATATATATATATATATATACTATGCAAGTTAATGTTGCCCATCAACCCATATTCTTAAAAATATCTTTTTTTGTGTTCAGTAGAAGAAAGAAATTGTATATATTTTTTTGGAATTTATAAAATATTTTTTATTACAAAATTTACAGATTTAATTAAATATTACTAAATGTTAATTAAAAGGAAAGTTCTTTAATATGTGTGACTATTTTCCAGAGGTACTGTGGATCGCGCTCCTTCATCAAACACATTTCTTTAATTAGAAATCACTAGGTCTACTACTGGTCAGAAATTTCAAAAGCGTATATATGCCATTATAGTAAGTGATAATTAATAATAATAATTTGTTACATGTATATAGTGCTTTTCTAAGTACTCAAATTGCTTTACATATGGAAGGGGGAATCTTTTCAACCATCACCAATGTGCAGCACCACCTGGATCATGAGACGGCAGCCATATTGTACCAGAACACCCAGCATACACCAGCTTACTGGTGGAGAGGAGAGAGTGATGAAGCCAATCAGCATATGGGGATGATTAGGAGGTCATGATGGACAGAGGCCAAGGGGCAAATTTGGCCAGGATGCCGGGGTTAAACCCCTACTCTTTTTCCGAAGGACATCCTGGGATTTTGAATGACCACAGAGAGTCAGGACCTCGGTTTAACGTCTCACGAAGGACGTATACACTACACCAGGGCTGCCCAATCCTGTTCCTGGAGATCGACCTTCCTGCAAAGTTCAGCTCCGACCCTTTTCAAACACAACTGAAGCAGCTAACAGAGATCTTCGGGAGCACTTGATAATTGCAGACGTGTGTGTTGGATCTGAACTCTGCCGGACGGTAGATCTCCAGGAACAGGATTGGTCAGCCCTGCACTACACAAAGCCAAAACAACATTGAACACACAGATGTGGCATGAGTGAATGAATCAATGGCTGAACAAATCAGTTGAATTAATGAGTCAATGATTCACTCATATGACTTGTCGCCACCTACTGACGCAACAATGTAGCAGAAAGGAAACACTGAATTATGTTTACCCAAAATCTGAAATAGGTGTATGGTTTCCAAAAACAAATCAGAGAGACAGTTGTTTTGATTAATTGCTCAAATGGAACTGATCATAAAATTCATGCTGCTTTTAATGCACATTTTAACTCCAATTGCATTTCCAGAGGGAATGTTTGAAAACTTTACCTTCATGGAGAACTGCACGACTCAAATGGCTCTCTAAATGGGTTTTGACCTTGCTCAACTTTGTTACAACAATCAGTATTAAGCAAGTTTCACACTAATACAGTAAGCTACAGGTAAATCTTACACACATCAACATGCTTTTGTCATCTTTTGTCAAGTTTAATTAATGTGCTGGCTAGATTTACTTATTATAGTCATTAAAACTCAACGAGGATTAATTCAATCGTGGCCACGAATTAAGAACGTCGTAGTAATTAATAAAACTAGCACACGAATTTTAAATTCGTGGGAATTAATTATTAATTCACAGTTAGCAGCTCCCACTTTGCCTATATAAACTTTGCTTCGTTTAAACGTTATACAATAAAACTTAATTGAATATCGGTACTCACAGTCTGATTGGCGTCCATGTCGTCCATCTTAAATTAGTGTTTTTGGTGATCCAGTTCGGTAGGTGACGCTGTCACAAAGCAAAAAACTAGGGGTCCTGAAACTGGGTTCCTGAAACTGGGGTCCTAGAACTGGGTTCCTGGAACTGGGGTCCTGGAACTGGGTTCCTGAAACTGCAGCCTCCGGTTGTGCAGGAATACCCTTCTCAAAAACTGTCAGTCTGTTTTGCAGCAGTCAGGAGAACATTGTCAATAAGAAAGCAAGAAATACTTGTCATATATCGTTAATGAATATTTTTATTATTATTATTATTAATTAATCAATGGTTTGTCCACCATTTTGTTTTGTTTTTTTGGATGTATTAATATGTAAATTCTGTATACTATTGTATTGGCCTACTACTAAATTTCATTGGTGAATAAAAAAATTTATAAAAAAAAAACGGACAGTCTGTTTATTATATTACATTATATTATATTATATTATATTATATTATATTATATTATATTATATTATATTATATTATATTATATTGTTATAGGTAAATGTTTAACTCATTACTACAAAAAAATAAAATAAATACTGAAAAAAATCTTCATGACCTAAGAATATAGTGCTGGTTGAAATTAAATTCGATTTTATGTATTTGTGCAATACAATTTATATATATTTTTAATATATTATCTTATTATATTTTACAAATATAGCATATTAAAATGATATTGAAACACTTTTTATGTAATGTTTAAAAATATTTTTTAAATATATTATTCTAGCTATCATAATGTAGATACATTTAAACATAGCCTATTGGTATCAGGCCTTCTTTAAAAAAATATTTAAAAAAATAATACTATTAACAGATTTCGGTGCTCAGAACTGCAACAACAAAAGTACACAAAAAGGGATTTTGAATAAATATTAAATTTGTGTGAATATTGAGTTGCATTTTAGAGCCCATTTCAATAAGCGGTTGACAGAGACCTCTGGTGGAGAGATGAACGCACTGCACTGGGTGTCACAAGCCCATTTCACCGTGAAAAAATATTAGACAAAATATGCCCCACAACTTCACCTGCCATTAGTTGTTAAAAAAAAAAAGTAACAATTAACGTTAAAAATAAAGGCTTCTTTGACCAAATAAGAGATTTCAAGTAAAGCTAGGCTACTATAATATGGCCACAAGGTGTTATTAAATGATAGAAATTATAAAAATCTATTATTTTTATATTGTTTTGAAAGTGTGGTAGTTGAGTGTGCAATAATTCCCAATGTCAAAATTTCAAAATTATTATCTTTCAATTTCTGAAGTTATAAATGCGAGCGCGTTGGGCGCGACGCTCAATCAGTCTCGCGCTACACGATTGACATCATGGCGTCTTGCGCTGTACAGCTGGTGAGCATAATGTCTCCGAAATGTAACTGAAGTACTCATTTAACCGTGTACGCGTGTTATAATCTAATAATATTTGTGTTGTTCTGCCTGAAATAACCTTTAAATGCCTTTGTTGATTTACTGAAGTTTAACGGCGTCAACCGTAATGATGTGGTTGTGCCCCTACAATCATTTATTTTTTTTACATTTTACCAGATTGACAAAGTGACTAGGAGGAAGGGGGAGAAAAATAAATTTGAAACAAACATTTTGAAGGACCCTTGTATAAAGCATCCTTTACAAAACAGGTGTGTTCAGGCTGATTACGTTTGAAAATGTTGAGACATCCTCTCTCTACCATGTCTGATTAACTTACTCTTTTCTTGTTCCTTGTGTCATGTTGTACCGTTTTTGTACTGTGTGTAGATGGGGTCTTTGGTTCTACAAGCACGATAAGAGCAAAATGTGGCAAGACAATCTACGGCTCATCACCAGGTTCGACACAGTTGAGGACTTTTGGGCGTAAGTTCACGGTCACTTGTTTGCAATTAGACAAAAAACAAACCCAGTTGTCCATTTGCTTTGAGAACAAGGGTTTTCAAACTTCTTGGAGTCTTTTTTCCAAAAAAATTTCAAGGACCCCCTCATATTTATAATAGTGATTAAACCCAAAGTTAATGCAGGTGAGAGTAATAAACATAATATGGACAGTCGGATTGACAGGGTTATTAAAGGTATTAGTGGAGGATCTTTCCGAATTTTAGATAAGACCCGCCCTCTCCACTTTTTGAATAAGTTTGATTGATTCACCAGAATGATTGACAATTAGGAGGACCAATAGTATAGGTGATCCACCCGGAAGTAAAAAATCCTCCGCTATACCTTTAACAGAACAGTTATTGTAAGGGAAGGTTTATCACTGAATTTTATCGTACTTTATCTACTCTTTGAACCGCATTATGGCAATAATGAGCACTGTAAACCGCTTTCTTACCTGTACATGACTGCGTTTTGCTGACGGACCGGCAGTTTCTTTCAGTTTTTCCCCTCTGTGTTCATGGTCATCCAGTTCAGGTCAAATATTGATTATAAACAGAGGTTTTTCAGATTTTCCGTCGCAGTGCTCTCTCCATATTTATGATTCTCTGTAGCTCTTTAGTCTCCATCACTGGAAACTGGAAATAACTCACTCCCGCTTAACGTTTACTATTTGAATTAAATAACCATTATGACTAAAAGTTTGCTAAGAAGTATTTCCTACTATAGCAAGGCAGTATTTGACGCTAGTTAACATGCCCAGTGGGTTTATGGGTGTTAACGTTTTCTTACCTATTTGGCAAAAGTGAAGACGACAGCCTTTTTTCTTAATTTTCTCTAGTCGGGTAGCACTGATTTTAAAAGCCCATTTTGCCAGCCGTGAAGTACTCCTTTAAAAGTTATAGTTACAAATGCTCAGTTACAATTTACACATTTCAAATAATTGACAAAATACCAGAAGTCATGCATTTCACAGAAGAGGGTTGTGGACCCAAGTTTCACTTACAAAGTTTATTATAGGCTAAGGAATAGAGTTCACTGCTTCTGTACCATCCTGGCATTTAATTTTTCCTCACGGATAATGATTCTTACAATTTAACCTGTAACCCCCGTTTTTAGCACGACTATGAAAATCACGACAGCCTTGCATTAATTAGAGTTTTCCTCCACTTAAACACCCAGAGCCCATGACTGAATGAAAAGCAGACATTAATGAAAATTCTCTCCACTGTTGTGTAAAGTTAAACCTGTGAATTCGTCAACATGTTGTTAATGACAATTTCAAAATAACCGTTCTATCCCCTGCTTTGATTTTCCATGTTTTCTTGTTCATATGTTTAATTAAATATGTTAATGAAACAGTCGCTGTTCAAATATTGAAGACTGAATTAAATATAGTTATTCAAGGATTTGATTTAAAAAATGTGTGGTAAAAGGTTACAATCCTCAGGCTTTTGGCACCATCTGCAGGTTAACCATTACATTTTAGAATGACTTTGTAAATTTTTTGTTGATGCACTTTTTTTTTGCAATTTAAAATGGCTCAATGGGCAACCAAATGCTATTACAATTTACGTTGTTAATTTTACCAGTATTGTGCAATAATATCATAAGATGTATTCGTTATCAGAGTTTTTTTTTTTTATCTGAGCATTATTGCCACATTATGTATGTATTTTAAGTCATTTAAAAGGCTTAAGATTTAACCAAAAAAAAGTTAATTCAACATTTCTATTGTTAGCAGATTGTGTACTTTGTCTTTTTCGTCTTTTTAATCTTCCTGGGTGTCGAAGCAGCAGCAATATGGGATGTTTATCATGTAACGCAGTTCAAATCACATTATGACAATTGTGAAATGACCTTTTGGCCAAATTAAGCAATCTTTCAAACACCCTCAGCAAACCTGGAGCTCCTGTGAAAAAAAAACAAAAAAACATTTTAAATAATCAGAGAAATCATAATTGCGTATTTTTCCCGAATCGTTCATCCCTATATCAGTTGGATTAATTGCTGTGGTTGTAAATCCTAAGAGCCTAGGTGGTTCTTCACCGGAAGGCCTCAACCTCTACACTTGATAGACGTTTGAATTCTCCACTAAATATGAAGGTGTTTGTCAAATTCCTCTGCAAAATGTTTTTCTGTTTCAGATTATACAACAACATACAGCTGCCAAGCAAACTGTCCTCTGGCTGTGACTACTCGATGTTCAAGGTGAATCTGGTGTAACTTGCTTCGTACTACTTTTCTTCAGTTTTTTTTAACACTGTGCATATCTGTCCCGTTAATGACTGAAGGATTGTTTACAGTTCAAAACATGGCTGTCTACATTTAGTTCTCTTAATGTAATTCTGTTTGCTCTCAAGAAATGTAATTGAATAATTCATATTACACTTCCATAGTGACTCTTTGTAAAGCATTTTCTTTGTTTCTTTACAGGATGGCATAGAGCCCATGTGGGAAGACAGAAGTAATAAATGTGGTGGCCGCTGGTTGATTACTCTAGCCAAGCAGCACAGACACACTGAACTTGACCGGTTCTGGCTGGAAACGGTCAGAAACCATATATTTCCTTGCTTTATTTAACCTTTGGGATTTAATTGTTTTGTCTGTTGGAAAAAGTTAAAATTCTCTTCTTTATGATTATAAATGATCAGAACGTATCATTGTGTGTATGAAAATATTTATTACTTTATGTTCAGAAAGCTGCTTTTGTTAAAGCCTGAACTACAGCTAAATGTATGCTGAATATACGTTTGTTCTTGTGGCAGATGTTGTGTCTTATTGGAGAGGGCTTTGGCTCCTTCAGTCGGGATATCTGTGGAAGTGTAATCAATATCCGTGCCAAAGGGGACAAAATTGCCATCTGGACCTCCAATGCTGAGAACAGTGAGACCGTTACATACATTGGGTAAGCATGCTTTTAGTTCTGTTGTATAAACACAAGCATTAGCTGTTAAATCCTGCTTTTTATGGCCAACACTTCTGCTTTATTTATTTATCAGACAATATGAATTCATGTATGGAAGCTTGTTTCCGCCACGAGAAAAAAAAAACTAAGGTAATTGTGACCCTTTTATCTCCCAACGTGTTTTTTTTAACACACAATTGTGAGTTTACATCTCACACACCCCACCTCCACCAGAATTGAGTTAATATCTCAGCATTTTGATAAAGAAAAAAGTCATAATTATGAAATATAAACATGCAATTCTGACTTTTGGTTTTGCACTTTGGAATTTATTACTCCCAATTCAGATTTTTCGGACTCAGAATTGAGATATAAACTCGGAAATACTTGTTTTAAAGTCTGAATTGTGAAAAGAAACTCGCAATTGTAAGATAAAAGTCAGAATTGTGGGATTAAAAGTTGCAATTACCTTATTATTTTTATTCCGTGGCAGAAACAAGCTTCCATATGAATGAGGGCTTACATCTGACATATATATTATGATATGCGTTTATGGGTTTTTTGATTTCATATATTTGGACGTCTTTTGAATGATGTCAGGCAGAGCCAGATGTAAGCATTTGACCACTCATGGTGCTGTAAACATTAATGATCATGAGAAAGGAATTTGTGCCTAGCAACCTAATGAAGCTAATTATCCATCATATCAGACGGATGGGGAACAGCCTGCAGTCCTCGGCTGCTAGGATATACTGTACAGCTGCGAGATTCCCAATCTAAAGTGTAAACAGTATTTGATCTAAAGCATTTTCTACTAAAGTCAGAGCAGATTCGGGTTTATCATTGTTTAAGGCACACTTGCTAGGGTTGGGCATTGACACATTTCATGATTCGATTTTGATTCACAAGCTTGCGATTCAATTTGATTCAATGTTGATTAATTTGGGAATGTCTCCGGTACAGTACACGCCACAAAGTTTTGATCTTTCATCAACTGAAAACAGCGTAGTACAGCTGTACAATTCTGGATAAATTGAGAATTCAGTTTTTCTTGTTTCAAATAGAGATCACAATTCTCCTATGAGTTGAAAGTGTAATTTTTTTTGAATTAAGGATTCAATGACTCACTCATGAAGACTTAACTTGTTTCAATACTGGATGAATCAGCCTTTGTTAAATGTATTTGTCATTGAAGCATTCATTCAAGGGATTCATTTAAAGTCACTTGTCGCCACCTACTGGTGTAACAACGTAATTGATACCATCTTCATTTGAAGCGTCGAGTTTTTTTCCCAAAAGGTGATCTGCTCTATTTCGATAGCCTCCATAGACATCAGTGTTTATATCTGAACTATAAACTTTTATTCCAGTACTTCTGTGATTTAATTTGAGTATTTGTAGCACATAACCATACTGAAAAGACTGTTTGTGAAGTCGTTTCATACCTAAACATTCCTGCTTTCTCTGGCTCAGCGGAAGCACCAACGCAGATTTGAGGTTTAATAGACACAGGTGAATCGTTGTCATTTAGGAATAAGATCGTGTAGGTGTTTGAATCGAGATTTCGATCAATCGTGATTCGTGCAGCTCTACAGCATGGACTAAAAGATCAATTCTTGTGATTTAAGAATAGAAATCGGTTCATCGAAATGAGAATCGATTAAAATTGAGAAATCAATATTTTTAACCGAGTCCTAGTACTTGCCTTGCGCAGCACTCTTCACTTGAAGACCACAGAAATCAGGAGTAAACATTTGCCACTGTCGATAGAAGAGTGCAGATCTGTTGGCTGTTCTCCACCAAAGCATCAGTACATGAACCTGATGTGGGCCAGTGGAGTGAGAAAAAGGAGGTGTGACTTGGTAGTATTTAGTGTGATGTTGAACAGAAACACTCAGGGGTTTTGATGACATTCCAAATCCCATAACTTATAAAAAAAAAAAAAAAAAAAAAAAAAAAGCGTTTTCCAAAAGGTCGGCAATCTCAGCGATGCCATTTTGGGTTCTTAAAGAACCGGTTTTAAAATTTTATTTATTTTTTCTTTGTGTGAAGGTCATTTTTAAAATCTAAAGAACCCCTTTTCACTATAAATAAACTTTTGTGCAATGAAAATGTTCCATTGATGTTTAATGTTTTTCATGGAACCTTAGTTGCCAATAAAGAAGCTTTTTAAAAAATATACAAGTTCCCAAGAAGACTTGTCTGCTCTACAAGTTGTTCACTTCTCTCATATTGCTTCCCTTTCAGTCAAAAGTATAAAGAAAACCTTGGACTCCCGCAGAAACTTGTCATTGGATATCAAGCCCATGCGGACACTGCAACCAAGAGCAACTCCATAACCAAAAACAAGTTTGTTGTTTAAAAGTGGGCTTTAGTTTGATGCTGTTGCAGGGGCCTGGATGTTTATATTGGTATACGTTTAGTATTCTTGTATTCAGATGTTTTTTGTTACTTTGTGGGGCTGTAACTTGTGGCATTTAAATTCACATTGATATGCAAGACTTTGTAAATGTTTTAGTTGTACTTTTTTTGCTGTGGTGAAGGGCTGTAAAATGCTAAGACCTTCTTTTTTTTTGAAAATTAAAACTTGATCTACTTTTGCAAATGTTTCTGTGGCTGTATGCTTGTGTGCAAAGAACATGCTTTGGCTATCCTTTAAGTTAAAACAAGTCTTAAAAATATGCTTCACTGTTAATTTCAAAGATGGAAGGATGGATGGAGGGATGGAATGGAATGGAAGGATGGATGGAAGGATGGATGGATGGAAGGATGGAATGGATGGATGGATGGAAGGATGGAAGGATGGAGGGATGGAAGGATGGATGGAAGGAGGGAGGGATGGAATGGAATGGAAGGATGGATGGATGGATGGATGGATGGATGGAAGGATGGAGGGATGGATGGAAGGAGGGAGGGATGGAAGGATGGATGGATGGAAGGATGGATGGAATGAAGGAAGGATGGAGGGAGGGATGGATGGAAGGATGGATGGAATGGAAGGATGGATGGATGGAAGGAGGGAGGGATGGAAGGATGGATGGAAGGATGGATGGAATGGATGGATGGATGGAAGGATGGAGGGAGGGATGGATGGAGGGATGGATGGAAGGATGGATGGATGGATGGATGGATGGATGGAAGGATGGATGGAAGGAGGGAGGGATGGAAGGATGGATGGAAGGATGGATGGAATGAAGGAAGGATGGAGGGAGGGATGGATGGAAGGAAGGATGGATGGATGGAATGATGGATGGAATGTGGTGTGATTTATTGGAAACAAGGAACAACCCTTTGGTATTATGGAGGTTATTTCAATAAGCTGATTTTTGTGAGTTATCATTGAACTGGTGTCCATGTAAACATGCTCATCTTCAATGTCACAAAGTTGCTTATTTGATTAGTTAGCTGGAGTGTAGAAGCTAATCTTTCATTAACGGTTTATAATAAGGTCTCATTTGTTAACATTAATGTATTGACTAACTATGAGCAATACGTTTGTTACAGTATTTATTAATCTTTTTTGAATGTTAGTTAATACAAAATTCATGTTAGTAGTATTGTTCGTTCTTAGTTTGTTAAAGTAATTAACTAATGAAAGTGAAACCTTATTGTAAGTTGTTCCCAATCTTTTTAAGTTTCTGTCCAGAACATTTCTTTGTTTAAAGGAATTTAAGTCTTAATCTTAAGGCTCTTGAGAATGTTAATTCAAATATAGTAGTATTTTGATTAGAACGCATTTTTCAGCACTTAACTGTCCTGGTGAAATTGCTTTAGTGACTAACGAGCCTGGGTTGGTACAAAAAGGCATGGTTCAACAACAGTAACCATTCGTTGAATTATATTAAATCCTCAAAACAAAGCTTGCGTGTGTTATGAGTGCTTGCTTGTCATGATCCTGCCAGTTACGGTGTGTGTCTATTCGCCTGTCTTGTTGGCAAAGGCAATTTACACTAACTCCGCCCACCAAAGTCTGGTTGGGCCACACAAGATAAAAAAAAAAAAAAGAGAGTTTGAATACGCCTTTTGCCAAACTCTTTTCTCCCTTTTCCGATCACATATCAGTTCAGAAAATCTTTTATTTTCAATAAAAATAATGAAAATATTTGAAAAGTGGAAATAAAGTGCCTAACGACTGTTTAATATCGGTTAGGGGAAGGTGTTTTTTAATAATTTAGTCATTTACACTATTACTGCATCCTGTTAATGTACAACAATACTGAGGTGCAAGTAGTATCTGCCAAAAGTAGCATCTAACTATTTGCACTTTCTGCTACATAGTGTAAATAGAATATATCACTATATTCACTTAGTGAAAATAGCATTTATAGATATTTGCACTTAGTTTAAATAGCATCTATTGCTAAGAAAATATGCTATTTTTCACTTAGTGTAAATGGCCGCTGCCTAAAAATGAGCACTTTTAAAGTTGAAACTAGTAGCTACTTTTGGGTACAGTTTTATTAAATTATTATTTTGGCCTTTGTTTCACCATAAGAAATTAGATATTTCTGCTAAGACATTCAGCTTTAGGCTCACTTCTGTTTTTTTTGTGCAAATCTGCATTATGGAAGCCTTTTATTCTTTTGGGTTTGAAGTGTGGTGACCATTTTAATATTTCAGCCATGTTGTTGGAGGTGACTGAAATAGGAGTGACCACAGGATGACCAAAACCAGCCAGAGGAAATGGACTGATGTCTCAGGTTAATGTTTAACCCTTCTCATAGGAACAGCACACACAGTCACAGCACTCAGCATTAATGGAGGAACTCAAAAAATGATCTAACATTCAAAGTAGAGGCAAATAATGATTCACAAAATTATGGTTCAGCACTACCAACAGTTGGTTGTTTCCGTTGTTAATTGTTTGTCTTAATATTCACTAGGTGTTGTGTAAAGTGATCTTGCTTTTTTCTTT
Organism: Leuciscus idus; assembly: GCA_021554675.1. NCBI lineage: Eukaryota > Metazoa > Chordata > Actinopteri > Cypriniformes > Leuciscidae > Leuciscus > Leuciscus idus. Next base: position 5,284,677 of record CM038624.1, read on the forward strand.
TTGTACGGAATTCGTGACTTGATGCTTTTGTTGCTAAGGTAAGTGTCTTTGTTTTGCACTGTTTTTAATACTTATCGGGTATATAATGCAATTTGATTTATATAAAGCTTTTAAAAATTATTTTCAATTGTGATGCCTGCCTTTGTGCAAGGAAACGACAATTATATGCAAATAATCTATCTAGCTACTTTTCAGAGAGAAAGTTTTTTTTTAAATTGGGTATAATCTCCATTGTGTGTGGGTTCACTATGAAGGCTGGCATGTTTTGCATGTATTTAAAGAGTTTTGAGCAGATTTGTCATTGGGCCTCATTCATGAAACCATAGAAGTTCTTAAAACTATTCTTAAAATTATTACCACAATCCAACAATTTGTGGACAAATGGTTTGTCGAATGATTTACACAGATATTTGTGCAATCCTTCATGAATGAGGCTAATTGCATTTTTTAGTACTTGATTACATTCTAAGAGAGTGTACAAAAAATCTCGTCCTCAAACTTAAACTTTTATTCATCAATACTCTCTGAATTTGCAGATGCACCCCATTCTCTAAATGTTAAACCACCCTTAACCTTTTTTCCAGGGACTTGACCAGTTTTTTTGTGGAATAGCCAAATCCTGCTGGAGCATATTTCCAGAGTTAATGAGCTGGATTCTAAAACGTTACACCTGGGAAGTGACACTAAACTGGCCATAGTATCACACAGAGATCCAGCAGTGGGAAGGTTAGTCATGTGGAACCCTCAACCTGAAAGAAACCATGCGGATATTTTCAGATATGAACAAAATTGTGATACCCACCAACATGGAGAAACTGTCACTGAGGTTTAAAAAAAAAAAAAACAAGCTCATCCTTTTCATATTTTAATCCAGCAAGTGGTGTTAACATCTCTGAAATAAAATGGCTCTATTGCATTGTTAGACCAATGTTGTGTAAAAATGTATTACCTCTTGACAGTCCAAACAAATTAAATATTAAATATTACAAATTGTAGTTAATTCAGTGACATTATTTCTATTTCGTTCACCATGGAAGGTCAAGTTGAGCTATTGCATCACGCTATAAATGGCACTACACAATTCTACACAAATCAGTGTTCTATTTATTACAAAATTTCTCATCAAATTAGTTTTTATTTATTTATAGCGTTTATACATTTATTCCTAAATAATAACTAAGAACACTGTAACAAATGTCATGTTTATTATATTTAATGGATGTTCAGCTGTTCTTTTAATAGTGAACTTAATTTTGGATCATCAGTCATCAAAGCTCTCTCAATATCACAGACACTGAGATGTGCCTTTAACTGATTACTCAGTAAAAAAAAACGAACAGATCATGAAATTATTTACTTTAGTAGATTACGTTGTATTCATTGTTACCGCAAATCTGCGTCAGATTAGTAACAGACTAGATTCCAGTTGTGAGTGGAGCATAGGGCACACCAATTGCGATTTTAGTGTTACGGCTCATATTTGGCACTAATTCAAATGTAACAATTTATTATGTCAGGTATATGTATCATGCCAATTTCATAATCAGTTCGAAGATAATCAATACAATAACATCAAATGCTCAGAGATAAAGAGTAAAAGATGTACCTTACTCAAGAAATACATGATGCTGAGTGACTCAACGTTATGGGTCAATCAGACCGAGACAGAAACTTCTTTCACATGGAAACATTTGCTATCAATGGGAATTTGCATTCAGAGTTTACACCTTTTGATGGCCGGATGCCATTTGCCTGGAAGACAAACCCTCCTCTGTGTGCATGTCATCTCTAAACTCTTAAAAACGTTATTACTTTTTGGTTTGCTTCTGTGGAGACATTTCAAATGATACCAAACATGTATAATACTGTATGATAATTATTCACATTAAACCATATAGATTTTGGGGTGAATTTTGGTGATCTCAGCATGAGAGAGAGAAGGAACGGGGGAAGAGGGAAAGAGATGTAGATTAGGATGATACTGAGGTGAGACTTGCGTCTCAAATGGTGATGCTAACTTCACGAGAGAGTTCAATTGTTATTTACTCTTCCAATTTTTTTAAGGAGGCACTGCCTCCCTTGCCTCCTCGGAGGATAATATCACACAAGCAAGTCTGCAGAAAGAGTCACTGAAAAATCCCCACCACTGTTGACTGACAGCCTGTGTGGAATGAGCAAAAAGATTTTGAACAATACCTTACAAACCTTTAAAGACAGGCCTACTGTCAGTTAAGAGGATGTTAAAGGTGCTCTAAGCGATGTCACACGATTTTTAGGCCGAAACATTTTTTTGTCACATACAGCAATCATCTCACTATCCACTAGCTGCCTGTCCCCTGAACACACTGTAAAAAAACGCGGTGTCTGTAGACAGCCCATGCTCCACAAACAGCAACAAAAACAACTGGCCCAGCCTGGACCACAAAACACAACAAACAGTGTTCCAGCCAATAACCGACAAGAATGTGGGGGGTTAGTGCGCGTGCACATGAAGGGGGGTGTGGGGAGTGGAGGAGAGAGAAGGATGAAGAGGGAAGTTAGCCAGAGGAGAGATATCCTAGACAACGACTAACGTTAGAATTATATTCTCTTGAATTTTGATATGGCCGACACACGACCAAAGAGACGACGTTCCGATGAACAAATAGCAAAGAAGAGGGAAAAGGAGAAGGAACGCGATAAGTCCCGAATTTACATCGGAAAAGCCTGTTTCAGGAAGCACAGAAGGGAGGGGGAGGGGACGGGATGAGGAGGGGGGAGGGAACGGGATGAGGAGGGGGGAGGGTCGAGCTAGCCTCCGTTTTATGTGACAATACTTCGAACGTCAACAAGAAGTGACATCACCCAACATCGCTTAGAGCACGATGGTATATGCTTTTGATGCGGTCATTTAAAAAAATAATACTACTTGTATTCAACAGCAAAATTCTGGTGAAATAAACAAATTATCTATGATTCTGCAAAGAAATCTCCACCAATCAGAGAATCGAAAAAGTGGATGGGCACTGTTGCTGCTTGGCCAATCAAATTCAAGAACTGTTGTATCAGTATAAACATTCATTGTTTTTGCTGTTTTGTTCAATTAACTAAGTATCCCTTTTATGTTTTCTTTAGGAATATTCAGCATTCAACCAATCGCTGTGTGGCGAATCAAAAATCAAACTACTGTAAATTCCTTTCATGGGCCGTGGTTTCCTCAATCCATCACACAATGAACAGAAGAGGAGTTTACTGGAGGAAGGAATGAAAGGATCAGCAGATCCGCAAATAAACCCGTACATGATCAGCAATGTGGGTAGACTCCCCAGCTCCTTCACCACTCAAGAATGTGTTGGTGCATCTGACACTTTGCATATCTGTTGATTCCATCAACTAAAGAAATTGCATTTTAAATAAATAAATTCTGGTTGAAGAAGGATTTGAAGAAACTAGAGTAAATTCCAAGACTTGCTGCTCTGCCAACATCTACCTTGCTCCATGAAGGACGCATTAGAAACCAACTGAAGCAATGAGGTTTCAACTGAAGTATTACTTGCATTACCTGGTTCTATTGGGCTTCAGCTGTGTAATTTCTACCTATGGCCCATATCAGAGGGCCCAGAAGACAGGGGACATACTGCTGGGGGGGCTTTTCCCGATACACTTTGGGGTGGCCTCCAAAGACCAGGACCTTGCAGCAAGGCCAGAGTCAACCGAGTGTGTCAGGTAGAAACACAACATGCTAAACTTTTCAAAAGTTTTTAAGTGGTTTTCAAGGGCTTTTAACTGACCTTTGGTAATTAACACAATACTTTTACCCTTCACACAATTTTTGCGTTTTATGTATTTGGGGAAAAAATGTATTTCCAGCCATAGCAAATGCCACTCTTAAAGGGATAGTTCACTCAAAAATGACAATTCTGTCATTAATTACTCACCCTCATGTCGTTCCAAACCAGTAAGACTTTCGTTCATCTTCAGAAAACAAATGAAGATCTTTTTGATGAAATCTGAGAGCTTTCTGTCCCTCCATTGACCTCTACACAACTACCTCTTTGACGCTTCAAAAAGTTAATAAAGAGATCCTAAACTAATCCATATGAATTGAGCGGTTTAGTCCAAATTTTCTCGATCGCTTTATATGATGAACAGATTTAATTTAGGCTTTTATTCACATATAAACATTCATCAACTCATCCATCAGTTGTGGTAAACGGAAGCTCAAGCATGTTTTGCTTGACGTGTGAGAACCAATGATGTTCATTCTCGTGTTACGCATCATGTTTGAGCTTCAGCAAGAGGTCTCGCGCGTCAAGCAGGTTCAGTTGAGCTTCTTTTTATGTTCGCTGATCAATGTTTAAGTGTGAATAAATTAAATTTGTCATCAGAGAGAGAAAACTGTCAGATTTCATCAAAAACATCTTCATTTGTGTTCTTAAGATGAATAAAAGTCTTACAGGTTTGGAACAACATGAGGATGAGAAATTAATGACAGAATTAACATTTTTGGGGGAACCATCCCTTTAAGAACTTTAATCAGCATAGAAAGCCATATTTAGTATGAGGATAATGATCATATTTTGTGTCTATCTCACAGCCTTTTTTCTTTTGTGTCAAATTAAACATGTTTAGTCAATTCTAGGTCCATTCCTTATTGTTTAACTTGACTACTGTAAATGAAAAATATGACTCAAAGTGTGAGTCTTTATCGAACTACACTTTCTTTTTCCAGGTATAACTTTCGTGGATTCCGTTGGCTGCAATCTATGATCTTTGCTATAGAGGAGATCAACAACAGCTCTACTCTTCTCCCAAACATCACGCTTGGCTATCGTATATTTGACACGTGCAACACTGTCTCGAAGGCCCTGGAGGCGTCGCTAAGCTTTGTTGCACAGAATAAGATTGATTCACTCAACTTGGATGAGTTCTGTAACTGCACAGGGAACATCCCATCCACCATTGCAGTGGTTGGGGCGTCTGGATCTGCAGTGTCTACAGCAGTGGCTGACCTAGTGGGCCTCTTCTACATTCCTCAGGTTCTTTTGCATTTTTAACATCAATTAGAGTAGTGTCTGTGGGAAATTAAAAAGTAAGAAATGGGCTTGTTAAATGTATTATGAATCAGCTAATTTTGGAAGAAGATTTTAAAGACAACAGTTGCATTACTGGATTACCTTAAAGAAATGCTTTAAGGCAAGACACCACAGGTGAATTGGGTAAAACTTTTAACTAATAGATATCACTATTCTTCTTTAGTTGATTAATCGCTGTATTAGTGACAATTGTTTTGTATTACAAGTTCTATGGAATGTTATGTTTCAATGATGCGTCATTAAATACGCACTAATTTGCATACTTTCTGAACATTGGATAAAGCCGGGTTCAAAATTATTTTTTCATTTTATTGACACAGTAAAGGTTTTTACAGAGGGGATTTTGGATATCTCTTTTTATCATTTCATAAATCAGAAACAAATGTCAACAGCCAGAAAAAAAAGAAAAACAAAACTTTTTCACAATGTGTATAGGAATAAAATGTTTTATAAATCAGGTGAGGGATATATGACCGAACCCCCTGAGTAAAAACTTTCAGAATATAGATAGGAGTAAAAGAGTAAAGTTGTATGGAAAGAGTATGTAAGTGCTGCTAAAGTAAAGATTTCTGGCTAATTTTGAGAAAATAGCCTTTAAAGATATGTATTGTAATCGAAATTTAACAATGCAAATGGATAAAGTGTAATAAAATAAGCACTTAAATGTGTACTTTGGATGCTTTTTTTCTTTCCACTTGTTATGGAAGAAAATTAGCTCAATCTCAAAATTGAACAATTCATGAAAAAACAAAGGTTTTGTCTGTAGTGTCTTGCTTTAAAGGAGTAGTTCACTTAAAAATAAAAATTCTGTCAGTTACTCACTATTATGTCATTCCAAACCTATATCCATTTTTTTATGTGGAACTCAAAGGGAGAAGAAAGTGTCTGTATAGTGGCTGCGAATGTCTGAGACGTTAAAGTAGTCCATGCAACTCATGCACTATAGAAGGCATAAGTATTCTGAAGCCAATAGCTGAGTGTGATGAACAGACTGAAATTATTAACCTATAACGATAACTGATGAACCTTATGTGTCAAATGAACATCAATGACCTCAAACCTCATTGTTTCTAACACGTCTCTTGACGTTGTCATATCAAACCTCACATTAAGCTTCAGAAAGCGCAATATTTGATTTGAAAGCTAAAGGGTAAGGGTACATTTTTTTAATTTAAGTCTTTTCCTCAATGCTTGTAAAAAAAAAAAAATTGCTATGGCTTTGGAGGACTTGGAATATAGCATTAGACATCCATACTTTTTTTGTGTCCTTTTTGGAGCTTGACAGATATGGTCACTATGAATTGTCATTTTATGAAAAAGCTGCATGAAAAATTACACTGAAAAAGAAATATATGTAATTTTTTTACATTTTTGTAAACTGTCCCTCTCCTCTACTGTCTTTCAGATCAGCTATGCTTCGTCCAGTCGCCTTTTGAGCAACAAGAATCAGTACAAATCCTTCATGAGAACTATCCCCACAGATGAGTATCAGGCTATTGCGATGGCTGCCATCATTGACCACTTCCAGTGGAACTGGGTGATTGCTATCGCCTCTGATGATGAATATGGCCGTCCGGGGATTGAAAAGTTTGAGAATGAAATGTTTCATAGGGACATCTGCATAGATCTCAATGTTTTAATTTCACAATACATTGATGAAGCTGAGATTCGCCGTCTGGCAGACCGCATCGAAAACTCCACCGCCAAGGTCATTGCCGTGTTTGCTAGCGGACCAGATGTCGAGCCACTTATTAAAGAGATGGTGAGGCGAAACGTCACAGACCGGGTCTGGTTGGCGAGTGAGGCATGGGCCAGCTCTAGCCTGGTTGCCAAGCCAGAGTACATAGATGTCATGGGAGGAACGATTGGCTTTGCACTGAGGGCTGGGCACATACCCGGCTTTAAAGAGTTCTTACAGCAAGTCCATCCAAAGAAGTCCAGCCATAATGAATTTGTGAGGGAATTTTGGGAGGAAACTTTTAACTGTTACCTAGAAGATAGTCCAAGGAATGAGGACAGTGAAAATGGCAGTACCAGTTTCAGACCTCTGTGCACTGGTGAAGAGGACATTGCAAGTGTTGAGACGCCGTACCTGGACTACACGCACCTAAGGATTTCTTACAATGTGTACGTGGCTGTTTATGCCATAGCACAGGCTCTTCAGGACATACTCACCTGCACACCTGGAAAAGGATTGTTTGCTAATGGCTCTTGTGCAGACATTAGGAAAGTTGAAGCTTGGCAGGCGAGTTACTTAGCATACAACATAGGTTCCCCTCTTCTCAATTCTAGGAAAGTTTCATACAAATGTAATGATATTCATATGCCTCTCTTTTTTTTATTCTAAAAGGTTCTGAAACAGCTGAGACACCTCAACTTCATAAACAGCATGGGGGAGAGGGTGCGTTTCGACAACGGCAGTGAGCTCTCAGCAAATTATACCATCATAAACTGGCATCGATCACCTGAGGATGGGTCTGTTGTATTTAAGGAAGTTGGTTATTACAGCATACATAACAAGAACGGGGCCAAACTTTCCATTGACAAGACAAAAATACTGTGGAACGGCCACCTTACTGAGGTAAGCAACAGCTCCCGAATTTCTTGGCACATAGTTCACACTGTCAGTCCAAATCCGATTATTTGTGTATCCGATTGGAATCTAATCTAAAATTATTGATGTCCACACTGTGTGTCGCAACTGTTCAGATCCGATTTGTGTGTCCACGCAGCTCTTTCGTTTTCCAGAATATCTGCATTGGTTTCTATGGCAAGAAGGAAGTTGGTAGGAATACGCCAAATACAACAACAACCGCAACATGGAGGGGTTTGCAATAGAGATGTCTTATTTAAATTTTACAACATGACAATGTGCCTCTCTGGTCTACTGTGTCTTCTGAGGCAGCGGCAGAACCAGAACTGGCTCTGCTCACTTTTACCTAAACTCGTGACTTCAGACTTACGTGCCATCCAGAAACTTGCGCTCTGCAAGTGAACGTCGTCTTGTGGTGCCATCTCAAAGAGGCACAAAATCTCTTTCTCGGACCTTTACCTTGACTGTTCCCTGCTGGTGGAATGATCTGCCCAACTCAACGAAAGAAACGACTGAAGACGCATCTTTTTCAGCAACACTTGATCCATTAATACTAATGCCGCGTTCCAGGCAACCTGTAACCCGTGTTTTTCCAACCTTATACCCGTGAAAGTGCACTGGAACGGCAGTCAAACCCGTGACTTCCCACCCGTGAACTCGTACTAGATCGATGTACTCCCAGTTACGAGCTCTGACGTCACATAGCCCGCGAAACCATACAAAACAACAATGGCAGCCCCTAGGGATGCAGTGTTTCTGCATGCGGTACACGGTGAGAATACACTTTAGGACAATATAACGTTGCAGTCAAATGAATAATAATATAATAATAATGATAATAATACACACACGATTATGTATTACAATGTTATGTGTCAGAAATTATTACAAATGCGCATAAGCCCCGTAAGGTCCGCCATGCTGGTTTGTTTACATCTAGCTACCACAATTCCTTGCGCTCAGGTAGTTTGGCGTGACTGGCCTGGAACGCTCCAAAGTCGTGAGTCGTGGTTTGAAGTCGTGATTTACGTGCTCAAAAACCTGCCTGGAACGCAGCATAACACTTTCTCTTCTATTCTATTCTATATCTATTTATAAAACTAAATAAGTACACTGCGTTAGATTAAACTGGGAAGGGTCATAGCACTTACATATTGTTGTCCTATTGTTAGTTTAACTGCTTCTATTGTTCTCATTTGTAAGTCACTTTGGATAAAAGCATCTGCTAAATGAATAAATGCAAATGTAAACAGTGATGTCTTTTTTCCGTGATGTCGTCTCGGTCGGTTTACAAACATGTCTCCATTATATTGTAATTTTCTGCTCGTTCGGCACTTTGGAACAACACAGCCTTATTTGTTATCAATTACTCACTCACTATGTTGTTTCAAACCCATTAGACTTTCGTTCATCTTCAAAACACAAATGAAGCTAATGTAAATGAAATATGACCATCCACTGAAAGTCTATTCACAGGAAACTCTGATGCCTCAAAATGTTCATAAAGAGATAATTAAAGAAATCCATATGTGTTGAGGAGTTTAATTAAAGTCTTCAAGTCTTCGCTCTATTTGAAGAACAGATTTAACTAGCAGAGCACATACAGTAGTCAACATTTGAAGTGGATCAAAAAAGTTCATAAAAGTTGCCCTAAGACAAGAACGGGTATTGTTCAAAATTCATGTATAACTTTGATAAAAGGTTTTGATCCACTTCAAATGTTGATTGCTGTAGATTAATAAGCGGAAGCTCAAGCTTTACATGCGAGAACCAGTGAGGTTCATTCTTGTGTCACGCCAACACATTTGAGCTTCCTCACGAAACAATGAGGTTTGTTCTCACGTGTCAAGCAAGTAAGGTTGAGCTTCCGTTTACCATATTTGATGTGCTTTATGTTAGCTGATCGATGTTTATGTGAATTTTTGGGTGAACTAACCCTTTAACTAATGGCGAACCCAAAGGATCCTTGTCCAGTCATTTTCAGCAGCAAATGTGACTTGTTTTATTACATGAGCCAATTCAGTGTTTCTCTTTTCTCTGCCAGGTGCCATTTTCCAACTGTAGCGACGAGTGTGAACCTGGAACCAGAAAAGGAATTATTGATGGCAAACCCACATGCTGCTTCGAGTGTACAGAGTGCTCAGATGGGGAGTACAGTGATCATAAAGGTTAGCAAATGAATAATTCAGCAACTTAATATCTATTAGAACAGTCATTTTCTTTTGCTGATGGAAGCAGCAATAGTGGAAAGAGACAGTATCAAAGTATACAAACATGAGTCAAGACTTAAAGCAAGGGTGTTCAATCCTGCTCTTGAAGGACTTCCTAGCCCTTAATTAATTAAACACCTAAACCAGCTAATCAAGGTCTTCAGAAAACACAGAGCTTCCAAAACACAGAGCCTTGAGGGTTAGCCAAAAAAAAAAAAAAGCACACAGGAGGAGTTTTTTTAATGGATGTCATTGGAGGAGAGGCTTTAGTATGCTGAATAAACTGTTTTTATGAGGAAACGGCTCATCACTTAATGAATTGACAGCCTGTCTGCTAATCTAGTTCAACATATTTTCCATTAAACATAATTTTTTTTTTACTGATTTGCAATTTTTTGCTGTTTTATAAGAGAATTTTTTGAGGGGTATGATTTAGCATCAGCTTCTTATTCATTAATATGGTATCCTCTCATACAAATTTGACTGCAGTTCAATGCTGTCAAGGCCTTTAATGTAATTAGTTAAGGCGTGATCCAAGTCAAAACCGGTCGAGTCAGTTCCCAGAATTGGACTGAATCAAACTTTAGTTCAGGGTTGATGCCTAAGCACCAAATAAGCCAATGAGCTTGTCCAGACAGTTTATTGAACCAAAGAACCAGTTTGAAATTAACGAACAAAAATAACCTAGTCAAAAAGAAGCAAACAAGTCGGTTCTAACTGTCAAAGTTTTCTGAGGGTTCGTTCATTTTGAATTGGATCTTTGATTCAATAAGTCATCTGGACATGCTCATTGGCTCATTCGGTGGAATACAATGAGATTGCATTGTACTTCGATATGTGCCAGAAGGGCTGCCGCTTTGGCATAGTTTGTGCATGCTGTTTAATAATCATTTGAACTTAGCAAACTGGCTGCTCCAGTAGTAAGATGAAAAGATTTATCTTGAACTCTGCATGTATAAACCTTAATTAAGCAATTTAATAATCAAGTAAAAAGGGATTTATTCCTGTATGATATTACACTGTAGCCACATTGGACCAGCGGTTTGGAAAATGGATGGATGGATGATTCAGCTGCGGGCGAAATCTTCTGGCGAGACGTGGGAATTAATTTGGCGTGACCGTCATGTCACAGTGCATTATGGGTATTCTCTAGCCATTGAGCGTACATCGGTTGTACACTCGTTACTGCGGTGCATTGTGGGATTGAATGAGTGCACTCAATAAGTGTTTCTAGCACTGGAGGGTTGCCATCCTGCAGAGTTCAGTTCCAAATCAAACACACCTGAACCAGCTAATCAAGGTGTTCAGGATTACTTGAAAATCACAGGCATGTTGGAGCAGGGCTGGGACCAACGTCTGCAGGATGGTAGCTCTCCAGGAGCAGAGTTGGCTACCCCTGTTCTACAGCATTTATTAATCGTAGTTATAGTTCATTCGAACATTGGACAATATAATTTTTAATATCAAAAGTTTTATCCGTTAACATTAGTTTGAACTGACATGAACAAGCTGCATTTTATTTACCAGCATTAACAAAGATTATTAAATGTAAAGACTGTATTCTTAATTGTTAACTGAAGCATTAACTAATGTTAAGAATTGAGACCTTATCGTAAAGTGTTAACGTAATTATCGCAATATTGTATTTTTTTACATTTTGTATTTTATTTTCTCCACAGATGCCAGCGTTTGCTCTAAATGCCCAAACAACTCCTGGTCTAACGGCAATCACACTTCTTGCTTTCTGAAGGAGATTGAGTTTCTGTCCTGGACCGAACCTTTTGGGATCGCTTTGACCTTATTTGCGGTGCTTGGGGTTCTGTTAACAGCTTTCGTGTTGGGTGTTTTTGTGCAATTCCGTGATACTCCAGTTGTGAAAGCATCCAACCGAGAGCTCTCATTTCTTTTGCTTTTCTCGCTTATCTGTTGTTTCTCTAGCTCTCTTATATTCATAGGCGAACCACAGGATTGGACATGCCGTGTACGTCAACCAGCCTTTGGAATCAGCTTTGTGTTATGCATCTCTTGCATTCTTGTTAAAACCAATCGTGTCCTACTAGTGTTTGAAGCCAAAATCCCCACGAGTCTCCACCGTAAATGGTGGGGACTGAACCTGCAGTTCTTACTAGTGTTCCTGTTCACATTTGTCCAAGTGATGATCTGCGTGGTTTGGTTGTACAATGCTCCACCAGGGAGTTACAAAAACTATGACATTGATGAAATCATCTTCATCACCTGTAATGAGGGCTCCATGATGGCGTTGGGATTCCTCATTGGCTATACATGCCTGCTGGCTGCCATCTGTTTCTTCTTTGCATTCAAGTCTCGGAAACTTCCCGAAAACTTCACGGAGGCCAAGTTCATCACATTTAGTATGCTCATTTTTTTCATCGTTTGGATCTCCTTCATCCCTGCGTACTTCAGCACGTACGGCAAGTTTGTCTCAGCGGTTGAGGTCATTGCCATTTTGGCTTCCAGCTTCAGTTTGCTAGCCTGTATCTTTTTCAACAAGGTGTACATCATTCTCTTAAAACCATCCAGGAACACAACTGAGGAGGTTCGCTGTAGTACAGCAGCTCATTCTTTCAAAGCAGCAGCGAGGGCAACACTACGACACAGCTCTGCCTCCAGAAAGCGATCAGGCAGTGTGGGTGGCTCCTCTGCCTCCTCGCCCTCTTCATCGATCAGCATGAAGACCAATGGGAACGAAACAGAGTCCCCCTCTACACGCAGACACAGTCAGAAACCAAGGGTGAGCTTTGGAAGTGGAACAGTCAGTCTCTCCTTTAGCTTTGAAGAAGCTAGAAAGAACTCTGTAAAGTGATTAACAAGAACTTTTGGATAAAGAATATGGTAATCAACAGTCTCCAAAAGTCCCTTTCTCCAAAGTCCTTTTCTAGAATCAACCTCTACTAACTGTGAAAACAGCCTGAACACCTCCCAGTCTTCAGGCACAGACTAATCTCTGTCAACAATGCTTAGACCTGCCAGAACTCACTGACACAAAAGACTCATTTTCGTGCAAGCCATTTGTTGACCACAGCCACAGTCTTTCATTGGCACTTTTTACGTCACTCTTTTTAAGGCATCTGCTGTATGTCTTAAATGTAACACAGAAGCAGATAAATAAAACAAAAACACCTGATTTATGTCTAATGTGATTTTCTAGTCCCTTGATAATAGTTGTACTATGTCTCCTGTGTACATTTGAGCCAAAGGTCTTTAAACCTGCTCCAGGAACAGGGTTGAGAAACACTTCTTTAAAGCAGTAATATGTTAATCGAAATCCTCGTCCTGAAGGTTTCATCCTATTTAGAAATTCACTATTTTTACCAGGGTTCCCATGGGTCCTTGAAATCCTTGAAAGTTTGTGAATCTAAAAAAACAAAACAAAAAAAACAAGGTCCTGGAAAGTTTTGGAAAATAAACATGCATAGATGCATGTCCTTGAATTTATTTTGTGCAAGAAGTTTTCTAGAAAAAATCCATATTATTCCCTCCGGTCGGATAAAAGTGTTATTTCGCCAAGACTTCTTGCCTATGCACACTAGCTTGCTTGATTTACGTTAGTTACGTGCATTTACGCGTTACGTTAAGTGTTTCCCACGTGAGGTACTTTGTGTTGTATGTTGCCATGACGTTCACGCGCACACAAAACTACTACGATGGTACCTCAACGTTAGTTGTTGAACACAACAAATGTGTCCCCATATTAAATCCTTGAATTTGAGGGTATTGGACCTGGAAAGTCCTTGAAAGGTTCTTGAATTTGAAGTTAACCAAGGTGTGGGAACCCTGTTTTACAGATATTTTAAAATTATTTAAATGTACATGAACCAGGGGCCTCATTTATACAATGCACATAGGATTGGATACTAAACTCCATATATTTTATCCTACGTCAAAAGTGAGAAACAAATCTGGATTTATAAAGGTAGAAACTGACATGAAAATGTTCTTATGCATATGCTATCTGGAGAACATATGAACAATTTTTGGCGCTCATATGCACATGCTGCACACACGCTGGATTTGCTTGCCCATTGATGACTTCTTCTGAAACATTAAGAGATATTTGTTGCCATTCTGTAGGTGAAGTTGATTGTGCTTGAATTTAAGATGAACAGGGATTTATTTAAAAAGAGATGCATTTATGAAGCTTTTTTTGTGCATATAGATGTTTTATAAATCATTCATAGCAATGTAAGACCTGAAATGAACAATTAAACCATATAGATTTTTGGGTGAATTTCAGGTGATCTCAGCATGAGAGAGAGATGAGATGGGGATGGGAGAGAATTGTAAATTGGGAGTTGATCAGCTCAAGTGTGTGTGTTCTTAAACCACAATGGATCATTCAGAAAGGCATGCGATCATGCTTCACCGGTTTTTAATTCAAGGAAATCTTCTTCATAGAAGAGCTTACAGGCAAAATGTGAAAGTAACAGATCCTGTAATACAGCTCATATCTACAGTACAACTGACTGCTTTTCAGAAATGCTTTTCAGAGAATTTAACTTGAAAGCATTTAAAACTGGCAAGTGATGGCCTTTTTCAAGCTCGACAGGTAACGTACCTGTTGGTTTATCGTCTCTACACATTCCTTTTTTGCTTGTAAGCTCTTCTCAGAATGAGGTTTCCTTGTTGACTGAGGATGACACCTCAGATAGTTGCCTTTTTGAATGATTGTTTTGATAATGTTACTCATTAGTTATGGCTATAAGCTGAACTAACACATCTCCCACTGCACAACACACACGCTGCATAGCTAGATCCCAAAACGAGAACAAACAAATAGAGTTTATACAGTACAATTTAGTAACAGTTCATTGTTACTAAATTGTAACATATTGAGAGATGATTCAGCCTTAAGGGGCCGTCGTCATAATTATGGTCTTGATTGATATCCAAATACTAGTAAAATCTTGGTTATGCTTTATTTTAAGGTGACGTTACAGTATAATAACACAAATAAGTGCTGAGTTATATTAATTAACTACATGTAGTTACTATGGGGTTAGGGTTTGGTATAGAGTTAGTTATTTGTATTTATGCATAATTTACTGTTATTACTAGGCTATGATAAGTAATTTAACTATGTCAATAATGTGTTACCAAATTCTTCTTTGAGCCCATGAGGCAGAGGAATGAGGAAACCAGGGTTCCCAGGTCCAGGGTTTTCCCACGATATTGGGTTACTTTTAAACGGTTGCCGTGCGTGGGTTGATTTTTCTTTTCTTTTTCCGCGGGTTAAAGGTTTGACTGTGACATATTGCATAAATTATATTTGATATGCTTTTATTGAAATATTATATATTCGATCAATATTAAAACTGTGCTAGATGTTTTGTGAAGGAGGGCCACTGTTAGGGAGCCTTTGAGTTTTGTTAATGATCACTACGATATAGTGGTTTTCAATTTGCATAACAGTGTAAAATATGTATTTTAGGTATGGGAATGGCATTTTTTGAGTTTTGATATTTGGGATGTGGTCTTTGGGCTATTTTTGATTGGCCATTGGGCTAGTTTTGTTACGCAGACCTGGCAACCCTGGAGGAAATGAAGTGATGGTTAAATGAGCAGATAACTTTCTCGATAGTTTCTCGCAAATTGCAAAAACACCACATAATCTACATACTTGTTATTAAAGCCGGCATGATGAAACAGAAGTTGCAATAGTATTTTCTTCCCTATTTTGATGTAGGCTATCCGAGTGAAACCATAGACTGTAAAAAAAAAAAAACTTCTCAAACAAGAAAAATTTAGGGTGGGACTTGATTTTGCCCACAGGGAATTAATTGGATGTTTGTATGATTGTGGTTTGCTATTGGTCGATCTCATGTGAGTGACAGGTTGCCCCGCCCTCGAGCCAGTAAACACATCATCAGTGAAGAAGAAGAAGAGAGGGAGGGGAGTCAGGGGACGTAATTTTGATTAACGATTTCGAGGGCACATTCATATTTTTGGATGGATAAATAAGTTATAATAAATACTGCAATATTCCATAAAAAAATAACTGTCAAATGAAATTATTTTGATTTCATGGTGACTTTTACTTGAGAAGACAAACACAGCACATAACAAGATTAAACAACAGTAACAGAAAATTAATAGTAATTAATATAAGTCTAGCCTATGTAGCCTCCTTGTATCAACTGGATTTTCCCCTTTTAATTTAAAATCGCTTCAGATGGAATGAATCTCACAAATGCTGAGGTTCCGGTGAAAAGTCACGTTTAATTAAATGATATTTATCGACTTCTATGGTCGAGAGGGAAATTAAAGATGGGAAAGCAAACATCCTACCCTATATGTTGCTTGCAACAATAAGCCATGTATTTCTCTTCCTCTAGCTATAGCTGTTTGCCTGCAGAATATAATT
The DNA here is from genome assembly GCA_021554675.1 of Leuciscus idus. Taxonomy (NCBI): domain Eukaryota; kingdom Metazoa; phylum Chordata; class Actinopteri; order Cypriniformes; family Leuciscidae; genus Leuciscus; species Leuciscus idus. Next base: position 5,300,937 of record CM038624.1, read on the forward strand.
TTATTATAGTCCCTGAAGTGTGTGGTTGTAGTTTCGGCTTCTGCCAGCAGGTGTTGCGATGTTAAACAGCCGCTGTGTCAGTGTGACTCCAGCCAATGACGTCCCTTCAGAGGCTGTATTTGCGGAAATACTTCAGTACAGATGGTCTTGAGCTGAGGGTTGCTGCTGCTTTCACTGTCGTAAGTAACTTATTTTAAACCTTTATTTAGTTTCTACTTTTCCTATATGTTTGTGCCCTAGTCTAAAAATACTTGTGCTAGCAGCTAACCTAGATAGCAAACTAGCATGCGAATCACTATTTTGTTTTGTCGAATGTGCGACCATCCCAAATCACGCTGTCAAATAACGTTGTCCCATAACAAGCTGTAACATTACTACTAAAAATAAAAATAAAAATACGGTCGTCTTTGTGAACGTGTTTCAGAAGCGAATATATGTCAAAGAAATTAAAAATAACTCCATTTCGCTTAGCCATAAATCCTTTTTCCCAGATTTCTGTTCACTTGAAATATACAGATGTTTCTAATGGCAACTGTCACTTGAAATACTAATTTTAAGGAATGATGAACCGTCGTCAAATTATTTAAGTCGATAAGGGATAATATATAGTTATCCCAATAATAGCAGATTGATTCTTATAACGTTAGTGCAGTTAGACCCCCACCCACCCATGATATTCAAAGTTATTTCTTTCGACTAAGTCAAAATGTAAAACAAACAGATTGAACATATTTAGAATACAGGACATACATTCGTAAACAATACACTTTATGAATTGTTTGACGTGGCAAGGACAAGACAAGGTCCTGTTACAGAAGAAACAGATGACGAAATGCACACAGCAGACCTAAACCACTGAAGTGTGTCAACACGAAACATGAGAAGTATAGAGAGAGGAGGGTGGAGGTGACAGAAGCTGTGTGATAAGGAAACCGAACTATTCAGGGTGGATAAACCTGAGACAGACTAACCCGGTAACACCTGGCAGTGAGTTAATTGATGAGTTAAATGTTTTGTGTGTAAATTTATATTTTATAATTCTAACATATGGCCTGTATTCTTGTTACACAGCATCCCAGGCGCGCCTGAAGTTGGTTTGAGTGAATAGAAGTATTGTGCAGAGCTGTAATCTAGATAAAGTAAGTATGATCAAATCTAAAGATAGAAAGATAAAGTTTGATTTATGATTTATTTATCTAGTCTATGTGCTAAGATTACATTTTGTTCATTCTCACTGTTTTGAACTGCTTTTTTGCGGTTCACTTTAATATTACTGCCGTGTGACAAATGCATTTTTAAAAGTATCAGTAATTCATGTATTCTCTCAGGCCCTGTTTACACATGGCATTAAGATGCATTTTCGTCAATCGGATCACAAGTTGACGACACTAAGTAAAACGTTTTGAGATTGTCCACTTTCGACAGCTTCCAGAATCCAGAGGTAGTCGAAAACGCATTAGACCGGATTGCTTTCATAGTGTAAACGCCCATGTGGTCCAATGTGTTCAAACAGCCACAGAAGACCGTCTACTCTCCGTCTACTGACCTAACGCGTAAACATTATGGGAAGAGCTCTAGCCAGACGGGATTTAAACTTTCTCAACTGGAGACCTAAATTTGGTTTAAAGACGAAAAACGTACCAATCACAATGTTCTCTCAGCATTCCTGATTTCTAACACACACTCACAGTGTTCGGCGTGATCTTGTGGTTGTCAGAGCCGAAACGAAAGCTGATGCTCTCCATATGTTCTTCTGTCGTCTCCAGTCATGTTCATATGTAAATTGCGTGAGCTTATTTTGTCCATTAGATCGAAAGATCTGAAAAACAAAACAAAACATAGATTTACCGCCCATAGACCATAGACAGAAGTGGTTGAAAGTGGACAAAAGAGACGGATTCAAACATTAGGTGTAAACGGGAATGTGTCTACTTGTGATCCGATTGACCAAAACGCATCTTAATATGAGGTGTAAACCGGGCATTAGTTAATACATGGTCAAGAAAAAGTCATATCAACCATTCTAATACAATTGTTTTTTTTTACAGACCTGTTACAACAGTTACTTCAACTGAAGTATTTTTCCTCCTCAGATGAAAAAATGAACAAAAAAACAGATGAAAGAGACTTTTGGAGGAACTCTTGTCAACTTTAAGAGTGATTGTTGAACTTCGAGCAGATGCTCAGATGTCTCTTGTTTGCCGTTCTCTGGATTTCACCCCAAACTAAACTTCAGTCATGGGAATCTTTCCCTCCATGTCCAAGATCATGAGGAAGGGGAAGTTTCTGTTTCTTCTACTGTTGTGCCTTTGCGTTGTAGCATGGATAGCAACATTCTCAAATGATGACGCAGTTAAAACTGCCCAGGATGGATCAAATCCACCTGGCGACGTTAAGAGTGTCGGGGGCTTTCGTCAGCTGGAGCTGGAGTCAGAGATGATGCAGAGCATAGAGGAGCGTGTGGAGAAGCATGTGGAGAAGCGTGTGGAGGAGCCTGTAGAGGAGCGTGTAGAGGACCATGTGGAGGACCATGTGGAGGATCATGTGGAGGATCCTGTAGAGGAGGAGTCTCCCAAACAGAGCTGTCCAGAACATTCGCCCCTACTCCGTGAGTGCTCTCATTTTATCTTTTATACGTTTTTGTGGGTTAATCTTGACTGAGGGTGTGTTGACACTTGTAGTTCTGTTTGCTTGGTTAGTTTGGTCCGGACCAAAAATCCAAACAATGCTGTGCTCTGGGGTAATTGCGCTCGTTGTGTGTGCATAGCCGAAACTATGATGGTGTTTTGACCAGCTGAGAACTCGTGAAGAGATCATAACATGTGTAAAGGAGTCAAAACAGCGGCAGGAATCCCTCCGTCACACACACACACACACACACACACACACACACACACACACACACACACACACACACACACACACACACAGATCTGCTGTGAGGAGACACGGTTCTGATGCCTGTACTGAACTGTGATGAGCAACATCGCCATTATGATGAGAAAAAACAGGCATGCTTGACCATTCTGTCCTTTTTAGGGTCGCATCTTGTGACATCATGTCCTGTTTTTGGTTTGTTCTCATGTCTTTGGTCCGTGTTGTGTTCATATTTCATTCGAACCGCACCAGAGTTCGTTTGGAAGCGGAGCGAGACTCATCTTTTCAGTGTCTCGGTCCGCTTGTTTGGGGAACCAGGGTTCAGATGGCAGCGTTCACACTTATTCAGATGAACCGCACTAACAGAGCAATCGCACCGGGGTTCGTTTTAAGCCAACCAAACATGCCAAATGTGAACACACCCTTTAAAAAGAACACAACATTGACCAACGACATCTAAACGAACGTGATTTCACAAGATGTGACCCTATAAAGGACAGAATGCTCAACCTGTTTTTTTCTCGTCATATTGGCGATGTTGCTCATCTCAGTTCAGTGGATGCAATGTCCACATTCAAGCGTTTTATACAGTGGGCTTTAAACAGCTCATCATTTTGCAGCAGATTTAGTTTACAAATAACTGATAGTCAAGACCTAAATATGATTTCCATTTACAGTGATTACAAATCATTTTTGTGATTACAAAAAGTTATTTTTCACACCATCTGTCGCGCACACACTCAAACTCTGAGGATTATGGGATGAACAATTTGGCGAGTTGTTAACTCTCTTTGACTGGAGCGAGAACAGCTGCGGTTGGACCAGTCCAATTCACCAATGAATCATTCAGTGCGATTCGCGAACCGATTCAACAGGTTAATTGAAAAGTGTCAATTTCAATGGTGTCAATTTCTTCAGTTTTATATAATAAGAAAGTGTTTTTATGAAGTATGATATTACTCTTTGGACTGTGGTAAAGTAAAAGTTTCCCAAAATTAAAATCTCTGATAAAGTAAAGATACTTGAAAATTTTACTTAAGTACAGTAACGAAGTAGAAGCGCATTTGTTGCAGTCCATTGCATCTCATTTTGTTTCATGGAAAAAAGAAATTATACTAAATTGGAATTACATGTGGATATATATATATATTTTTTAGCATATCTTCTAAACATTTGGAAATCTGTGCAAAATGAGCTGATAATACTGGGTAAAGATGATAAACCATGAAACTGCAACTCTGAGAGAAATGTGTGAGAATCTCACAGCCACCTCTATGTGAATGTCAATGTTTACACATTACTGTTTTTTCGTCCCACAGCTGCTTGCTAATTTGGGCTTGTTTCCAAAGATGGGGCCCTGTAATTAATGTGGGCCCCAGCTGGTGCTGTATTTAAAGACTGCACCTGGGTTGTGGGCCTTTCACTTACTTGCGGTTTATTATTTTTTCTGCTTTTTCTGCTCCACAGGAGGTTCTTTAAAGCTGTCATTTGAGCCCTCGTTGACGATGGAGCAGGTAGAGAGTGAAAACGGGGAGGTCGTGGAGGGTCAATATAACCCCTCTGACTGTACGGCCAGACAGAGCGTGGCCATCCTCATCCCGCACCGAAACCGGGAGAAGCACCTGCTCTACCTCCTCTACCACCTTCACCCTTTCTTACAGAGACAGCAGCTTCACTACGCCATCTATGTCATTCACCAGGTAGGCGAAACTCCCATTAGCTCTGGCGGAAGTTGAGAGTTTTTGTAGTCATATAATCATTTATTGGCTAGGATTTGCCAATGAAGCTTCCAGAATGACTTTCTTGGTGCCATTTCTAGTGGGTTCAGGTGTTTGTAAAGGTTTCTTGGACCAAAAACATAATTCAGTTTTTTATGACCATTTCCTACCTTTTCTGTGACTTTAAACGGAACCATTTATTTGCTTTAATTGCGGTTTACATAAACGCCCTCTTCATATGTGAAATGCGTAACAGTGTTTACTAATGGCTTTGCTTTGGCGTCCATTATAGTTTGCACTGGCCCATCCTTAAATAAGTCTGTTTGCAAAGTCTGCTGCACATTGTTACACACATTCACCAAACAAACTAACTGTTTAAAAATAAGTCAATTTGGATGATACTCTTTTTGTTCTTTAGTCATACAAAAACTGGAATGATGGTATTGTTGTCTTCTCCTCGTTATTACACTGGGACTGAGGAAGCCAAGTTTCTAGCTACTGAATTACCATTTTTGACTTGTGAATGTGGGCAGTTATGTGATAATGTGTTTAGTCTGATAGTCACACATTTCATAACAGTCTGTTTTTGCAGCTTAGTGTCAACATATGGTCTTTTGGACTGAAGAGGGAGTTTTGAGTTCTGAAATGTTTTCGTATTAAAATCAACTTTGATATCATGATATGACACTTTTAACAACAGTACCACCAGCTGATGCTGGTAAAACAAATATATAGCATTTTACAATTTTCATTAAGGAAATGTAAGGTTAGGTGAAGTAAAAATGATAGACGCTGAAAGCTCAAGGTCTTTTGAAAGGTACACATCCTCATGTCATTCATTTTTTTTGCCAAAAGCTCTGTCAGTAATTCTGTTAAGCTCTTACAACAATAATTCTATTCTTGCTTAAAATAACAACTCTTTAAAGGCCCATTTCACTCCAAGAACAACAACTATAACTACTTAAATACTTGAGCTCTTTAAAGCAGGATGGATTCCGATTTCGTCATTGTTTTTATCGTTCACCAGCTGGAAAACAATTGTTCTGAAAGTGATTCCAACTATATTGTTTCTCTGTGCTGTTATCGTTATAGTTATCGTCCTTGGTAAACATTTCACGGGGGTAGAATCACATAAATAATCATTTCCGTACTGTAACACAGTATTTACTAATGTAAAAAAAAACATTTGTCTTACTTTGTCCGCTTTCCATTCTCACTGGTGTTTTTTAAAACTATATAACAGTAATATATTATTATAATCATTGTCAGTATTATACTATTTTGCATCAGTAATGTATTCTGTCTTAAATTGATCACTGTCATGTATCCCTTTTTAAGGCCATCTGATCAAACCCATTTTACAGTTCTGTCTCTCTAAAATGCTGAAGTATATACTTGCATACTAAAGTATTGAGGGGTAGCTAAAAGTAGTAGCACCACTAGTTGAACTACATTTTTCAGTAGTGATAAGTAGTTCAGTGGTTCAAAACAAGATTAATTGCCTGTGTGCCACACTACATCACCTTTTTGTAATATTAAAACACAGAAAGTAATAATCAAACACTCACCTAAAATATCCATTTTCTCATATGATGCACTGGGGACAAACCCATTTTTTTTGTGTATATGTGATCATTGTTTTTACACATATATTCTTCCTTCTGTCATTTCCTTATAAATGGAGCAAGCAGTTCATCTCCTCTGTCATTCCACATTCCAAACAAAAAAATGTTGGTAATTTCCACAAAGTTCCTTGTGTTAAGCCTTTATTATACTTCAGTGTAAGTGTGAGAAAACCAAGTCTGAGCGCGATTCTCTTTAACAGAGGAAAATAAAGGAAGTCACAACAAGATTTGCCCACGTCTAAAAACTGTGTGTGTGTGTGTGTGTGAAATGTATGTGTCTGTTTGTCCTATAGGCTGGAGATGCTACATTTAACAGGGCAAAGTTATTAAATGTTGGCTACCTCGAGGCCCTGAAAGACCTGAACTGGGACTGTTTCATCTTCCATGATGTTGATCTGGTTCCTGAGAATGATCATAACTTATACATGTGTGGGGAACAGCCTAAGCACTTAGTAGTGGGGAGGAATTCCACTGGCTACAAGTGAGTATTACTGTCTTCATTTAACAAACACGTTACAGACCCTTCTGGGCTTTGACCCAACAACATTTGGGTTAGAAATACAACACTGTAATCAGTTAGCAGTATTGTCAGTTTAAGCAACAGAAGTGACAAGTAGTAACAATACTAGTTTAACAAAATTTTTCAGTAATTCAGCTGTTTGCAAAGCATAGATTACGGACCACAGGGCTGGTGGGAAAAACTACTCGGAGAGACAGACCAGTGTCAACATTTCTGAATGGGTCAAGAGTCGACACATACATCTGTGATGAGCTGTCAGTGTCCAAAAGTGTGACATCTTTGCATCAACAGTATTTGTTCAGTTTAGTTCTGTACACATTATACAGATTTTGTTTAAAGTTCTGTGCAAAAGTCTTTGGCACGTGTTGCCACCTGGATTTCACTGTGATTTTTACGGATTTTTGAAACCCAAAATGCTGGAATTTTTCTTTCCTTTAAAGGACAAGTTCGGTATTTTACACTTAAAGCCCTGTTTACAGATCGTATCTGATGAAATAGAACGGTTAAGATTAAAATTTGGACACATGCTCCTGTCCCGAGAATTTTAGGTTTATTTCGCTTTTGTGGACCAATTTTGCCAAACGCGTCACACCCGTGATTCTTCCGTTGAGAGCTTGAATAATAGACACTCCAGCCCAGTTGGTGGCGATAATGCACCTTTGCCAATTGCAAGCAAACCACGGGCATTTCATTGAATACACAGAAGAAGCAGAAGAAGAAGCGGCGGAGTAATACCGTAAAGGTGCTGCGGTCTCACAGCACGTCCTACAAGTCAATGGAGTTGGACAAAAACTACGATAAAACCTGTTGGAATGCATCTTTTTCAGCGATTTTTGAGTGAACATATCAGTGAACACCCCCTGACCACTCGGTGAGTTTCACGTCTTTGTAAACGAAAGTTTAATGTGTTTTTAGGAAGGAATCTTCCAGTGCACATAGACAACCATTGTGGGGGTGGGGGGGGAAAGCGAAATAAACCTAAAATTCTCGGGACAGGAGCATCCGAGCATGTGTCCAAATTTTAATCTTAAACGTTCTATTTCATCAGATACGATCTGTAAACAGGGCTTTAAGTGTAAAATACCGAACTTGTCCTTTAAGGCACTTAAATCTGCTTACTTCAATAGATAGAATGTACTGTAAATCAGAGGCAGGACAGTTGAACACATTCATTATGAATTTTGATAAGCTAATATTGCTTGTCCTCCACTTAGGTTAACATTCTTTCTGGAAAAATTGCAGAAATACGACAATCGCTTCCTTGATTTTTGCATTAAATTCTGCGATTTCAAAAATCACTAAATCTTAGAGGGATTAACATTTGTTTTTAACCTAGCAATCAATTAACCTGTTATATATGTAGATAATTGTATTTTGTTTTAAGATATTTTTATGACATGAAAGAAGCTAAAAGAATTGTTTACTGTGAACTGTTAAGTTATACCACTTCGGTTGTCCCCCGAAAACTAGGGCTTATTTAAAGGTTGTGTGATTTTAAGACCAGTGGCCAGTTGCAAAAACATAGCCATTATGTTAAGACTGCGTCTTAAGTGCTAGTATCTACACCAGGGTTCCTCAAACTCGGTCCTTAGCTCCAACCCTGATCAAACCCACCTAGCTGTGAGTTTCTAGTGATCCTGAAGACATTGATTAGCTTGCTCAGGTGTGTTTGATCAGTGTTGGAGCTAAACTCTGCAGGACAGCGGCCCTCCAGGACCGAGTTTGAGGAACCCTGATCTACACTATGTAACTGACTTTAAAAAGTTATGAACAGTCTTTAAGAAAAAAAATGTGGTGACTAACTTGTAAGACTAGTCTTAGCAGTTTATCCAACCGGCCTCAGGTCATTTATTTCTCATTCATTTATTTCTCCAGCTCACTCAGTTTTTAAGGGAGATTGCAGGTAGGTTGTATTAAGCATCTCAGAGATGCTTTCCCATGTTTTTCAAAATATGGTATTTAAACGCTTGATATTCTCTGTTCTCCATTAGTATTCAGCTACATCAAATATAATGTACCCTAAGTCATTTCTTAATTGCATCACTGAGTTATTTTGTGAAATGACTTTTAAACATTTAAAAGACATTCATCACTTTTTGCCACTGACTTCCCAGACTCCGATACAAAGGTTACTTTGGGGGGGTTTCGGCCATGACGACGGAGCAGTTCCACATGGTGAATGGCTTCCCAAACTCCTACTGGGGCTGGGGTGGAGAGGACGATGACCTGAGGATAAGGTAAGATGAACTTAGAAGGACACCGTTTAGGATGTGCACAAGTTCTACACGCTGATTAAAACCCACTTTTTTTTTCTTTTCTAAAGTCGAAAAAATGACCAAAATGAAATGTTGCTTTTCAGTTCAGGTTGACAACATTTTGAAAAGAATCTAAAATATAGATGCATGTAGCAATTTTGAAGTGAGTTCTCTCATTTCTCATCTCTCATTTGGCCAAAGAGTGCTGAAAAAAAATTGGTGCAAAATGGCTCAATTCATTTTTGTTTTTTAATCATCAAAACCCCCAAAAAAGACATGAAAAATGCAAAGCCATTTTGTACTTGAGTGTTGAGTGAAGGGAAAAGTTCATTGCCGTTGATATGATCTCTGAACATTGCTGTATACTTCTCATTGTTGATGATTTTAATAGAACCGTGTTTTTCAGGGTGGAGATTCAGAAAATGACGATACTGCGGCCGTCTCCTGAAGTGGCGCGCTACACCATGGTCTTTCACAAGAGAGACAGCGGCAATCAAGTCAATAAAGACAGGTCAGGTCAAGTGTGAATGAGTAATAAATGTTGCAATATTAGTGTTACTCTGGTCTTGCAAGAGACCACAGCTAAAGTAAGGAACATTTTTGAGAGCTTTCATTTGTTACATTACAACAAGGAAATGAGATTGAGACATCCAGTGTCTTACATAGTCATCATACTAAAACATTATGGTTTAGATAAAATATGTACTGTACAAGTTATAAGCTATTACAACAGTTCAATTATGTTTCCTGTCCACGAAAAATAATAATTCAAATGCTAAAAATGTGAAAACAGCCTAAAGGAAATCTGTGGCACCTGTTTGAGCACTGATGTCATAGTGTGTTGCTATACAAGTCAAACAGGGTTGAAGTTAACTTTTTCACTCATCAGCAAGTGTGGCGACTGAATTTAAGTTACCAGTCATCCAGAAGTTCTACTAGCCAAACCACGAGTTCTCAGCTGGTCAAAATAATATCATATGTAGGCTACGCACATACGAGCGCATTTATCCCAGAACACAGCATTGTTTGGATGTTCGGTAAGTTCCGTCTCAAAATAGGCAATATGTCATAAAAGCCGACCAATCAGGTTATGAACATATCCCTATGCCTTTAGGTTCGGTGTTAAGATGCCAATGTGAACGCTAAGCAGACCAGGAGGGCTTTTTTTTTTTTTTTTGGTCCAGACCAAACGAACCAGGCGAAAGTGTGAACACACCCTAAAAGCCTTAAATTAGATTTTAAAAACCCACGGATACCCTGTTCTCAGATGCCTAGGTATTAAGAACAGGTTGAAAATCGGCCTCTTGTCTCCATGTAAGTGTACTGTGATGCTTCGTTTAGAAAATGTTGGAGGCAAGCGGGTAGCCATGATATCGCAAGTGAATTTATCAATCTTAGCCCACCACATTGGCTAGTGAGTTGATAGTTACCTGCCACCGTTGGGTTTCACCCACATTTGTGACCCTGGACCACAAAACCAGTCATATGGGTCCATTTTTTTGAAAATGAGATTTATACATTTTCTGAAACCTGAATAAATAAGCTTTCCATTGATGTATGGTTTGTTAGGATAGGACAATAATATATTTGGCCGAGATACAACTATCTGAACATCTGGAATCTGAGGATGCAAAAAATCGAAACATTGAGAAAATCGCCTTTAAAGTTGTCCATTTATGTTGGCGATTGTGCTGCATTCACTCACAAAAATAAATGTTTTATATATTTACGGTAGGAAATTTACAAAATATCTTAATGGAACATGATCTTTACTTAATATCCTAATGATTTTTGGCATAAAATAAAAATCGATAATTTTGACCCATACAATGTATTGTTGGCTATTGCCACAAATATACCCGTGTGACATGTGACTGGTTTTGTGATCCAGGGTGACATTTGGTGGGATAGTGTGTGTTCATTTCAATCATATCTATGTATTTGCTATCATAACTCTAGGACATTGGGCTTTTATCTGATAAGAAGACATGCGCATAAACTATGATGGAAACATTTACCGAATAAACTCAGTGCGCAACAGAAAACTCATGTGACTTTACCTCAACAGAGGATGTGATTGATTGGACTAACCCGCAGACCAATCGAATTCCACAGCATCTCAAATGTTGGTTTGGTCATTCTGAAATGCCGGAGCCAAAGTCTGTCATCAGAATAATGTGGTTTAATTCCCTCCCAGAACGGTCTCTCATGATTGCGTTCTCAAACACCAGGCATCCGAACGCAAGACAACATGACAGCGTTTATTGCGTTTCGTCTGCGCGCTCTGAGACACAAGTCATTTATGATGGAGGAGGAAAGAGCCACAGTGGTTGCTCTATTGCAGCAACTTCAATTTTTATTACAGATATTTTGTGCCAATTTCACAGGAAGTGACTTTTTTTTTTCTTTTTTTCTCTTGAACACAATTTTTTTATGCCATATTCCAATTTTTCACACAACTTGCAACTTTGGATGGAAACATAGCTACTGAAGAGATGCGTAGTTTCAGTGTGGCATTTAACGCTTTGCTTTCACTTCACCCATCACAGGATGCAGCTGTTACGCCGTACTCCCCAGATGTGGAAGAAGGATGGTTTGAATTCCTGTTCCTACAAGTTCCTGTCTATCGAGCGAGCCCCACTCTTCATCAACATCACCGTGGACGTCGGCCAGCCTGAGCGTGCTCACTGAGCCGTGAGTCTGGATACTCAAGAGACAGCTAGCATTGAAACACAGCATTCACCAGTGCCTGCCAGAGCTAACACCAGGTGTTGTTTCTCCACCCCAGGGTGCACTTACCGATCTGACCTGTAAGATAAAATGGCCAGAATACTGATCAAACACTACGTTTAAAGTATTACAATAGTCAAGTAGAATTTAAATTGATCAATCAGGTATACCTTTCATGATTGAAATTAAAAAACGAATTTAATATTCATTACTTCTAGTGAAGTGTATGGCTTGTATTCAGTTAGGTCATCACAGAAAATGGCAAAACAAGAGTAATGGAAAACAAGAGAGCTGTACCTGACTGGTCGGAAGAGATATGTTATTATGTACAGTATAGGCTAAAATATTGATATAGATGTATATGGGCAGAGCATGTTTTATGATGTTGATTTCAGCTGATCATGCCTCTAATATCGGTCCGGTGGAAACTTGTAGATTATTAGTAGGTGTTTGGGTCCAGGGATAATGTTTAATCAGTTTCATTTCAGTGAAATGTAGCTGTAGATGGGTTTATTATTTTACATTTAGGCCAATGTTTAAGACAGAACGGCTGTTCACTCATAAAACTGGGTGGTTAATATACTGACTTTATGATCAGAGGAAAAAAAGACTTGTGATTGCTTAGCATAATATCATAATGGCCTGTCCTGTCGGGGTTTATATCTAAAAACCTTAGAATGATTCATACATCACAGAAACTTTCCAGAAGCCGAGTATGACTTGAAGCTGATCTTGACACGCTGAATTTTAATACAATATTGGCCATCTTATCAAACCAGCTGATTGATGAATGTGGGGACCGAAATGCAAGTTTGGATTTTATGTGGACGATCATGAACTCCAAGAATATGTATAGTCGACATGGTCATTATCTAGTGTTCTGCTGAAACTTGACAAATGGAAATCAAACCCTAGGCTGAAACAGTGCATGAAGATCAAATTAAGGAACATTTTACTTGTTTTCTACTACATTTTTGTCATAATTTGATTTTTATTTCAGAAAATGAAGATTTATTATTATTATTATTATTATTATTTCAGAAAACCTGGTATCACATAAAATCATCTTAACTCCGTTTTTTACTTTACAATCTGTGGCACGTGCACATTTAAAAGATTTGGGTGTTGTAACTGTGAACATTATATGAATTTTATACTGTGAAAAAAAAAAAAATCATGGGCAAAGGTTTGTGAACATTAATCAGAATTTTCCACGAATGGGGTGCAAATTGGGATCCTGTTCATTTTTGTATAGCAGTAAGGGCAGAAATCATGTTCTGTGGAATGGGAAATTATATTTTATATAAATTGTTAACTGCCATGAAATCACCACACGAGTACCTTTAATCCCACTGAATATCCCGACAGCCCCTTTGAAATTGTGATTTAAAAAAGAATTATAATTATTCTTTAGTTTAAATAATACCTACAGTTTGACATCTTGAGGTTTTTCTGAAGGTTTAGCACTTCGTCTGATAAATCTTTGTTGAAAAGGAAACTTTACGCCTGTTTGTGTGCCCTTTTCATGGAAAGTGCTCACCTCTCATGCAGTGTTGAACCTGTGTGTGCGATATTGAGAAAGCCAGTTTACTGATGTTAATACTGCAATAAAGAATGGCATTCAACAAAGACTGCAGCTTTTTTTCTTTTGTGAAATAGGTTGTATACAAGTTTGCTGGTATAATACCATATATATGTTGATTGGTCATGATAATTTAAAATAATTGATCACAAATAAATGTATTATAAGAGGACTATCTCTGAGAAATACTGTTGGAAATTGTTAGCTCTATATATATATATATATATATATATATATATATATATATTTATTTATTATTATTATATTATATATTTATTATTATTATATTATATATTTATTATTATTATATTATATATTTAATATTATTATATTATATATTTAATATTATTATATTATATATTTAATATTATTATATTATATATTTAATATTATTATATTATATATTTATTATTATTATATTATATATTTATTATTATTATATTATATATTTATTATATTATATATTTATTATTATTATATTATATATTTAATATTATATTATATTTTATATTATGTATTTTATATTATATTATATTATATTATATTATATTATATATTATATTATATTATATTATATTATATTATATTATATTATATTATATTATATTATAATGTCATCATTTGAAGTGGATCAAAGTCGTCCTAAGACAAGAACGGTATTGTTCAAAATTCATGTATAACTTTGAAAGGTTTTGATCCACTTCAAATGTTGATTACTTTATATATTAGGTGCATTCAGTAGTTTTGGTGTTAAAGTTTTACTCATTAAGGAATAAATAGTTTCTGTGAAGAGTCATATGATGAGATGAATCCTCTCGGGATCTTCCTACTCCCCCTAGTGTCATTTATTGGAATATTAACAGAAAATAAAGCCTACTGTGGCCTGTTTATAAATGGAAACACGTGTGAAATACATGTCATGTAACAAATAAAATGAAAGAGGTAACTTTCAGAATTGTTCACAGAATATACTCTTTTAAAGAATATATTATCAAAATATGTCAAATTAAAATGAATAGGCTAATTAATTTGTCCTCTATAAAAATTAATTGCATCGCATATACATAGATATTCCTCTTATTATACATGTATTTGTGATAAACTATTTAAATTTATCATGACCAATCAACAAAAATATGAGTAGTAAATATTCTTAGATCATATATGGTATTACAGGCATAAAAGTCACTGTCCAAATTCCCTCACTGGTTTTCATTAACTCCTTCAAGTGGTTTATATTTGAACTAATATAAGGAGAAGTATGAATGAGAAGGGAAGTTCGTATTTACGAGTTTGGAAGTCGCAATTACGAGTCAGTTACATTTTTTTTTTATTTTATTTTTTTTAAGGAAGGGTAGGTGATTTGTTCCAGAAATATTTTTTGTTATGTTGGTTGAAACTCCTCACATCCTGATAGCAATCACTAACATTAAGTGGTCTAGGCCTAAATGTAATTATATGTAGCCTATATCGTCTGGAGAAAGCATATGACCATACAATGTTCTTCCAATCATTGCATTTGGTCCGAATCACACGTCTTCAGCATGTTATTTATTTATTTATTTATTTATTTTATTGAAAAAATAAACAAATTTACAAACAAAATAGGCATTGAACAAACAATATTAACAATTTAAAATTCTTATAGTTGCAAATTAAGTAACGGCGATGAAGTCTCAAAACAAATATACAATCATAAAAGGCAAGGAATAAAAAAATACAAATGAGTTAATTCAATAATAATATTTAAATAATTGAAAGAACAACATTTATAGAAAAGTAAGTTATTGTAAGGGGTAAGGAGCTATAGGCACTTAACTCATTAAAGAAGTAAGATTTTTCATTTGAAATGGTACAAAGAGAAGCAGCAGGAGCTTTAAATTCATTAATAAAATGAGGAAAGGATTGAGGATTTTTCCTCTAGGATTTTTCTAAATGTTTTCATTTTGAATGGTGTTTTGACAATTCAGAGCCACCGAATCACGAAAGCGAAAACACTCAACGCGGAAATGAATCTGCAGCTGTCAGGTTGTACAGGTCAGTGCTCTTTAAGTTCTTTATGTTCATTATATTTATAATATATTGTAATGGTATGTGCTTTGAGACATGAGATAGTAACGCCGTCTCTCGTGCTTTGGAGGAGGCGTGGCTTTAGAGACGCTCTGAAGGGAGGGTGGTACCTCATGCTTTCAAAGCTAGCGCGCTATTGCTAGCCTCCCGAAACTTCTAGAATATGAAGAACAAAGAATGCATCATCAGGTGTGTTTTGCTTTTTTGTTTTTAATTCATTTATGAAGTCACTACAAACTTAATCGTTAGGCTACATATTAAATTGTCATATTACAATGCGATCATGCTATCTATTAGCAGGCTATTAGCTTATTTTGTTTGAAATAAAACAGCCTGACAATGTCACTGCTAAATACCTGTAAGTATTGTGGTATCCCGCCATGTTTCTCACTGACACACACCTAAGCTCAAAGAAAATCCAGAGTTTCCTAGTCCCAATTAAGTCTTTCCCCACCATTGATGGAATTTTCCTGCTTTCCATGTTTTTACTGTTATATGGGGGGCGCTGTTATCTTCTGAATCTCTAGATTAGAAAGCAGGCACAAAAAGAGAGCAGAAACAAGCGATAAAAGCATTGCTTACGCACATTGTAGCGCGATTTTCTCCGATTTTTGTTCAGAATGTTGCTTTTTTTAATAAACGTAACGTTACCCACCGTCAAGTGTTGATAAAAAAAAATGCCCGAAGTTTGAATACAACTTTTCTTTTAAAGCAGAGGCTCTGTTCTATCTTTTGCATGTTCAGATATTCAAAGCCTACAATAAAATATTCTGGGGGCTATTACATTTTTGTGAAAAAAAAAAAAAAAAAAAAAAATTTAATTAAATAAAATAGAATTTAAAAATAACGCTGGCGGGGAAAGAGTTAGGCCTGAGACTTTGTGGTGGCGTTCATGTGCATTTAACTCATTTACAATATATTTCCGAGTGCTTCAGCAAGTGTATGAATGAACAATTTTAGGGCACAAAGTTGTTCAGTCACCATTACAAAATGGCCAACACCCTATAGCCTAGTACACTGTGTGTAGGGGGACAGGGAGTGATTTCGGACACAGCATCCAATGCATCCTCATTCCTCAGTATCAAGAACACATCTGGATAATTTCATACATCCTCTGTTTGATGATTGAAATTGAACATTGTCGGTTGATGATGACAAGACTCAAGACTGTTTAAGAATGTATGTTGGGAAATGGGCAGTATTCTTTTGTTGGAGTAATGAAACTTGTGGCTAGTGTTTTGGCAAAAGAGCGTAGAGTAGCAGTAATTGTCCACTCCCATAAAGCTCCTCAGTCTGCATATATATTAGTTTTTTTTAAGCATTTGTTATTCCCATGGAGAAAATTAATGGGAAAACACATATGGAGCCAAGGCTATTGAAAAAGTAGACAGTTTTCACTCTATTACATCATGGACTGGGATTGTCTGACAGGCATCCGATTGAATTCGCCCTTTGTTTGCTCCTGTCACATGATTCAGGGCTGCTCTATAGGAAGAACAACCTTTGGCACATGGTGGCTTGACACAAAAAAGTGTCTGTTCTTATGCTCTAAATGCTTTAATCTGTGGTCTGATTTTTTTTTTAAATGCCATATTTGAAAGGATCCCTTTTTTGTCTGTTGATAATAATGCTTTCTGCGCCTGCTAGGAAAAGCCATTCGAAGAAATGTTTCTGATAAAGCAGCATTTGTAATGTATCAAGTAAAATTAGAAGCATATTTTCCCCATCTTTTACTATGTTTTTTCAATTATTTTATCCTTAAATTGATTTTAAAAAAAACAGTAAAGAATTTATAATTTTACAATAAAAAAATAAAAAAATTTATTGCGGTTTAATACAATTTTTTTTTTTTTCTTGAGCAGCAAATCATCATATTAGAATGATTTCTGAAGGATCGTGTGACCCTGAAGACTGGAGTAATCATGGCGAAAATTCAGCTTTGATCAAACGAATATATTACATTTTACAATATATTCAAATAGAAAACAGCTATTAAAAATTGTAATAATATTTCAAAATATGAAAAACAAAATCCACATTTTTGAAGAGACTTCAATTTTTTTTTTTACCCACCTCAAACCTTTGAATGTATTGTACATCGACAAAACTTCTCTGAAGGCAACCTTGTCTTCCGTCACTTCACTTTATGAATAACATTTTCATCTGCAGCAGAAATGTGTACATATAGTGAGTTATTTACATTTTTCCTACTGATAAAGTATGGTTACGAGCTGCTTTATTCATAAAATTGGATTCAAATTAAAAAGTCAATTGACTTCAAATCAACTTTAAATAAAAAATGTATTGATTAAACCTAAACCTGAGAAGTCTACAGTAAAGAGAGGCTTGATCAAAGGCTTGGCGTCCGCAAGCCTACAGTATATTGGTTAACCACCAGTATCTGAATATTGAGGGTTGGGGTTAGAATCTGCCCTAGTATTATGACCATAAAAGTTTAACAACAACCTTTATAAATGAATAATAAACCTCCTGACATTTTCTCACACACACAAATGGCAATGAGAATGAGCCTTTTGGACATATGAACAGTTTTAAAATCGTAGAAGATGGATGCTGCCTTACTTGGTGGATCTATTATGTTAATAATGTCAAGGTTACTGCATGGCTAAGTTTGTCAGCATATACTGTCCCAGATCCTTTATACTTCCTTCCTCTCAGATCACAGCAAAATACCTCTTTGCTGGCTGTCACACACATAGAAGTAAATACATAGATGCCTCATCGGTCGAATATGTCATCTACGTATACATATCTATGGTCACACATTTGTATTTCTCTGAACAATATTAAATACACACAAAAAATATTTCACACTTTTTGAATCATTCGACAACATTACAGATTGGCTGAAAATGATGCACAATAATAAATACTCTATTCTTTATTTTCTTTAAACATCACATTTCAGTATTTCATATAGTCTCCAGCCCCCCGTGACCCTAATATAAGGATAAAAGCGGTTTGGATAAGGGATGGACGGATCTCATATTTCATCTCAAGCATGTTCTTTATTGACTTGTTTGGCTTGTTGGTAACCAACTACACTAACCTTTGAAAAAACCTTGTGAATGGCAAGAATGTTGATCCCCCGACGGTCAAAACCAGACATACTGCAAGTCGTTTACATACTGTAGCCTACAGTAAATATTGAAATGGTCAGTTTCTATACTCTTTGTTTACATTATCATAACTTCTATGAAAAATTTACTCATAGAAGAAAAAGTTCTATATAGAACCTTAAAGAGTTCTGCCAGGCGCTTCAGATAGAACTTTTTTAGAGGTTCCAATCATGGGATCATTTTATGGATTCAGGTTTAATAAATTAATTTTGTTTGAATAATTTTTTTATTTGAATAAAATGTTATGAATTAAGCAGCTCGTAAACATACTTTATTAGTCGAAAAAATTTAAATAACCCGTTAAACATTAAAGTATTATGCAATCATTTAGGGCCCTTTCACCCTAGATATCATATAATAAAGGCTAGATGTCTCGTCCACGCTGCTGGCCAATGGAGGTCGACGTCCGCACATGGCGGCCATCTTGCCACAGGGAGCTCGCTCACTCGTAACATTGTGTTAATGGTGCATGTACTTTTTAAATAACCATAACTTGCTAAATTTTCTACCGATTTTCAAACGGTTTGGTTTGTTATAAACGTCAGAGATGTAGTTATGACACTGCATACTTATCAATAAATATAATATTATATATTTAAACATGTTCAAGCATCCATAATTATAGCCACGTTAATAACGTTTGTAAGAAACCAAACCGTTTGTAAATCCGTCAAGATTTCAGCGAGATAAGAGGATTTGTGTTCGTGCTGATCACTCACCTTACTTCAGATACCATAGAGCTCGCCAGAAAGCTTCCCTGTGACAAGATGGCCGCCGGTGTGATGCCGTTCGAGACTCCGCCTTAAGACATCTAGCCTTATATGGATATCTATGCCTTTCACACCTACCTTGTTTGGTCCGGATTTTCTGACTTTTCAGTTTGATCCGAATTAAAATTACAGGTGTGAAACATCCCCCGGACCACGGTCCGGACCAAACAGACAGAATTTGGTCAGACGAAAAGAGGTAGTTTTGGTCCAGATCAAACTGAACAAAGGTCCCTTAGACATTTCTCACTGTATAGAACCATTTTGGCATAAATGGTTCTTTAAAATTGAGCCAATCCAGCACTGCTTCTCACCAGCATAAGGTATGTTTTGCTGCTGGTCTCTAGCATGGGATGCTGGATGATGGTTTGGTACCCAGCATGAGAAGCAGTTGTGCTGGTGGACCATGCAGCATAGGGTATGTTTTGCTGCTGGTCTCCAGCATGGGATGCTGGATGATGGTGGACCAGCATATGTTGTCCTCTGGGTGCTATATGATTCCAGCAAGACCACAACAAAACTTGCGGATGTGTTAAAAGTTGTTTAAGTCTATTTGAAGTAGTTGTTTAAGTCTATTAGTGTTTCTTTATGTGGCTTTCAGTTGGACACTTGGCCCTTGACTTTGGTTGAATTAATTCTCTTTCAGCAACTGTTGAAAGTGCATGCTATCACTTTTGACTACAAAATGTCATGCTCCTGACCTTTTACTATGTGCACTTTTTTGGGATCAGTGACTGGCCGCTGGATTTTGACATGCGAGTTCCCAAAGGACCTTGTAAAGTCTTTAAAATCAGCAACTTTTCATTTTGAGCTTTCATTATCAATAGCTCTTTCTTTGTAAGAGCTCTTCTCATAACCCATGTTATTGAACAAACAGCTTATGATTATGGTGTTATTTGGCATTTTTCTTTGTTTTCATATCAGTTTTTGTTTTACAATGTACACAAGCTTTTTTTTTATTCATTTGTATATAGATCCTTTTAAACCGGAGACAAATCCTTTGAAACGTTTCACCAGTTTTAATTTTTACTGTTTAAAATTTCAGATGACTTTGATTAATAATCATAACTAAAACAATTAAACCAGCTTCACCAGCACCAGTTTTGCTTGAGAATAGCATGATTATGCTGGGGCCGGTTTCACAAAGCTATTTTAGACCGGTCTATAGTGTTAGACAAGTCTAAAATGTGCTCATAGACTAGTCTAATGCAAGTTAGACTGTTTCACAAAAATAAAGACTGACTTAATTTAGACCAAAAAAATTAGACACCTTCCCCCCAGGCTAACTTAGGTCTAAGACTCTGTTACCTTGGCAACCAGCAGTAACAATCAGTTACATTACAAACAGCCAAAAGAAAAGGGAAAATGGCTCATAATTTAAACATTTCTTGTTACTACATTCTCCGCTAAATTTCCCAAGTAAAATGTCCTTGTAACTGTTATACTCCTCCAACAAACACATATTTTCCGCTGGGGTAAACTGCACTGAGCGGCTGAATGCGCTTACTCGATCCGCCATGTTTTTTGTTTTGAAAAGTGCCTTAATTTACCCAGAATGCATTGCAGTGTAGTCCTACTTAAGATAGTCAGAGTCTTAAGTGCTTTGTGCAACGGTCTGATTTAGATGTCTATCTGAAGTCTGACTATCTACTATATCTAAGCCATAGTCAAAGTCTATCTTTGTGAAACTGGCCCCTGGTCCTCCAGTTAGACCAGCACTTACCAGCAGAAACCAACCATGAATTCATGCTGGTTTATGCTGGATTTTTCAGCAGGGTATATTGAACCCCACTGAACCTTTTTTGTTCTAAGAGTGCAATACTGTTATGATGGATTTTCATAATTCTGGGGCAAAAGTAAAACATCAAAAATCTAGACATAAAAGGCATTTGAAAAGATTAGTCACAGTTAAAAAGTTTCCAAGACAGAAAATCTGGGAAAAGGGTATCTGTTATTTTTAATCAAAATCCGCCCGTGGGACATAGAAGTGCCTGTAGTTGAAGAAACACTCAAAATGGCTAACTAGCCGTGGTTAACGGGAACCTTGTGTTTTCCCCCCTCTCTCATCTGCTCTGTAAAGTTCTCCAGTTTTTTCTGCATCGTTCTGCCTTTCTCTCTCTCTCTTTCTCCCCCCATCTTGCTGTCCCTCTCCCCAACGTCCTTCTCTTGGTCTGTTTTTGTTTTCCAAACAAGGTTCCCTTTACAGGAAATTGTGTATTCTGGAAGCGTTCAGGAAGGCAGAGAGCAGGTTTCCTGTTGGAGCCATGGCTACAAAAAAGAAAAAAGGAGGGAGGAAGAGAGAAAGCGGGGTGGCCGGAGAGGGGGGAGGGGGGTGAAAGGGGTTCGGTAATGTCCAAACTGGTGAAGAATAAGCAGGCAGTTACTTCTCTCTCCTCCCCTCGCTCTTCTACCCTCCCCTTTGCAAAAAGTTCTGACATTTCAAGCCTCCACTCAACATCAGCACGATGACCTCCTGAACAACGTGGAACGAAAAGGATAGATAGATAGATAGATAGATGGATAGATAGATAGAAGTGGAAAGGACAGGAAAATGTCTCCTCTGCAAAGCTTCTTGGTGGGACAGAAGCTCGTGTCGTAACTTTTCCCCCTCAGACTCGACACAGAATCTCACCTCTCTCTGTTCAGGGCTTAAGGGAGGAGAGACCCTGATGATGAAGTGACGTTGGGCGTGAACCGCTCCAGAGTTCTTCGCCCACACCAGATCTTTGGTGGCTCAGTCAAGATGTGAGCGGATGATTTCTTTTGTTTGACACTGTGGACTTCCTGATTTGGGGCTTTTCTTTTCTTTTCTTTTCGAGCGCATTTCCCCTCCTTCCCATCCCATGCGTTGTGGGACCAATGGTTGATTTTAAGGTGTATTTACTCTGATCTGGATACGTTACGGAAGCCTGATGAAGAATAAGGCTGCCAAGCTGAAGTCCAAAAGGAAGGGAACTGAAAATGCGTTCGGCTGTGACTTGACTGAACATCTGCAGAATTCAGGACTAGACGGTAAATTCCTCTTTTCCGCACTCACTCCTCCTCTTGCCATTCATATAACGGCTGCCCCTTTTTTTCCAAAGCCCCAGCAGTCATAATAAGTTGACTTTATTAGGAACCCACACCAGAGCAGAAGCCTGGGCCTCTGCGTAAACATTAGCTACGTGTAATAAACCAACACCCATTTCGGGTGCTGGTTGGCTGGTGTGTCTATGTTTTTGTTGCGATTGAAACAGAAGATACTTTATTCTTGTGCCGGACACTTTTCCTCTTGCCTAAAACCATTTAACTGGAAGGTATTGCCTAATAATCTCCACTTTTTGAGTGCGTTATAAAACAAATCTGAATGTAATCTTAACCTGTTCAGTGCTCATACACATAAGCATTAAAAGAAAATAAAGAGCAAAGGAAATGTTCAGAGGAAGAGGAAGGGGGAAAAGAGGAGGAGAAAAGGGAGGACTCGATTTTAAAGATATACTGTTCGTGTTAAATGCCGACATTGTGTTTATGAAATATCACTACATTTCTCATCAAAGGCTGTTAAACTAAAAGCAATGGTTCCTCTTAAAGTGGCCGTGTATTATTGAGAATATCACTTAATTTATGTCCATAATATTTCGATATGCCATTGGACATTCTTCATTTGTTAGCTCAAAGTGGAGTTTTTGTTCCCATCCATAACATCAATTTCGGTGTGTGATATCAACAATAACCTCTTCATGCTGATCCAGAAGCAGCTTTTCCTCTGCGTTTCCCAAGCTCTAACATTATAAGAGACAAAACACAATGCTGATCTGGAAACAGTGCGGTGCCACCCGTAGTTTGACAGATCCATGTGACTTGACCGAGTTCATCTGAAGCCTGTAACTGTGAAACAGTCTTTTGTTTAAGATCCTGTCTGCTCACATGTTTTGATCGTTGAGGCAAGAATGACCGCAAATGCTCTCGAGATATTTATTGGAAACTTGATTTTAAAACTGTGCAAATTATTTGATATATTTGAAGTAAGATTATATTCTATTGTAATATTGTTTATATTTTTTAACTACACTGTAAAAAAAATCTAACCTCCCCAACTCAAAATGTTCTAGTGATAATGTTTATTACTCATTATTCACCATGTCTTCATTTCAAGTAACATAGTTGAAAAGTTATTAATAACTTTAGATCTAGATCTTTAACTCTATCATAATTATTACTAATACTTGCATCATTCTTGATTGTGACATATCAACAGTAATTAAGCAGTTGATTGATTTTCTTTCATTACTGAAGCATCTTTGGCTACAGGCACCTTTGGCTAGTGATGTTTAGACATCATATGAGCACAAAATGGATTTATACTTTGTGGATAGATATAAGTGCTAACTAAGTAACATCCACCAACCCCGTTGTGTGATATCATCAAATAGTGAGTTGAGCAGGAAAGTCAGAATCCATTTTGGATGAATTCTTATGTTCACCATCCTGAAAGGCCTGCTTATTCCTTCATGAATTTGTAAGACAGTTTTGCAGGTTAAGCTGGTAAAGAAGCCTTGTGTATGACCCCAACACACCAGTATCACATGTGTGAACCAACCTCCAAAACACAACATGTGTTAGTGTTCTCATCAATATGTGCTTTACTTTTCACTGACAGCATCTCCTTTAGGTGGAATTGACTAAATACACCATATGAAAGCTAAAGCAGTTTAGTTCTAAAGTTAAAACTAAAGCAATCATTTATCAATGATTGTAAAACACTTGAGAAGTATCTCTCTGTCTGCCAGCAGGTCAAAACGAGAGCTTCCTCTCACAGAACAATCATTCATTCATCCGGCCGGTTGGAGGTCTTCACTGCATCCCAAGCAGAATTTCTGAATAGTAAATGATTTGGTTTCCCAACATTTGCAATTTTTACTTTCCGTTCTTTGAAATTCGTAAAATAAAATGATTTTGCCTTTACTGAGGGATGTATGGAAGCTTGTTTCCACCACAGAATAAAAAATAAAAAAAGATAATTGCAACTTTTTAATCTCACAATTTTGACCTTTTTTTGTTGTTTTGTTGCAATAGTGAGTTTATATCTCACAATTCGGACTTTATAACTCGCAATTGTGAGATTATATTTATTATATTTCACAATTCTCAGAAAAGGCTAGTATTGTGTCAGAAATAACATCAGAATTGGGAGATATAAAGTCGCAATTGTGAGTTATAAAGTCAGAATTGCGAGTTCTAAAGTCAGAATTGTGAGAAAGTCAAAATTGTGTGATATGAACTCGCAATTGCAAAAAAAAAAAGCTGCAATGACCTTTTTTAACAGAGTTTATAACTCACAATTCTGATTTTTTCTCGCAATGCTGAGTTTATATTTCCGAATCTGGAGAAAATTTCATAATTGAGAGTTCTTAAGTCAGAATTGCGAGAAAAATGTAAATTGCGAGTTCTAAAGTCAGAATTGCGAGGAAAAAATCGAAATTGCGAGTTCTAAAGTCAGAATTGCGAGAGTCAAAATTGTGTGATATAAACTCGCAAAAGAAATTTCTCACAATTCTGAGTTTATAACTCGCAATTCTGACTTTTTCTCCAGATTCTGAAATATAAACTCAGCATTGCGAGAAATAAAGTCAGATTTGCATGATAAAAAGTCACAATTACTTTTATTTTGTTATTCCGTGGCAGAAACAAGCTTCCATAGGGGATGTGCTGTACTGTGTGTGCTGATTTTCAGTTACTCTATCTCTCTGTTGTTATAGTGTATTGATAATGGAAATCTCTTTATTTGTTTTAGATAAAGTGCTGTGCTGCACATTTAGGTGAAAGATCTGTGCTTCAGTTTGTAGATAAGGGTAGATTAAGCATGGGAAGTGTAGACTTCCTCAGACTCTGGATGGTTCATTGGTTCAGGGCTGAAATTGCTAATGTTGTTTCCTACCGTGAGAGGGCTATTTAATTATTTAAAGCAGAGCACTTGAATAATACTTTCAGTTCATGACCCATTATAGTGCCTGGCAATTTATTCTGTGAACAAAGTATTTCGCATTACGCTTAAAAGTTTTTAAGCCTATTACTCTATAGACCTTATGTAGCCCCGCCCCTTTTCTGTCTTCCGGTTTGTATTTCCACAGCATGAAGGTAAGATCTTACAGATTTATGAATGAGCCGCTTATTTAAAAATCTTCCCGGTCTACTGACATGTGTTATGACATCCGTCAGTTGTCCATTTACAATAAGTAAATCCACCTTATACCAGCTAATTACTATTCGACCGCGATGCCATAGAAATATACAGAGCTACATTAAAATTTTAATGCACGCTTGTTTCTCTTGCACATATGATCTATACCTGTCCACATCTACCAAACAACAGATGCACTCTACTTTCTGAAATGCAGTCTGACATAAATAGAGTATCCTCACCATGTTATAGACCTTATGTAGCTCCGCCCCTTTTCAGCGCTGCGCTCGTTGTCTTTTGACTTCCGGTCTGTATTTTCACAGCGATTTTTGCGTGTTTATTAATGAATGGCTAATTTTCCCGGTCGACTGACAAATGCTTTAAACTTTACAGTCCTCAAGATAACTTTCGTTAACTTTACATTAAGTAAATCCACTTCAAAAGCTAATTACTCCTGGACAGCAATGCCATAGAAATATACAGAGCGACCGCAAAACGTATTTAGAAAATATTTTAAAAATATTTAAATTAAATTTAAATATTTAAATATTTTTAAATATTATTATAATATTTAAATATTAATAATAATATAAATATTTTTAAATATTTTAAATTGAATTTAAATTAAATATTTAAAAATATTTACAAAATATTTAGAAAATATTCTAAAGATGGCGGCACCCTCTTTCTCTGGCGCATTAGGTCTATAGGCCTAAGAAAAGAAAAAAACTTTGCTGACAATCTCCAATATCAAATTGATTTGAATAAAATAAACTTGAAATATATGAAAAAATTGGGTAAAATGCTAAAATTATATAAGCTGTGACCTAGTGTTTAGTTCACATGCTCTGATATATTAGCGCTCATGTGGGCAAGATGAGCTCAAGTTTGATTTGTATACCATATCCTCCCACTTTTCCTCATAATTTCCATGGTTTTCTCTAGTGTTTCTGTCCAACAACAAAAAAAGGCAAATGAACGATTGATTTTTTTATAAATAATAATAAAATTAGGTTAAATTGAATTCGATTGTGGCTCAGAATCAGGCTTAAATACAAACTGAATTGAAACAAACTCAGTAAAACAGTAAACAGTAAAATCAGATCCAAAGTTTCAAGGTCCAAAAAGGACACAAACGTTCAGTGGTTTCTGAATCGATGCAATCACTTTGTATGATGAACAGACCCAAATTTGATTTATTCACCGTCAAATCAAATCACACAACGACATCAGTAACATCAAACCTCATTGGTTCTTGTGTGTCGTGACATCATGACACAAGTACCACAGAGGTTTGATGATATTGTTGGTCATCATATTGAATCTAGGCCCTGTCTTTTTGGCTAAAGGGAAGAAAAATGTGATATTGTAGTGGTAAGGGGAATCGGCTCCAGCATCCCTGCGACACTTCACCTGGTTTGGAAAATGGATGGATTGTAGTGGTGTAGAAACAATTTTCACCCAGAAATTGCTAGTAAATTTCACGATTAATAGCAAAGAAATGGCATAACATCGAATTAAATTTGAAATTTTGAAGTAGAAAGACTGAAATTGTATTTTCTTTTTTAACATGTTATGGTTTGGAACACAATTTGTGTTAAATGGTAGAAATAAGCACAGTAAAATAAAGATGATAAAATGACTTTTACTGTGATAAACTTCAGGATTAACCATGTGCTGTAAAATAACAGGAAAATGCTAGCCCGTCATGATACTGTCTGTTTAGTGTCCTCTAAACAAACCTAAACAGAGCTTAAAGATATCATGGCTGAAGGTATGTTAGGAAGTGATGAAGTTGGGTGGGAACTTTCCAAAGGCCCTTTAGAATAAGAGGAAGTGTCATAAGTAATACCAGCTGCAAGGCCTGGGTGTGTCAGGTTTCCTCTGAAACAAACAAACCATTTTTAACTTCCTGCCCTGGCCCACCTTCTCCACAATAAGCAGCCCGACAGGATAAAGGAAGGACGGTGTAATACTGTAGTCTACATGAAACACTACAGTCTCAAAGAGAGAGAGAGAGAGAGAGAGAGAGAGAGCAGAAATGCACATACTATACAGATTATTTAAAAGGATAGCACACGAAGAATGATGACTTTAAGTATTTGACAATATTTTGCAATGATGTATAATAGGTCATGAATATTACTCTATGTAAGCATTCAAATTGTAATAAACATTTGGTTTACAAATTGTCGGTATATGTAGGGTAGGCCTCTCTTCTGTTCCTGCACATAAAACCTGAAGATTACTTCAAAAGCATTAGCTTTAGGGTATATATTTCTCAATACTTTCTCACACAAAGCCTTGTCAAAGTGAAAAAAGCTACATATATACCCCAAATAATCTCAAACGTGTCTCTTCTAGAGTTTCTCAACAATGTCTCAAACTGTGTTTAACGTCCACAATCAAAAGTCAGAGAGTTCATTTGGAACTCCAATGTTATTCATCAAATTTTTCCAAAACCAAAAAGAATCTGAGCTGTTTTATACACATTAAATATAAAGCTCTATATTTTTGTATGTTATTGATTGTCACTCTTGTAATTGTTAGTTGTTGTTCTTCTTTTTCTGCTATTGAAGTCAATGGCAGCCAGTAGAACTGTATGGTACAAAGTTGTGTGAAATAAATATCATAGAAATAGAAATAACTTTATCATAGAAAAACTGGAGTCTTTAAAGGGATAGTTCACCCCCAAAAAATGAATATTCGGTTGTTATTATTTACTCACCCTCAAGATGTTCCAAACCTGTATGAGTTTCTTTCTTCAGTTAAACACAAAGTAGATATTTTGAAGAATGTTGGTAATCAGAGAGTTGACGGTAGCCTCTGACCTCAATAGTAGGAAAAAATACTATGGAAGTCAATGGATGTCGTCAAATATTACTTTTTTTTTTTAAGTCGATTTTCATTTTTGGGTGTCCTATCCCTTTAATTCAAACCACTAACTGCTCAATATTATATTTATGCTGCTAATAACTTTTGAACTGTAAGGCCTAGAAACGGTCTATTCATTTTTGTATGCATTGCATAAACTACTTTAGCGTAATGCCTCTGCACTTTAGCATAATGCTTCTGAAATAATAACATAGGGTGTGTTTCCTATTTACAATGTAACTTGCTTTGTTTGTATGGTTAGAGGGATTAACTAGCTATAATTGTTTCCTGAAATCGTGTTTGCACTTCCAGTGTTTAATCCACGTTGGTTCAACAATATAAGACTGTCATTAATGATCTCATGCGCAGATGGTGGAGTAATAACTTCTGCTAGTTAATCGATTCGAGATCACATGTCAGATTACCATAGCTACATCTGCACAAACAACAGAAAGCCTTTCAGTTTTTTAAATAACATTAACAATCATAAACGCTTTACTCCTTTATGCGGTTCATTCAGTCCGCAGCGTTCTCCAGTGTATTTTCTCTGAGATGCTGCTGTAACAAACAAGGCTTCACTAATTTTGTTCCCCATCATTTTACTTAATTTGATGTTTGGTTCATCGCAGGTTCCCTCCCTAGTTTAAAGGCATGGTTCACCCAAAAATTCAGGGTGAGAAAATGATGACTGGATTTTAATTTTGGGGTGAACTACCCCTTTAAGGCCCGTCCACACCAAAGACGATAACTATAACAATAAAGATAATAGTTCTAAAAATCATTCTGAATATAAAAGAATAGCATAGTCCACATCACTTCACAACTATAACGATAACCACACCATATTGTTGGAATCACTTTCAGGGCATTTATTTATTTTTTTTTTTTGATGATGATGAACAATAAAAACATTTACACAATCCTCCATATGCACACCTCGGCAATAGAATCGCCATTGGCTTGTACAGTTTTTGGGTTACTCGCCAGACTGATATACTATTATATATATATATATATATATATATATTCATTCCACCAAATCAGCTAATCATTGTAAAATGGCACCTCTTTTTAAATGTCTAAATGTACACTCTTAAAATCAGTCAATCAAGCATTATATTATGATAATCAAGCATTATTTAATGATATGACTTTAGTAATTCTAAAACTTGATCATCATGCATAAATGCATATTTGTCATTTTAACTGAACTTGGTGCTTTAGATATTGGTCATACAGTTTTTCTGTAAAAAAAAAAAAAAAAAAAAAAAGATAATAGTAATTGATAATAGTTAAAAAGATGATAATCCTACAACTAATTATACTACTAATAATGACAATATACAACACATGAGCTGCTGGGTTCATGAATGTTAATCACGTTGTCAGCGTTCGCTCGAACTGATTTGCTGAAATTAAAACAGAGATGAGCGCCAGCCAATGAGATTTAGCCGTTTGCGCATTAGCTCCGCCCACTACCGGATAAACCGGCATATCTTCTGTTTAAAGTCAAATTTAAAGCGACAGACGAAAAAAAAAAAAACTACAGCGCGCTCTTATTAGAATAAACGGAACGTTATCGTCAGCTGATGTGATGTGGATGCTAATACAGTTATCATTTTAGCTATCTTTATAGTTATTGTTCTTGGTGTAAACGGGCATTTACTGCTTTTAATTATAGGCCATGCATATAACTCTTAAATGGAATGAGATATTTTTGCCAAATTTGACTTAGAAAAATAGCAGGGCTAGGCCACTTAGTGGCGCTGTAACAGCAAAACATCAAAACGACTTTAACTACAGAACAGTTGGTCCGACTGAGTTCAACATTGGCTTGCAGTGTCTTTGTTGGCGTTGCTGTCATAGTTCATGATGACAGTTCTCATCTTGAGATATATGGTCTGCATTTTAATGGCAAGGTGTCAAAACTTTCTGCCAAAATGGCATGTTCCTGTAGGAGAATACTGTACATAAAAAAGGATGAAAAATGGCTGTAAAAATGTTTCCGGTGGCTGCCATGAGTGTCATCAAAGTGCTCACAACCAAACCATACACATTTCCCCAGACTCAGAAAAAAAGCATTATTATTATTATTATGGGTTGCACTTCATTTTACAGTACGTGCACTTGTGTGTACTTACAGTGTACTTGCCTATGAAAGTACTGGGTAATCTAAGGTAACTGCATGGGTTCAGGTTAGTTTAGGGGTAGGTTCAGGGTTAGTACCTAGTTATCACCCAGTTATTGCAATGTAACATTGCATGGGAAACAGGACTGTAAAATAAAGTGCTTATTATTATCATCATTATTTATAAATCCTTAATGCAGCTTTTCCTGCATATTAGTGCGACAGTAGTAATAAATGCATTACATATTGCATTTTCACAATCGGTTTGTTGCAGTTTTACAGGTGTAGATATTTTAATTATTTTACTCAGTCATTTAAAAGAATAGTTTTTCTAGTTTCTAATATTGCTTAAATCTCATCCATGCTCCATACAGTATATAGTGTTGAAACTTGCTGCATGCAGACGCGTCAGGTTGCAAGACATCATTGGTAATCGTGTCTCTTGATGGATCATGACATGCAATAACTTATGTTACACTGACCAATTCTGCACCCGGAGAAAGCAGTTTCTCACACCAGGGGCCGGTTTCACAAAGATAGACTTTGACTATGGCTTAGATATAGTAGATAGTCAGACTTCAGATAGACACCTAAATCAGACCATTGCACAAAGCACTTAAGACTCTGACTATCTTAAGTAGGACTACACTGCAATGCATTCTGGGTAAAATAAGACACTTTTCAAAACAAAAAAAACATGGCGGATCGAGTAAGCGCATTCAGCCGCTCAGTGCAGTTTACCCCAGCGGAAAATATGTGTTTGTTGGAGGAGTTTAACAGTTATAAGGACATTTTACTTGGGAAATTTAGTTGAGAATGTAGTAACAAGAAGAAATGTTTCAATTATGAGCCATTTTCCCTTTTCTTTTGGCTGTTTGTAATGTAACTGATTGTTACTGCTGGTTGCCAAGGTAACAGAGTCTTAGACCTAAGTTAGCCTGGGAGGAAGGTGTCTAATTTTTTTGGTCTAAATTAAGTCAGTCTTTATTTTTGTGAAACAGTCTAACTTGCATTAGACTAGTCTATGAGCACATTTTAGACTTGTCTAACACTATAGACCGGTCTAAAATAGCTTTGTGAAACCGGCCCCAGAGGCTTATAAAATCACACCTGTCAGCGCTTGAAGCAGGAACCTATATGCAGTACCTGCACTTCTTCGTCTGCAGACTACCAGAAAATGTTCTTGTTTTCAATTTTTTTTTTTTTTTAGCTCACAAAGATATCATGTGGCCTCAGAAGACTTGGAATGTTGCGCAAAAGACATAATTATGATACTTTTATGGTATTCTTTTATTATTTTTTTTTACGTTGTGCTTTTATTAAATGGATAAAATCAGTGCAAACATTCTTCAAAATATCTTAACTTGTGTTTCTTGAAAGACAGAAAGTCATAAAGGTTTGGAATGATATGAGGGTGATTAAACGATGACAAAAAAAATACTTTTTTGGGTGAACTATTCTTTCGATAAATTGAGCTTTTTTGACATATCTGAATGACCATTGATGAATTTGTCCTGTTTTTTGTCTAGTTCCTCACGTCCTGAAGACTTGTGCAGAGTTCATAGAGAAACATGGGATTGTGGATGGAATCTACAGACTCTCAGGAATCACATCTAACATTCAAAGACTCAGGTTGGCCAGTTTTATAGACTCACAACCTCATGCATACAATTGTGTTGGAAACCCTTGCAACAATCAATTCTTTGTAGTAAATGTGTGTTTCTCTCTCTCTCTCTCTGTGTGTGTGTGTGTGTGTGTGTGTGTGCATACAGACAGGAGTTTTGTTCTGAGCTCTGTCCTGACCTCACTAAAGAAGTGTATCTTCAGGATATCCACTGCGTTGGCTCTTTATGTAAGCTGTACTTCAGAGAGCTTCCCATCCCTCTCCTCACTTATGAACTCTACAAGAAATTTACAGTAAGTTTGTGAGCAAGAAAAACTGAAGATTCGAGCAGAATAGAAGAATGATATAGTTGCATCTGATACAGTGACTTAGTGTCTTAAATAAACGAAAAAATTGTGAAAATGAAAAAAAATCAGTGTTTGTGTACAAGAAGTGACATTTATTTTAAGGACAGCGGATACAGAACTATACAAAGATATAGTACAAAGAGGACGGGGGAAAGAAAGCAGCCAAATGTAGACAGGAAAGGAGGAGACAAATAAATTGAAAACACTGCAAAGAGGTTAAAACTTCAAAAAGTTAAAAATAATTACCCTATAAAGACTTCTGAATCATATTTGATGCCAATTTCTAAGACCTCTAATTTATCAACAAGATAAAAACTTTGCTGAAACTTCATCAGTTTCTTCTTCTTCTTTAACACCCTCTGATTGATAGTTTATAATTTTATGAACTAAATTTTGTATAATCTTTTTTGCTGTGAAATCTTGGCTGATTTTTATAAAAATGAATTTATGAAGAACTTTTATATTGTTAGTAATATTTCAAGATAAACAACACTGGACTGGACTGAAGCAACTTGGGTTTACTTGATTATCCATTGATCATTCATTCTATTCAGCAAAATCATGTTAATCAGGCTTTTGAGGAAGGTTTATTAGTTTATTATTATGAACATCTCTAAATCATCATTGATGTATTGAATTGCATCGTTTTACCCCCACAATAAAAACTATGGAGCTTTGATCATACAACTAAGCCTTTACATATCATCTTAAGCCGTATTATAGGTAGATACAGAGACAACTAATATTTATTTACATTTTATGCAAGTAGCTGCTATACTGTTATAAAGATCTCATTGATTTACATTACAAGCTATCTGAATTTCATCTCACGTTTTGTCCATTTAAATATCAGCAACTGCAACAAACTGCATATTTTTGCCATATATGAGCCATAAAAGCCTGATGTAGCAAATATCGTCACCTTCCTAAAATAATTGCCTAAGTCATATTTCAATTATTGGTTCAGTTTTTTGTGTTTTCTGAGAAACCTGAAAAAAATTACTTCATTATTTTAGGAAGGTGACGATATAATAATCAAATAAAGTAAACTTTTTTTTAATTTTGTTTTAAATATTTTGTCTAAAGGTTTAATAAACTGTTCCATTTAAAAATATATATTTTTTTCAGACTATTATTTAATATGTCAAACTTTACACGGTTAAAAACAATAAAAGTTGAATGTGTAAGTGTTTCCTGTAGTTGTTTAACTAATGGGATATAAGCATTTGATTAGTTTTATCTGGACCACTGCAAC
>CM038624.1:5339608-5362108 GCA_021554675.1 Leuciscus idus
TACCCAGTGTGTTTTGAGTAGATACTGTACATTTTGAGTAGATATCGTATTATGAAAACAGGGTATCGTTAATTAAAGCTAAAAATACTAATAACATGTTTGTTAATTGAAATAAAGCTTAAATAAAATCAAATATAAATATTAGAAAATTAGAAATGTTGCCTTGGCGACTTTTTTCAAACAAGTTTAAGTTGAATTACTAAATTTAATTTGGACTTTATTACATTTAAATAAGTAAAAACTAAAACTGAACTTAAAATAAATTAAACCTAAATAATATTAATGAAAATGACAAAGGACAAAGGACATAACTAGATTACTATAAATTGGACAAAAAACTACTGAAAACGGAACATATAAAAATAAAAGCTAATTCAAAATATTAACTCTTTCCCTGCCAGTGTTATTTTTTTAAGTTACTAGCCACCGCCAGCATTTTTGATCACTTTCACAAAACTTGTATGGCCCCCAGACTATTATGTTGTATATATATATATATATATATATATATATATATATGAAGAGTTCAGATGCAAAAGCCTCTAAATGCCATCTGAAATTTTCTTATAGAATGATCATTTTTATCAAGCTCGTATATTTAAATTCAATAATTTCACTCAAATGGCAATGAAGATTACCTATTAATTGTCATTTAAGTGAAATTACTGAACTTAAATATACGAGCTTGATAAAAATGATCATTCTATAAGAAAATTTCAGATGGCATTTAGAGGCTTTTGCATCTGAACTCTTCATATATATATATATATATATATATATATATATATATATATATATATATCATTACATTTGAAATATATCAAAAGAAAGAAGAGTCTCTGCTTTAAAAAATAAAATTAAATTTTATTCTAGCTTCATGCATTCTGTTTTTATTAACACTTGAATGTGGGTAAGTTTCATAAAAAAGTTTCATCATTTTGAACAAAAAACGATTTTAATCGTTTAATGCACACTGTGGATTATCCCACTTATACCATGGTCATTTACCTGTATTTACAAGTTCAAGATGTCACTTATGTTTGAAGTGGACGGGTTAAACAATGTTTATTTTCATCAGTTACCAATTCTTAGATCTAACTTTCTGTCCACTTTAAATCAGACACAAAGATAAAGTAGAGTAATTTGATTGAATTATAGGCCTAACATTTATTAACATAATATAACATTACATTAGCCTTTAAAGAGAGCGCGAGAAAGATGTGTGTGAATTACCTCTGTTCATTGTCTCTCTGGAATGAAGCTGTGAGTTGAATTACTTCAAAAACAGCAACGTTACAAACCTCCTTGCTGAGTAATATAATGTAGTGAGTGTGCAGCCGTGCAAGCAATCTCCACTCTCTGTGTGCGAGTGACGTGTGTGTGTGTGTGTGTGTGTGTGTGTGCGTCAATCGAGCATTCAGACAGACCATGGTATAATTAAAACTGTAATATAAATAATACTAAAGTAACACTGGATAAAAATACGTTTTAAATGACATGCATGCAGCCATGACTTGATGATCTAGAATAAGCATGTGTCTTCACAGGCTTTGACCTCTTTTTAGTGATGCAAAGTTTTTTTTTACGCTACATGCAACTGTTTTATGGTTTTGTAGGTCCTAGCATGGCCTGTGGGGAGAAGTACGCCACCTTGCCCGCCAGCACACAGTGTGGCCCCATGAAGCTCATGAGTCTTGAGGAAGCACAAGCTCGCTCTCTCAGTCCCAACCACCCAGTAATGAGAGAGAGGCAAAGAGAGAACAGCCTTCCAGATACCAGCACTGCGGCAATGTATCATACAGTTATAGATCTGTCTGACAGCAGGTATGATATACACCATACATTTATGCTCGCCCACACACTCTCCTAGCATATGTGTATTTTAGGTTAAACATTAACAGTGTTGAAACTGTATAGGCATACATGAACTGTCCACCGTTTACAGTAATCCAGTAATGCTTTTTTAAAACCCAGAGAACAGCATTTGTTAAACATTTCAACATTTTCCATTGCATTCTCAAACATTCATAAACCTTCTCACAACACAGAAGAAAATTCTCAGGAAAATCTAAGAAGTGGAAGTCCATCTTCAGTCTTGGACGATCGGTCATCGACTCCAAAGGGAAACTGAGTCGCAATGGGAGTGTCTTTATGAGAGGCCAAAATTCCTCAGGTAAGAAAGAAAAAGGAAAGAAACATCCAAAAAAACAATGACAAAGATAAAAATGGGAAGCTCTTTGTTCAGTTTGACTAAAAGCAAATAACATTTTTATTGTATTTTTAAATAGTATTTTTGCCTGATGTACAGACATGTTGATATGCAATCACATGCCGGCTTGCTTTACTGACTGCATAGATTATTGTGGGTTTTATATATATATATATAAAAGACAGCCCTATAAACATTAAAGTCGGCATGAAACGGAAGTTGTGATCATCTTTTCTTTCCTATTGTGACTAGGGTTGGGTATCATTTGAATTTGAGCAATTCTAATTAGGTTTAAAAAAAAAATTGAAGTCAAACATTTAGATATCAGTCATATTTATTCTGTGCAAAACACTCTATTGCAACTGAATACTATAAACACAAATCAGCAGCCTGAACACATTACTCAAGGAAGCAATGGCACAGATAAATACAACTTTATAGATGAACACAAAGTTCAGGAACAGAAATTGAAATCAAATGTAATCAAATGTAAAATAACACTGCATTGATTTCTTTTTATAAATAAAAAATAAATAAATCCGTGTTAAAGTTGCAAAACTTATTCAGTCAAGATCAGTGGGTAATTTTCATTTTCTTTTGTTCTTTGTTTAAAGCTGCTCTAAGTGATGTTGGGTGACGTCACTTCTTGTTGACGTTTAAAGTATTGTCAAACAAAACGGAGGCTAGCTCGACCCTCCCCCCTCCTCATCCGCGCACTAACCCCCCAAACCCCACCCCCAAATCCTTCTTGTCTGTTATTGGCTGGAACAGTTTGTTATGTTTCGTGGTATGGGTGAGCCCAGTTTGTTTTTGTTGCCGTTTGTGGAGCCTGGTAAATAATCTACAGAGACCACGTTTTTTTACAGTGTGTTCAGGGGACAGGCAGCTAGCGGATGGTGAGGAGATGTTTGCTGAATGTGACAAAGAATGTTTTGGCCTAAAAAATGCGCTTAGAGCACCTTTAACGTTAAAGCTACACTGTGTGATATTTCCCCCCATCTAGCGGTGAAATTGTATATGACTACCCAGTGAATATAAGTTTCTGTTCCTTTCAATTTCGAGGGCGTTTTAACTCCTACGGTGGCCGTATTATTCCAAGATTAAGATGGCTTCCAGTTCGACTTCGTCCAATTGCGCCTTTAAAACTATCACCTGTGATCCGTCGCAGCACAGATTTATGTTACAAGGTAAACAATACTTTTTCACCATTGACGCGAGGAAAAGTAACGCTAGTTATACTAGAGGTCGTTCTGGCGTTATGCACAACCATGCTATGGTTAGACAAGCAACTATAAAACTTCGAATTTACACAAATAGGCTGAATTACCTGTCGAGAGGAAAGCAGGCAACTTCGGCGTCCGTTTTAAAATCTTTACTCCTCATGAGCTCTTTCCATCTGGGAAAAGTTACTCCAGTATTGACTTTGGTCTTGTTGATTTGCCTGTCGCGTTGACGTTTTAATTCTCTCTTTCGCTTCCTTGGCGACTCTGCTACATGTCCTCGAGAATAGGCGTGATCCTCCATCAGCAATCTTTCAAATCTGCCGGCAATCGCGAGTAATCTCCCCCTCGCATTCGTCACAGAGTCACTGAGTGTAAAGCGCGAAAGGCGAAGCTTGAATTTACA
Organism: Leuciscus idus; assembly: GCA_021554675.1. Taxonomy (NCBI): domain Eukaryota; kingdom Metazoa; phylum Chordata; class Actinopteri; order Cypriniformes; family Leuciscidae; genus Leuciscus; species Leuciscus idus. Next base: position 5,343,444 of record CM038624.1, read on the forward strand.
GGTATGTCCCTCTTTGGCTAATGTAGTTTCAAGATGGAGGGGCAACATGGCGACCGGGATTCGAACCTCTCACCCGTATGTACTTTCAATGGCAGATTATAAACTTACGAGAATACTTTATTACTTGAAAGAAGTAAATATACATTAATGAGCACATATATTTTTGAAAGAACTAAGTGTTTTTTGCTAAGAATCAACTAAAAAAATTACACAGTGTAGCTTTAATGACACAGATGGCATCAGGTATATTAGGCTGCTGTCACTTTAAGAGCTGCACGGATCCAATGTACAGTTATCAACTGTTTACATTCACTTAAGTCATAACCAACTGTGTATTAGGATATTTTGACATTATGTTGTGTGTATTTGCCCGTTCAAGTGCAAGAAGATACGAAAGAGAACTCAATTCATTATTCATGCACTATATGAGAGGCTGCTTTTTGCACGTACTCTTTGGATGTGTGTGTGCACAGAAAACAGCACACGAGTGCCGAGCTGAGTTCTCTTTCATGTCTTCTTGTGCTTGAATGGTTTTAAATGGTTTGTGCGTGTCCTATTGAATCCACGGTTCTTGCTAATTTTGATCCGGTGTTCTGATGATTTGTGCTACCCACTCAGATTTTGCAACCTCCCATTAAAACAGGTAACACAGTTCGACAGGGAAAAATGCTATCTATCAGACTGTGCTACCAGCATCATTTTCATGTGGTTTGAGGCTTTATTTTTCACCCATACCTACCTCTACCCTAAACCTACCCTTAAAATAATGCAAATACAGTGTTGGTAGCACAATATTATAGGTAGCATTATTTGGCAGAACACCTGTTGTCGTACCCAACCCTATTTGTGACACGGCGTCTCGAAAAAGATCAAATATAGGGGGCGGGACTTGATTTTGTCTATCGGGAATCGATTGGATGGTTGTGGTTTGCGGTTATCTCATGTGAGTGACAGGTTACCCCGCCCTCAAAATTATATTTTCGTATCATAGCTAATTTAGCTTTTGTTTATCGTAAAATTAAGTTGTAAAAAGCCCAAAAATGATATACATATATGTTTTAATGCTTGTTTCCTCTCTTAAACAGAAAAAACTGCAATACGGCCATCCAAAAGCATGGATTCTCTCTGTTCTTTTCCAGCAGCAGGTGGGGCTATATCTCCATAAATATACTTACCTCAGTGTGCTGTCATTGTGCATTTCATTTTATTTAAAACAAAAGGTTTGTACAGATACATATAATATTAATTAATATAAAAATACATTAGATATTTTAAAAAGTTAGTAATTAATTCACTACATTAATAAGGTGTCAGTGTGCCACATGTCCTGTAGCCTATAAGCAAGTTATAATGTATTGTATTACAGAATAGGCTCATATGGCAGGTTTATATCTCAAAGAAGGCTTTTATCTGTTTATTAGTCTGTGTATGACTGAAATATGAAAAGTAAAAACCAACTGGTTTCAAGTGGATGTATTTGATGGAAGGCCTATAACATTAACTAAGGTTCCTTTGACAAACTGTGTAAGTTTAATACTTTATTTTATTAATTCTAATAAAAAAAATTGGTTTGATATTGTGTTATGTCATACAAACATTTTTAAGTGTGGCTGAAGTGTGAAAATGCTTTTTGGGACTGCGGTATATTTGTGGCTTTCATGAATAACCACCAGTTTTCTCTTTTTCAATCCCACTCAGATGAGGACAAAGTACCAACAGAAGGAAGCAATGGCATCTTCGTCCCAGTTCTTAAATCCCGAACCCTGGGCTCAGATATCAACTACAACCTGAACAAAAAAGATCAAAATTCGGACTTAGATCCTCATAATGCTTCAGGAGGATGTCTGACTGAGAAAAGAGAAGGAGCATCAAATGCCTCTTCATCACCACCTTTATCCCCACTGCAGAAAACTCTTCCAGAACAGCTGAAAGTTTTCAAAGGTGACGACCGCAGCGGCTGCCAGCCCACATCTCCTAAAAACCGTCGGATGTTGTATTCTGGATCTGCCAATAATGGATCATCTAGACCGTCTTTTCCAGGCAGCCTGTTTCCCCTGGAGTCTTCACCGCGGCACCAACGGAAGGCCCTCAACATCTCGGAGCCGTTTGCAGTGTCTGTACCTTTACGTGTGTCTGCGGTTATTAACTCTAACAGCACCCCCTGCAGGGCACCTGGCAAAGAACGGGACAAGGGTTTAGGGGGACTCTTTAAGCCTCCCAAGGAGGCCGGACCTCTGGAAGCCCATCGCAGGGAAAGTATTGGCACTGCTGGGTTCCCTGTCCACATCAGTGGCAGCAGTGGGAACTTTACATTCACAGACTGGGAGACTGGACTAGCTGCTCACACCAACAGTACTGGGTACCGAGAGCACCCGCTTAGTGACAGCAGTGGAGGCAGCGGATGCAGTATCTATAGCAACAGCAGCTCTTTCCCCATGGAGAAGGAGGATCAGACAGGGGAAAGAGATATTACAGATGCGATCACTCTGGGGACGACAAAGAGTATGACGATTGTAGTGTGGGTGTGGGTGTGTGTGTGTGTGTGGTTCAAGTATTCCCTACATTATGCAGACAAAATATACCTTTTTTTGGTCCCCATTAGGAAAACAGATTATAAATCATACTAAATTATGTTTTTTGAAAATGTAAAAATGCAGAACGTTTTCTGTGATGGGTAGATTTAGGGCTAGGGTTAATATAAGGGGAGAGAATATACAAGTTATGTCTATGGAAAGTCCTCTTAAAACATGAAAACACGACGTGTGTGTGTGTGTGTGTGAATATAAGTGTATTTTAATTTAGTGAGAGTCATTTTAAATCTGCATTTGTAAGTTGATTAATTACATTTTAATATATAGATAAAAAAAAAAAAAAAAAAAAAGGATTTTAATCCCGACCAGCCCAGCACAGCAACACTCAACCAATGTTGTGTGTTTGGGCTAGACTGTCAGATATGTAATGGCTGATGAGGGAGTGATTGGCAATCACATTATTTTTGCAATTCTGTTTGGTGATGCTACTGCCGCACACTGCACATTTAACTCTACTACCCTGACTGATTATCTGTACTTTCTCAGGAAAGGATGCAGAAGTGAGAGAGCTGATAGCCAGCGTGGAGAATTTTGAACCTCAGGTTGAGACTAAAGCAATAGGGGAAGAACTGGAAACTACATCAACACAACAAGAAATAACAAAATTGGACAAACTGGTATGATTTGAATAATGATAAAACATCAATTAAACAGAATTAATTGTACCCCTGTAGTTTTTAATAAGATTGAAGTATTACTAGTATATAACAAGACCAAATAATTGTAAATGTAAAACTAGCCAAGATGAAAAGAAAATAGTGATACATATTTATATTATTTATTCTGTTCCAGTCTATTCTGTTCTTCCTCACTTAACTCCTAAATTATATTTAGGTCATAATTTATGTATTAAAAATGTTTAAAAGGTTAGTTCACCTCAAAATTAAAATTCTGTCACCATTTACTCACCCTCATGTCGCTTCAAACCCATAAGACTTTCGGTCAACTTTCGTTCAACATAAATGAAGATATTTTTAATGAAACCTGAGAGATTTCCGTCCTTCCATTGTAAGTCTAAGTAACCAAAACTTTGATGCTTCAAATTCTGCGTGTGAATCGGGCGGTTTAATCCAAGTCTTCTGAAGAGACACAATGGTTTTATACAATGAACAGATTTAATTTAGGCTTTAGGCTTTTATTCACATATAAACACTGATCAGTGAATGTACATAAAGCACTCATTTAGGGTAAATGGAAGCTCAAGAATGTTTGCTTGACGTGCGAGAACCAATGAGGTTTGATCTTGTGCATCAATCGAGTGCGGTTGAGGTTCCATTTTCCATATTTGAGTGCCTTATGTATGTTTGTTTAAATGTGAATACAAATTAAATCCGTCAATTCATCATATAAAGCAATCGTGTCTTTTCAAAAGACAGCGCAATTCATATGGATTACGTTTAGAATTTTTATGAAATTTCGAACCGTCAAGGTTTTGGTGGAATGGGTTTTTAATGGAGGGACAGAAATCTCTCAGGTTTCATTAAAAATATCTTAATTTGTGTTCCAAAGATAAACAAAAGTTTTATAGGTTTGGAAGTACATAATGACATGATAAATGTAAGTGAAGTAACCCTTTAATCCCACTGTCTTAGACATAATTGTGGCCTCAGAAATATTACTGGAACAAATGCCTCTAACCAGTCCACACCTTTTTTTCTTATTTGTGTTTCTTTGTGCTTGACAGGAAGTACTCAACAAGGTGTCATCGTCTGGCATGCAACAGAAAGTTTCAGTCACTGAGGCTAAAACAAATATGCTAGATGAACAGGTGAAGCCCAGCTTCACCAAGATGACTGGAAACGAGGACAGTCTCAAGCTAAGTGGTCAAGCACGGAGAAGAAGTAGTTTGCCCACAAATACTGCATCATCAAAGGGACTCTTTATAGACCTTACCAAAAACGTAATGTTTGATCATTCTGGTGCTACTACATTTAATTCTGTCATGAAGCATTTGCCTGAAAGATTGTTGTCATGCGATGGTGGCTGGAATTACTTGGATAATGATTTTGACAGGACAGACCACAAGAGACTAGAGTCGCAAAACATAATAACAACCAGTCTACAACTTTCCCCATTTCTCCACCTAAAGGAAACCGATATTCTCCAAGATGCAGAGCCATGCAGTGAAGAGGAAATAAGAACAGATCCCGTCGAGAAAGACAACACTTCCAAAAGTGACTCGAGAGATCGTTCAAACAGTTATGTAAAATCGGATATTCAGACTGCTCTTCACTCTGACTCAAAAGAACCATTAGTGACAAAGGATATTTGTGAAAAAGGAAATAAGGAGGTTAGTGATGAACCCAGGAAACTTGACTTAGCAGGAAGAATCAAGGGAAGCTTAGAAAGACTCTCATCTTGTCTGAACGAACAGCATTTCACATTGGAAATTTTGCATCAAGATGACGTAGACACATGGGGGAGTAATTTGGGTGGTTTGGATCAGGTTGAACCATGGGAAGACTTGTGTTCTGCCAAGCAGTGGGTGACAAGCCCTCTGCACTCACCAAAACTTGAGGATCTCTTACCCATGCCAAAAGAGACTGTGCCATGTCATGCAATTCAAAGCCAAATTCTTGATAAGCCAAAAGTGGATGAGTTGCGCAACAGCAAGAAGGATGAAGCTAAAGAACCAACTGTGCTTATTGACATTACATCATCTCAAACAGAGGCTGCTATATCATCCTGTGAACTTGTAAACTTTGTAAACCCAACAGGAAACAAAAATGCAGACACAGATGGAGCTTGCTCTGCACATGTAACAGCGCATTTTGACAGTGATAACCGCAAGTGGATGGGAGACAAAGAAGACAAACTTGAGGTTCCACAGGTCAAGATATTGAAGACATTAACTGATTCAGACGAGACCACTGAACTGCGAGACTTGAGCAAAGCAAAACAGAAGCGCTCTTCTGCCTCTCAGAGATTTCACCGACAGACATCCCACGAGTTCTGCATTGTGGAGAGAAGTCAAGAAAACATTAAACCCAAACTCAGGCCATGCTCCCTAAACCTTGATTTAGGACACCAAGGTTTCAGAGACATCTCAAACAGTCAGTATCTGAAAAGTGCAAAGCAATCAATTGCACAGGAATGGGTGACGCATGAAGCCAAGCATGGAAGCTCATCTCTAGAGTTGGAGCTATTCCTGAGTGGCTCCAAGGCACCAATGCGACGCAACTCGGCACCAGTCAGCGTGTCTTCAGTTCGCACTGCGTTCATGATCAAAACCTGCCAAGCTAAAGCTGTTCCTGTTATCCCACCAAAAGTTCAGTACAGCCACATACCTCATGCCCTACTTGAGGGGAGCACTGATCAAGTCAGTAAGAGTACACCTGAAAAGAAACATGCCAAGAGCAAGTTGGGAAAACCAGGTTCTGCACTTCCCCTCCAGAAAGTCAAAGACAACATGGAGGAGCTGCCAAGAAGTGAACCACCATCAGGGGTTCAAAGACAGAAGCCCACGAACAATGCGACATGCAATGAGAATTTCAAACCAACATCCATTCCCGATCTTCCAGTGTTGAGAAGGAAGCGATCTGCAAATGGGGACACCTTTATGGATCGTCCTAGACCTGAGCGCTCAACGCTTCTTCAGAGATCGTCCTTCAGAAATCGCCCAAGACCTCAAAGTCTCATCCTGTTTAGCCCCCCTTTTCCAATCATGGACTACCCTCCGGTAGGGCAAGATGGTAAACTAGTCCTATCTCCCATTAAAGCTGAAGCCTCACCGTTTGACGTCTATGCAAAAGAACTAGCTGAAAACCTCAAAACTCCCGAGGGGGTGACCTTGCGTAATAAAATGACTTTGCCAAAGAGTGGACAAAGGCTTGAGACCTCAACCAGTTGCTTTTACCAGCCACAAAGGAGGTCAATGATATTTGACAACAGAAGTAACAGGCAAATTGAGTGAGATAAGACTGACTTGTTATTGGTCATCATGTGATAACTAGCAAACTTCTAGCCTGTCAAATGTGCCCGAGTGTCAGTATACCCTATAGAACACATGGTGATGCTTGGAAATCAAGGTGCCGTTAATCTTGATAATCAGAATTGTAAGTATTAAGCTTTGTGTAAAATGATGCTGCTGCTGCTAAGGATTTATATCAGAGTTTTTTTTGTTTTTTTTCTATCTTTGCAAGAACAACTGAAACATGCCTAAGGATAAACCTGGGGAACTTAGCATGCTCCTACTGTATATGTAAATACAAACTGTACAATCGCATCTCAGTTTAAATCGACTCAATTCCCTTCCTGTGGAGCTGAAGGTCTTTGTGTCTGTTGTTACTTTATCATGATTGGATCATATTATGTTTACAGTTGGAGCATTTATAAATTATCTACAAATCTGCATGATGAAATTAGGTGTTCAACATGCCAGCCAATGAGAAAATAAAACTATTAAAATAGTTTGACAAAATATCAACAAAGAAACAAACATTTATTTATTCAATAGTGTCTTGTTTTGTTATACAAAACTACTCTAAAGAGTAAAAATCACTTTGTACAAATGTTTGGGGTAAAAGTCCAATGATTTGAAGATAAAGGTTTAAAGGTCAATGTTCTTGAATAATTCAAACATTGCTTCTAGCTGTGTTCTCTTCTCTAGTGGGTATAGTAGGATATGCAGTTTTTTTAATATTTTCAAATCTCCTGATTACCTGGTTAACTGAAATGTATGAAACAAATATGGCGAGGTGCCAAAAAATAAGATTATAAAGAAGCTGTCCGTATTTTATATAAACCATAGAGCAGAGAAGTTTTGAAAATGTATTTTGAGGCAGACAAGGATGAAAGATCATGATGATGATGTTGTCAGTTATTGTAACCAAAGAACACTAACCTTGTAATATGTTCTTTTTGTATTCAGTCACATTGGATTTATTGTATGTATTCCATTCTAAACAAAATAATAAAAGTACTTCACATGTATTGTGTACACTGTGACATACACTTAAGCGTTTCAATGCCATATTTCTATTTGCCTATTTTTAATGTAAGGGAATGCAGATCTTAAATATATACAGTGCTATCACCATACCTAGAGATTGGCATGGAGTACTTTCCATAAGATCATCTCTCAATGCAAATCAAACCAGCTATTAGGCTAACTGAAATAAAACCATGCCAATCTCTACGTATGGTGAAGCCTATGTGATGATGTGGGGCTATTTTAATTCCAAAGGCCAAGGGAACTTTATCAGGATGCATAGTATCCTGGATCCATGAAGTAACTGGCCTTTAAAAATAAAAATCTGCCTGCCTCTATGGGAATTTAACATAGGGGTGTCCAGACTTATGCACCCTGTATTTTAAGGAAGAACATTTATTTATTTACGATACATTATTCATTCACAAAGAAAATTGGTGTCCTTAAAGGTTGGATTTTTCCTCATTTTTTTAATTAAGGCATTAAGTTAAATTTCCAAAAGATGATTTTTTATTCCTCTTTTTAGTCATTCCTCTTTAGCATGGGTGTCTAAACTTATGCATAGCACTGTATACACACACACACACACAAGGGAATGGGGTAAGTTTTGCCACTTACCTGCAGTTGTCTTTTAGGTAAATATAAATGATAAAAAATAAAAGCAAATCACGTCTGATATTTCAGGATGTGTGCAAAAATGGAAAAGAAATATAACATGGGGCCAAACAAAAGTGAAGCCTACATATATAGTACAATAAAGTGGTTCAGGGACACTATTTGCTTCATGCTATAGGGGTAAGCTGTGTCATGTCAAAGGTAAGTTGTAAGTCACTGGAATATAGGAACAATTTACATTTCAAATAAAACAATGGCCATAGTGTATAAGAACAAGAATCACATTCCAAAGTCTTATGTTGCAGAATAATATTCAGTTTAATAAACCAGCCAGGGACAGCTTTAATATTCATAATATTTGACTATAGTGAAAAAATTTACAATATTTTATGTATATATATATATATATATATATATATATATATATATATATATATACACATGTAAGATGTAAAGTTAGCTACCCTTTTGAAAAATTATTCATTTTCAGAACCGGTAAAGCATCGATATAAAACCTAATAATTATGCAATGTTTTTACTTCACTAACAAATTCTTATAACATCATGTGATGGTTAAAATGCATCTTATTCTACTGTCGTTTACTCATTAAATACATATTAGAGTTGTGTTTAAAAAAATACACAATAAATGCAAATAGACAATGTAACTCAACTTATTTTGACATTTATTTTCATTTCAAAATGAAGAGAACGCATGTAATAAACCAGTCTTGAAACACAAGATGTTGCTCCAGAGTAAATGTAAATAACTACAGAAATACACTGTAAGAAGAGCCAACTATAAACAAAGACTTCCGTCATTTATGCAGCTAAAATACATCATGGAAATGTGAGTACAGAGCAAAAGCCAGCTTGGGCCTGGCTTACAATGTTATGGAGAATACTTTGCAAAATGTATAAACTTAGATGTTGCTCTATCTTATAAAATTTTGTTTTGTCAGATTACAATAACAATCTGAGAATTGTGAGTGATAATTCCAGCATGCAAATCAATCCATTCTGTGGCTCCGACATCCAGAGAAAGCCTGTCAGTAATTCCTCTTAAGTTAAATATTTTTTTTTATATAGATATTTAGGTCAAAGACACTCACAAACATTGATAAATTTGGAAGACAGTTGCTTGGAAACAACAACAATGTAGAGTCACTGAATGACCTGCAGCAACCAACACACCTCACTTAAAGAAATATATAAATAAAAGTATAAACATGGATTCAGTTTCTTTGCAAAGCCACTGTTACTTTGCATTTGAATTCATTATGATTTGACAAATGTATTGCTTGACTCATCACGGATTTTGATCTTCATTTGGACCTGCAAAAGTTTTTGTAAAGTCAGTTTGTTATAGATGGTTCACAGCTATTCAGAAATCTCACTTTGTATTATTAAATATAATCCATAAAATGAAAAAGGTACATTTAAATCATGTTTACAAGGCCACGTTAATTTGCCTTGACAGTGACAACATGCAATATATTTATTTAATAAACTCTTTCTCTTAAAGACCACATATATTGTGTACACACACACACACACACACACACACAGAGAGCTATCTTAGCTATCTAAATGGAGAAATTCCATGGATGTAATGGTTTTTATACTGTAAAAACTGTATATTCTCTCCCCTTACACTAACACTAACCCGAACCCTAAACCAACCCATCACACAAACCTTTCTGCATTTTTACATTTTTATTCCAGATTTACAAATGAGGACGTCCCTAAAGGGAGGTTTTTGGAGATTTTGGTCATTTCTGGGTAAAAATTTGTCCCCAAAATATAGTTATGTAGGCGCACACACACAACACACACCAGACACAGTATATATCTCCAATAGATTAGGCTCTATCCTTCTAAAATTTACTGTCATCAAGAATCATTCTAGAAAGACTCAAATCAGTCAAGATTTTGGATATTGTCTGAAACAAATATATATATATATATAGGCCTATATATATATATATATATATATATATATATATATAAACATAAACAAACAAATACCTGTTCTAACATGAATTGAAGTGGATCATCTGGTCTATCAAAAACCAGTTTCTCTGTGATGTCCTGAAATAGCACAAATGAGACTGTGAGTGAAAAACACAAAACAATTAAATGCTTGTCTTGGAAGTCTCCAGCATCAAAAGGTGCCTTCTGCTGCTAAAATGACATTGGTTGTTAGTAAGAGCTCTTTTAATGCTGTAAGTTAGAACTTATGATGCAATATAGTTTCACTAAATTAAACTGAAACACTGCAATATTTTAACATAACTAAATATTTTAACATAACGAACCGTTTTACTTCTGTTAGAGCTCTGAATTGTGCTTCGCCATTTTGTGCTAAGCCATTCATCACTGTCTACCATTTTCTTCGTAAGAAAATATATCAGTAGCTCTGCAGCTTTGTTCTTATTCTCACCTGAAAAATCTGAAGAATATTATGAGTCTCCATATAGTTAACAGAGCGTTCGTAAGGGTCCGTGAACACTGATGTGGAACCACGAATGCTCTCTGCACTCTCGGTGATAAGCAGTTTTCCTGATAGCACAGAATCTGCCATCCCACAAAGTCTAGTATGCTAATGTAGTCAACTAAAAACGATATATACAAAAAGTAAGTTGCGAAGAGTACTTCCGAGTAGCATTATAACTCAAATAAGTTAGCGTTCGCTCTTTAAGAAAGGATATCAGATGCATTACCTCAGTTTAAAACAAAAATCAAACTTTTTGTATTTAGTCCGTTTTATGCTAAATAGAGAAATGAGACCGCGTTTCTATCTCGAGCAGGACGGTTGGAAATGACACCCTGTAACCCCTAGCAACTGTAAACAAAAGGCTTGAATGATGTCATTGGGCACAGTTCCCCGGGACATCGCCTTTGAGTTGTGACGAGTCCCGAAAAGGGTTGTTAAAAAAGCAAAACACTGTTGTTCGTACGGTCGAGATATTACTTTTGCAGTTGATGCCAATTTTACGATCTATTTTTGGACAAGAAACCACCTCAGAAGACCTCGGGCTAACGTTTACAATACGACTGACAAAGGGGAAGGAGGGGCTAAACTGCTGTTTCTAGGTTGCTAGTCGTCCTCAGCTGACACTTCGGCCTACAATGGGTGCATTTTATGTAGGGCAGACGGTGTGCGTGTCCCCCGGTGAACCTCTCGGCGAAACGTTGCTGTTCGTGTTTATAACCGAAAGGGGGAACTCAATATCAAGAAAAGCTTTCAAGCAACGGAAACCTCCTACTAAGCGGAATAATATGGAGGAGAGGGATTGTTACATGTGACGAAATACTTAACGTACCAAGGTCGAGCAGCTTTTATCAAATGAATACACAGAAGATATATAAGTATCGGTTTGTAATATACCTCTTTTGACGTTTGACATCACAAAACCTGGGACGTCGTAAATAATTCGCCTATATCGCTGCCAATATCCCGACATCATATATATTCACGTTAATTACTGTTCACTGCTATCATAACACTAAGACAGGATCAGTCGTTCGAAAGATTGTAGCCTATTCTGCTACATATATAATCTATAATATATATGTATATGTATATATAATCTATAGATATATATAATAATAGCGCATGAAAAAAAAATCACTTAGGCTTGAAGGTTGATTATTCCTCGTCTAGACTACAGTCGACCGCGCGCGCGCGCACACGCACACACCTGTCATTGTCTAGACTGGGGGGTGTCGGGGGGAGGGGGGACTCGTGAACCACTATTGCATTATTTTGTGTCTGTCACAACGACTCTGTGAACGCATTGGGGAACAAAAAAGCTCGGTCTCACTTTTCACGATCTGATTGGCCCGCCATACCGTCAGCAACTCTCCTTACGTTTCCTTGAGGTCAGCTAGGGACGTTAAAAAATAAATAAATGAGAAAATAGAAATGCGTATAAAGTAAAAGGCACGGGGTGAACAATCTAGCTTGTTGGTCTGCAAGCTGACGGGCAGCGTCATCATCCAATGTGGGACCAGATGTAATTTGGAGAAATTTATTGACACTGTCCCTAACCAATCTAAAGTAGGCTATCTATAAATGATCAACATGAGGGATTCTCGGATGACTGGCCTTTTGATCGAGGATGGGACATGGATTTCAGGGAGTTTCATTCGCGCCAAGTAACAGTGTTTTCGTGGTAACGTATGCATTTCTTTATGCTCAAGAATCAAGCAGAAGCTCCTCAAAAAGGGACGCGCCGAAATACTCAACGAAAAACGGCGCACTTGTACAGTGACCGATCATTAAAGAAACTGAGGATGCGTAGTGTCCATGCTGGTTCAAACACAACAATTGGATAAGGCAGAATAGTTTCACTTTCAGAGCCACAATGGAGCCAGTTTCAGCGTTCCTCGCTGCGCGGAAGGGAGGGCGTGCGGCTCACCGATTGGGGTAAAGTCATGTTGAACGATTTATATCACAACCTACGTGCTTCAAGAAAGTCCATTCTGTTCCAATCGCCAGTAGAAAGGCGTGGCTGCCCAAAATCTTCGACGAATAGTGAAAAAATGGGAGGGCACGAGCGAGCTGCGTGATGTCCTCTCCGAAGGTAGGCTGCAGCGTGTGTTTATTGATGAGATGAAAGAAGATGGAAGTGAGAAATGAAACAAAGTAAGGGACAATATTAATAAACTCAGTCCTTGCCTGGGGAAAAGCTGTGAAGCGCTGTAGCCACTGGAGAAGAAAGACCCTTAAAGCAGCAGGTAAGAAATAGGGAGAGGAGAGGGAGGGGGAGGGAGGGTACTTATACCTACTATTTATGTTAGGCTATTTATAAGAGTAATAGCAGTCGTTCCCTAGAAATGTGGTGGAAAAAAAACTTAAGCATGAAGCATGAACTAATAGCTCAAACGCAAGACTTGTTCATCAATATTTTATACATAAACCAGCTTTGAAGAAAACTTCGCGAAATTACATTTAGTTGTGAAAGAATTGGCACTCTGGATTATGTGAGTTCTCTCTAAACATCTCATGTTTGTCTGGAATTAAACAAAAAAGATTATGAAGTGACGTCTCGACCATAATTCCTTGCTTGCTCACTCATTTTCTATTAGTTTAACACTTGTCAGGCTATCGAGACTTTGCCTGTAGTTTCTAATAAGTGGTATTATTTCAGTTGGCTGTGTGTTTTGATATTTTGCGAAGTGTTAAACGTAACACTGAACCATGACACGAAAAAGCTCAATACGACTCAACGGAGCCGCTAGGGACTTCCCTACATACGACCAAAATATTTGATAGAATAACACCCGCTCTAGCCGCGAGTTAAGTGTCAAGAATTGTATCGCTACAAGACTAAATGATCTGTTTCACTACAGACGAGATAGAAATGATAATTCAAACATTTCAGCCGCTTATCTGGAGTCCTTTCCGGGCTATTGCTAATATTTTATTGACCCCGGTAGATTTGCGCGCTAGCCTCTGGTTTCGGGCTCTCTGAGGCAAACATAATTGTTTCCAATATTGTTGTTTTGTGTAGACGCTGTCGGACAAATTCTATTCGAAAGTAGCCTATGGAGTTTTGTAGGGAGTGTATCTGGCGCTTTACCATGTCCGTTATTTGTCTTCATTGAATTAGGATACGCCGCGTAACGAAGTGACCCGAAATATTAGTCCTCGTACCAAGAAACCGAAATTTAGATAAATGCCCATCTGTTCTGTATTCTAATGCTTGTACTTACTGAATGACCTCTTTTTGACTCCGTGTTGTGAAGTGCCAGCTTGTTGCCTATAACGCACGCGTTTGTAGGCTAAGCAAACAATAAATCACTCGGCCATTTTAACACAAAAAAACTTAATATGGCAAAGCAGAGAGGAGCGCTTCTTCAATTTTTGGAGGTTAGGGGCCTTCGAGCAGCGTCCGATCACAGCGCTGATTGTATTGTTATCTCTGTGTAGTGTGTAGTGTACGAGACACGGCGGGTATGAGAACCATGCAGTGGAAAAACACACCAGACACATTTTTCATTAATTTATCATATGCCCTCTGTTTCCCGACGCTGTATTATAAAATGTCTGGCTTATATAATCTGTGTATTTATAGCAAATGGCATGAAAAGGTTGTCAGTTATGTTGGGAGATTCTATCCGATGTTGGCTACTTTGATTATTGGGATGTTTTATCTGAAGCTGAAAGAAGAAAAACCCTGCTGTAAACAAAATGCAAAAATCCTATTTTTATTACAGATGCTAGAAATGTGTAGACTATGTTTGTTTGCTTTTTTATTTTTTTATTTTTTGAATTTGCTGGCCGCCAGTCTCTCATACGGTCAATGCGGCCTTTGGAAGTTTGACTGCACCCCTTTATATACTTATTGATACAAAAACACAACTATTGAAATAGCCTATACTTAATTCAGCGTTAAGGATTTTTTTTTAAAGTAAAGTGCTGGTGTATATGGAATAGAGGCAGATTGCATTATTAAAAAAAGAGGTTTGCACGTGTAAATCATGGCCTCTGTTATATTAACCCTGTGTGCTGCTCTATATTTGTTGCTAGCACTGTTAGCCAGTCTCCTAAACCTGTGGATGTCTGAATAACATTTTTTTTTCTTTAACCTACTTCAATCAATGCTAATTGTCGGCAGTTTCACGATGAAAACTTTCATCTCTATCTTTGCATCTGATCCAGAAGAGGATGATGTATAGGCGAGGCGTGCATTAACGTATGGCAAACAAACTATAAATCATCATAAAATATTATAGCGTTCTCTTTTTTGCTTCTAATAATATTGCAAATGCATACCTATGTTAGAAACAATATGTCTTTTACAATTTTAATTTTTTTTCCCACTATACTTTTTTTTTCTTCTTTAGCTGCTACCGGCCTCCTTTTCATGGTTTTGTAAAATTCTTCGTGTCTTTGCAGGTAAGGGCAACGTCGAGGAAATTAACTCTTTCTATATCATGTCAAATTAGGCTTTTATTTTAGTCAGGCCATTTTGTGAAATACAAGTTATATAGGCTATTAGTTAATGAATAAAGCTTCTCCCCCATGCACGTGCACAAGACTGCTCTGCTTAGGCTACACGTTGTTCTTTATTGTGCACCTGTTTAATTCAGTTGAAATCCGTTTTTAATCGCGTGTGTGTATTAATTTTTTTTCAATTCTTCATGGATGATCTGGGCAGTGAATGGGGAGGAGGGCCTTGCCTGCGTGCAGGTTGTTTGTCTGTCAGCTTTACCGAGTTTTAAGTTGCTGTATGCGTGATAAATACCTTGAGATGTATGTCTGACGTTAGTATACGATAGTGTCTACAAAATCCGAAAATAAACTTTTTAGTTGAACGTGTCGCAAATACAAATACACTGGAAGTCCCAGCAGTCGCACTATAGATATAGCAATGCTCCTCCTGGAATTGATTTTCATGTGTTAATGCATCATAAACGAGATGTTTCTTATTACTTTTCTGTAATGAGGCTATAGCTCTTGCTGTGTGATGCTTGGAAATATGTGACACTTTTGTCTGTAAAGATGTGTGTGCCTTTTAAGGTGGTATGTACCTGGATGTATACATGTGAGAGTTGATTGTTCTTAAGTGGCTTTATGTTTCATATTTAAACAATAAGGTATTGTTGATAAGTTGTTTCATATAACTAAACATTAACTAAGAGCACTGCTTTCCCAAACATGAATTATCAATATGTAAGCCTGTATTTTTATTTGGCTTTATCTTACCTGTCTTATTTGTCTGCACTAAATATTAATGTGTTTATTAGTGCGATTATGGATCTGAGAGGCATATTGATTGTTGCTTATATATAATGATACACTTATTGAGTTTAATTGTGGCAATATAAGAGGTTGTGATCATGATTTGTGCTTTCAATCATATATATTTTTGACCTTTGATCAGTTTTTGTGGATGTTTAATGATACAGCAGAGTGGTTTAATTTGTGTGTGTGATTATTGATTTATTGATTTAGCCCATCATAGATGCAGTATTAATACTTGTAGACTTAGAGTTAGTGGCAACTAATATAATCCTATTCTTAATGTTCACTAAAAGTTTTTTAAAAATGTTAAACATTCTTTTGTCTATTTTTGGGGAGATTGAAATGATAAATTTGACCAAAAGACAACAAATAAATCCTGATCTTAGGAATATTGGGATTCGTAGATCAAAAGAAGGCATTGTGTGCTGTTTATTTTGGAAACATCAAACCCTCTTAGTGCTTCAAACATAATGCTCACATGCCACAGCCGAGACTAAGAGTTTGTCAGTTGGCTTGCTATTGATTATTTGACAGAATGACGCATTAAAAATATGCAAAATTACAATTAAAAAATTGCAAGGGTACAAAATTTCAATGATATTGTAAGGTGATTGATCACAGTGGGTAGGGCTGTTCTAATTATACTTACATGATAGCAGTGATTACTGTTATTGTTATACTGTTTGCTGTACTATTAGACCAGAGGTTACTACGTCAGATTGCAGAGATATCTTAACCAGTTTGGACAGTGACCTTCACTAATGTTATTAAATGTCAAGGTCAGATAATTCCTCTTTAAGGAATCTTGTGAGAATCTGGACAGGAGAATGAGAGAATAAAACAGAGCCAAACACACATGTCCTTGTTAACCCCCAGATGCAGAACTGACGACAGCTATACTTTACATTACACACACTAACACACTAACACACACACACACACACACACACACACACACACACACACACACACACACACACACACACACACACACACACACACACACACACACACACACGTCTTGTTCGCTATCTTTGTGGGGACTCCATAGACGTAATGTTTTTATACTGTACAAACTGTAAATTCTGTCTCCTTACACTAACTCCTAAACCTACACAATACATCACAGAAAACTTTATGCATTTTTACATTTTCAACAAAAAATTATTCTGTATGATTTATAAGCTTGTTTCCTCATGAGGACCTGAATTTAAGTCCCCATGAGTCTGTGTGCATTCAGGTTGAAGTCCGCACTGGGATAGTAAAACATGTACACACACACACACACACACACACACACACACACACACACACACGTGTAAACCATAAAGTGCAGGGGTGAGTGTTCATACAATTTTAAGCTTACACAAATCTCCTAATACCCATTCTTATGTATTGTGATAGTACTAAGAGAGGAGGGGAATAAAAAAAAAAAAAATCTATTATAGGCATTTGACCTTTTAGCTTTGCTTTCTTCATGATATAGTTGCAACAGCTAAATTTCAGCCTGGCATGTGTAATGATATTTCATATCATAATGATCATGTTATATTCAGTTTGATTGCTTGGTATCCTGTGTCTGTGTCACATGGGTTGAGGAAATCCTGGACCATAGGATGGTTAACCACACTCCTTCCCGAATTGATATCCT
The DNA here is from genome assembly GCA_021554675.1 of Leuciscus idus. Taxonomy (NCBI): domain Eukaryota; kingdom Metazoa; phylum Chordata; class Actinopteri; order Cypriniformes; family Leuciscidae; genus Leuciscus; species Leuciscus idus. Next base: position 5,360,987 of record CM038624.1, read on the forward strand.
GTATTATTTTAACATAATGTCAATGCTAAGGTTTTAATTATGCAAACATGCATAAACAGGAATTCTTTATTTATTATGATGTTCAGGGCCTTACCAGTAGGAGGAGTCATTTTACTTTAGGGCTGTTTTTTCTTGATTTTTTTAAAGATAAATTCAACTAATTACTGGTAACATGTAAATGTGCCAAAATTCCCTTAACATGTCACCGAAGACAAAACAATAGGCATAAAAACTAAAAGTCAGAACATGAAAGAACTAACAAAATTCCGGATTGAGTTGAGAATTACGGCTCATTTAGAATAGATCCATTCAAATACTGTATCTTACTGTATTCATTTTAATACATGATGATGTTCCTCTTACGCAGAAGAACAATTTGACATCAAAACTCATGACATAGCCTGAGGGGAAACCATGGTAACAATGGTCAGACACAAGACAGTGGCAATTTGTTCACACTTTGATTTTGCCTGCTTTCTTTCATGGATCTATCCATAACAATAAAGATATATGACCCCTCTATCCAGTTCTTTTGCAAAAGTACATATATAAAATTCATCAATGTGTAAGTTTGCATATGTAAAAATGGCTTAAAGACGACGCAAATATCCCACGTAGACAGAAAACGCGAGATAAGATGCATTATTACACTCACACTGACATCATTACGCTGTTTTTTTGTTGAGGCTATGCAACTTCGATGCTTGCGTTAACATCTAGAATTGGGTCGTAATTGGGCTGTGAAGTTCTGTTTTTTATTTCTTTTCAGTTTTTTTTTTTTGCTTTTAGTGAATGCTTGCAATGTAATTACTTGACAATTTAATCTGAGAGATCTATCAGAATTAGTGAGCTATCCACTTTTCCTAATTGAGCTGAACATTCCCTTACCCCTCTAGGCTTTATTTTAGAAGAATAAATTCTATTCTCTTTTTTTTCCTGCATGCGAGGTTCGTCTTGATGAGTGATTTCCTAATGTTCACGCTATTTTTAAGAATGTGGAGATAGGGGCTGATTGGACTCACCAGATTGCACAGAGACTAAGCTAGATCTTTGATTCCTGTCAAGTTTTGGATTTTGGGCTTGAGACCGCGTTTCCCTCCACAGTTGTGAGCGGGAATGCTG